>VZQC01003206.1:5049344-5108934 GCA_009823505.1 Rhizomys pruinosus
CTCATTGGCTGTGGTTTCATGTCTAGGGGCTAAGGGGTATGAAAACACAAAGAATTATTTTCTATTTATTAAAATGCTAGCTTTATTTTCCATGAATGTTTCTGTCTCTACACCATTTCCATGTCTTACCATCACTTACCAATAAGTCTTGTCATAGCACTCCTACGTACAGAAAACTGTAAGCAAAGGGCAGGATTCCATCTGTAAATGGATGAAACTAGAAAGTGTTATGCTAAGTGAAGTAAAACAGACTCAGAAAAACAAAGGATGCAAGTTCTCCCTCATTTGTGGTACTTAGCACCGAAACCTTATATATGCTGCTGTAACTGCAAAAGTCAAGAAAATGGAAAGAATCAGGGAGGTGAAGGGAAAGAAGAAGCCTTAGAGAGAAAAACAATGGAAACAGGTGTTACCAAGTGGGAAATGGATAAAATGAGGGTATTTAAATGGAAGAAGAAGAAGGTAGGTTATATAAGGAACTATATGGGTAAAGGGGAAGTAGTAGCTTAAGAGGGGGGGGCATAAGAGACAGGTATTATCAAAGGTGAAATGGGGAAAATGGGAGTATTTTAACTGAGCAGGGAGGAGGGGAGATTAGACAGGGAGAAAGAGAGGAGAGCTAAATAATGCCTAGCCAGTGAAAAAAAGGAAGAAGGGAACATATTAGTTCAAAAACCAAAACCCTACTGAAAAATTACATATACAATATCTCTACATGAGTCCCTGTTTATAGCTGAAGGCCTTATAACAAGAAACTGTGTCTAACAGGAGATATCTTCCTTTGAGTTGTTGGCCAGGGTAGTCCAAGAGACTCCCCAAATTACACAGGCTATTGCCACAGCCCTTGGTCACCTCCAAGAGCTCAAAGGTAAGACACTATTGATGAAGATATGAAGACAAGACATTACAGGAACTGACCTGAAAGCCAACTCCCTTTAGGCTAGATCTTATAGTTTTGGGGAACACTATGCAGGCTCTTAAGGGAGAACATCAGTGGATTGTCCAACTCCAGTTTTAAGGCTTAATAACCACAATAATGACTGGCACAGCAAACTATATTGGGGCAGTAGTGGCACTTTTATATTGAGGATAATAAACAGCTATTTATTTGGATTTAAAACCCACTGGATGGGAGGGAACTCATGTGTGGTACTGTAAACATAGCTAAATACACATGATGGAGCAGCCATTGATCTTAGAGAAAATCCAAGGCTGTCACATCCCTAGACAAGTGTAATCTATATGTGCTAAATATGGATCCTTGTATTTACAGACAAGTATGCTAGTTACCAATCATCAAAGTAACTTCTTTTGTAACAAACAGAGACTTTTACAAAGTTCTACAATTGGTCACATGCAGAGATTAAGTGTGTGAAGTGCCCAATCCTAAGTGACACATCTACACCTAATGGAACATGGGGTAGAAAAAATACTAATGCATCTTTCAACTTGCATCAATGAAGCTCCCTCATGTAACAGGGCACTGAACACAAAAGGCTGCAAATGCCCAAAGTATAGAAAGGAAGAGTCTTAAGAGTGTGGGCCCTTGGATAGGGCTCTCAAATTAAACTTCACCTACCCAGGGCTCAAAAACCATTGTGAAAGGGGACACAGAAAGATTTTAAGAGCCATGGAGGAGGCGCATGACCACATGGTATAGAGTCTTACAGGCTCCTGCGAACTTGTATAGATGCACTTACAGAAATGGTGACAGTATACACAAGATCCATGCAAACATAAGCAGACAAAAACCCAGGATAGAACTATGGAAATGGGGAGCAGGCCCCAATCTTAGGTGAAGAACTATTTGGGAAGCTGATTGATTACTGCTGGATGAGGAAGACCTGATCTTCCTTAAAGGAGTGTCTCTAGATCAGCTGACTAGACCCCAATGAATGAACATGCACAAAAAGATGTCAGGAGATACTAACTTGACTTGATAGGACTTAACATAGATGACATCATGCATGAAATCCAGTGTGAGGGGGCTATGGGAGGGTGCTTATGAGGAAAGGGATATAAAGATTATTAAGACGTTGTGTATTAGATACACAAAATTCAATAAATTTTTAAATGCCACGAAAAACAATTATAGTCATTCCCTCCAAGAAGGTTTAACATCAATATATATCCAACCCATGGGCCTAACAATTTCATTCTAAGGTTTAATATATGTAACATGAAAATTCAAAGTCAAGCATGCTTCTAACTTTGCTATTTATAATAACCAAAGGCTATCAATAACCCTATTAGCCATCTAGAGTAAAATGGTTAAATATACAATGGTACACTCATTCAATGGAATATTTTCAGCAGCCAAAAGGAATGCTCTCTACCTATGTACAACTACATGAATGAATCTCACAAACAATGCTGAATAAAGAAACCAAGAATAAACAGGTCAACATAGTATATTTACATACAATGTTTCAGAATGCATTTGTGCTGGGTGTAATGGACATGCCTTTAATTCCAGCATAGTGAGGTCCAGGCCACCTAAAGCTATCTAAAAAATATTGTGAGCAAATATAGGTCTCCTTGAGTCAAGCAAGACTCCTCCGTCAGCACCAGCTACACCTCAACTGCCTGGAAATACTGTGCAGCAGTGGCAGCCATATGTCTGTATATCCCAAATTTAATTGGCTATTAGCTCTCTCCTTGGAGGAATAACCCATGGCTGATGCCACAAGCTTACATCCTCTAATGGTTAGGAGATGTTATAAACCACACGAAGACCCTGTCATACTTAACAGAAGAAAATGTAATTCATGGATTAACATACCATCCAAACATCTGTGTCTATACCAAAGTAACCTACCATAACAATTAGTACTGTTTAAATACCTATATATCTAATTGCGTGTGCTTCATTAGTAGGATCGAAAGGCTATATATTATACTGTTTAAATACCTATATATCTAATTGCATGTGCTTCATTAGTAGGATCGAAAGGTTATGCCTGGACAAGCTGGCAGCCCATGAAAGAAAACAGCCAGAATTGACTAGAGACCAAGACAACAGCTCCAGAGAAAGTAGACTGTTTTGCTTCTCATCCACCTGTGCCCCTTTTCTAAGCCTAGGTAACAATCTGTGGAAGAGGGGGCATGGTAGAATGTAAGGGCTGCGATTGGGGTGAATGGTGAAACTACAACAATATAGACTGGACACTCATTTGATCAACTTGAACATACAAGCCCCCCCTGCTGGATGGTGGGACCCATGAGCTGTGTGGGTTTGGGCACAACTGCTCGCAAATTGGTTTTACATGAAGGATGCTTGTATTCACAAATTATCACTTATTGTTAAAAAAAATGAAAAAAAAAAACAGAAAGATGCAGAAAAGTTATGGCAGAATGCATGATCTGGGATGGGGGGGAGGGGATATATGCCTGAACTGAATTGGAAAATGATGTATGAAATACACAAAGCATCAATAAAAAAAATATTGTGAGACTAGAGAGATGGATCAGCAGTTAAGAGCACTGGCTACTCTTACAGAGGACCTGAGTTTTATTCCCTGCACCTACATGAAGGCTAACAACTATAACTCCAGTTCCTCTCTCTCCTTCTTCCTCCTCCTCTCTCCTTTTCTTCTTTTCTTTTCTCGTCCTCCTCTTCTTCTTTTCTTCTTCTTCCTCTTCCTTCTTCTTCTGTCTTTTTGAGACAGGGTCTCCCTATAGCTCCAGCTTGCCTAAAACTCATTCTGTAGGCTAGTCTTGAACTCACAGAGATCCACCTGCCTCTGCCTCCCAAGTGCTGGGATTAAAGGTGTGCACCACCACACCCGGCTCAGTTCCTTCTTCTTAAATCTGTAGGCATTGCATGACATGAGTGCACATACATGCAGGCAATACACTCATATACATAAAATTAAAATAAATAAAATGTTTTAAAACAAACAAAAAACCAATTTGTTTGATATAAAGCAATGGCACTACTACAAAGGATCCAAGAGAGTACAATTACCCCTTCATGCCTGCAGATTCTACATCTGTAAAGTCAACCAACAATGGATCAAAAATATTGAGGGGAAAAAGGAGGAAAAAATTATTCCTGCACTGGACATGTACATAATTTGGGAGAAAATTAATGTTCTCTAAATGATTCCCTAACAACCGTCTGTACTGAATTCACATTGTATTAAGTATCATAAGTCATTTACAAGTGATCTAACTATATAGGAAAGTACAGAAAGGTTGCAGGCAAATACTACAGCTCTTTGTAAGGGACTTGAACATCTTGTAGACTGATAGTCACAGTGGGTCTTGGGACCAAATACCAGAACATACCAAGGGACCACTGTGGGTTCTCTTGAGGATTTGAATAGAAGCTATTGATGGGAGAGGATCCCAGGAGATTTCAGGGATTATCGGTGCCCTGTTTCTTGATGTGAGTGGGTGCTACTCCTCTGTCTCTACTTTTCTTACTTTTATTTTTGTGGTTCTGAGCATTGAATTGAACCTATTGGCTCATGAAGCTAGGCAAACACTCTTCCTCTGAGTCATACCCTCATCCCCTACTGTCCAATTTTGACTAATCAGAAAAAGGTATTTTGTCCATATTTATTTTTTTCTTTTTTTTTTTTTGAGACAGTGTCTCCCTGTAGCTCCAGTTGGCTGACAGTGTATACCAGGCTGACCTTGAACTCACAGAGATCCCCCTGTCTCTGCCTCCCAAGTGCTGGGATTAAAGATGCACATCACCATACCTAGCCTTAAGTTTTAAATTTTTTATTCCTTTATTTATTTATTGGTGTGTGTGTGTGTGCACATGCCATGGCACACATATGTAGAAGACCAAGGACAACTTACAGAAGTCAATTCTCTCCTCCTACCACGTAAATCCAAAGGATCAAGTTCCAGTCACAAGGCTTGGCAGCAAGTGCCTTAACCCACTAAGCACTAAGCGATCTTACCAGCCTATATGTTTAATTCCTTTAAATTTTCATTTAAAGGTACAAGGATTACAAACCACAGGGAAAGAGTGGGAATAGACTGAACGGAATAAAAATTGCTAGCAGGAGAGAAATGGAAGATTGGGGGTTTTTTTGTCTTTTTGAGACTGGGTCCCCCTGTAGCCTTAGCAGGCCTGAAACTCACTATGTGGACCAGACTGGCCTTGAACTCTCAGAGACCTGCCTGTCTCTCCCTCCTGAGTTCTGGGATTAAAGATGTGCACCATCATGCCTGGCCCAGAAATGGAAGATTGTATAGAACAGTTTCTGGATGTTACATAGGACCCAGGTATTATTGCATAATTATAGGGTTACAGGGTTGGGGTGAGGGTTACTGTGGGTTGTCCATCCTCTTTAGCATCAGTCAGGACCCCTAGTTGAAAGGTGGCGAGAGGATCAGGCATGATAATAGACAAAGAGGATCCAGGGTAAGAGAGAGTTGTTTGTGGAAAACTGCAGATACTCAAGCATCCGCACCAACCCAAGGACACAGACTTAGCCATGAGCCACTGGTATGAAGGGCCTCTCAGACCACAAGTATATGTCTAAAACCAGAACACGATCATTCTTTCCCGTGTTTCTAAAAACCTAACAATTATTAAGGTAAAGCAAACATTTGTTTTAGAAATAAACAATGTAAATTGAATCTAAGTAGGCAAATATTTTGCAGGCATGGACCTGTGTATTAGTCACTTTTCTGTTGCTGTGATAAAACCACCATGACCAAGGGAACTTATAACAGGAAGAGTTTATTTGAGCTTACATTTGACGGTTCCAGGGAATTAGAGTCCATTGTGGCAGGAGGCATGGTGGCCTGGGCTGGAGCAGAAAGCTGAGGTTCACATCTTGCAATGGGTACAGGAAGTCAAGAGAGAGAGAGAGACTGGAGACTGCAAGGCTTGTTAAACTCACTAAGCCCTCCCCCAATGTCATACTTCCTCCAGCATGAGCACACCTTCTAAGACCTCCCAGAACAGTGCCACCACATGGGGACAAAATGTCTGAACACTTAAAGCCTATGGGGGACACTCTCATTCAAACCATCACATTCCACTCCCTGGGCCCCATAGGCTCATGACCATATAAAATGCAAAATGCATTTAGTCAAACCTTAAAAGTCCCCATAGTCTATACCAGTCTCAATTCCATTCAAAAGTCTACAGTCCAAAGTCTCTTCTGAGACTCAGGCTAATCTCTTAACTGTAAGGTCCTGTAAAATCAAAAGACAAATTACATACTCCCAACATACAGTGGAACAGAATACACATTCCCATTCCAAAAGGAAGGAACAGAGACAGACTGAAGATATACTGGACCAAAACAAGACCAAAAACCAGCAGGGCAAAATCAAGTCCAATAGCTTCATGTGGGACTTCTGGGAATTGACTTCCAAAGGGCTTATATGGCTGAGCTCTTTCAGCTTTGCTTGTAACATACATCTCTTCCATAGGCTGGTACCATTCCCTGTATGCAGCTCTCCTTGGAAAATATCTCACATCTCTGGCATCAAGAATGTCTTCTTAGGGTCTCCAATGCCAACGAGGCTTCACATTCACAGCTTCATGCAATGACCTATCAGGGCCTTCTTCATTCAGGGATGCCCCAGATGCACTCTGCCTGGCCTCTGTGGCTCTCTGAAACCATGGAGAAAGAACTGATGACCCCTTCACTCTTGCAGCCTTCATACCTCTAAAGCCAGCACCACGTGAATGAAACTGCTGAGTTTGGCTGCAAGTTTGGGATGGACCCTGGCCTATTTCAACCACATTTGCAACTTTTCTCTGCCCTGGACTTGTTGGAGCAGAAAACCCTTTCAGTATTTTCCTTTCAAAAGTTAGAGGATTAGCTGGGCATGGTCTTGCCCTGAAGGTACTATTTCTGTTGTTTACTTGTAAATCTCGAGGCCCCTCCTTAATCACTTTAATCTCACTTTTTCCATTGTTTACTTATAAATAACTAGGCCTCTCCTTAATCACTTTAATCTCCTTATCAAATGGAGCCTCCCCTTCAGAATGTGCCTTGGCTCCTCCATTAATCTCCCTAGTGCACTTTTAAGATCCAAACTGTACATTCTGCATTTCTTTCTGCCCCATCCGCTCTTTTTCACTATAGATCTGTATTATATTCACCATTAATAGCCACGTCACCACTTCTGCATTAAGCTGTCTTGCAATATCCTCCACCGATTAGTCCATTGCTTTTCAACTCAGCATCAGGCAAACATTTGGGCTGTGGGCAAACTGCAGCCAGACTCTTTGCCAAAATATCCCAGTTGCTGCCTAAGTCTTTATTTTCCTCTGAAACTACATTTTTTTGCAGCAATGCTTTCTTCTAGGCTTCTACTAGAATGGCCCATTAAGCTCTGCTTACAGTAGTCAACAGTTTTTCTAGCCCAAAGTTCCAAAGTCTTCCACATTTCTCCAAACACCCACATGGTCAGGTTCTTCACAGCCAACACCCCACTCTTGGTACCAAAACTGCATTAGTCACTTTTCTGTTGCTGTGATAAAACCACCATGACCAAGGGAACATATAAAAGGAAGGGTTTATTTGAGCTTGCAATTTACAGTTCCAGGGAATTAGAGTCCACTGTGGTGAGAGGAATGGTGGCCAGGGCTGGAGCAGCAAGCCGAGGTTCACAGCTCACAATGAGTACAGGAAGTCAAGAGAGAGAGAGAGAGAGAGAGAGAGAGAGAGAGAGAGATACTGGAGACTGCAAGACTTGTTAAATTCACTAAGCCCACCCCCAATGACATATTTTCTCCAGCATGGCCACAACTTTTAAGACCTCCCAGAACAGTGCCACCAATTGGGGACAAAATGTCTGAATACTTAACGCCTATGGGGGATACTCTCATTCAAACCACCAGAACCTGGCTGCCTGCACATTCCTGATGTCTGGCTTCAAGCAGACACTCACTGAAACTTGGCTGTGCTTTCATCTGTTCAGTGACTTCTAGACACATTCCACAAAGTCATGGCCTCCGTGAGCTCTACAGTTGCCTCTCCACAGCAACCTCACCACTGCCACCATTTACTACACCCCATCAGAAGCCATAGTGCTCATTCTACCTTGAAATACCTCCTTCCCACCCCTCCTTAAACTCTTCTGTCACCAAGAACATGAGTGGGCTGAAGACACCTGGCACTAGAAAAACAGTAGGTGTCCAGCTGGAGGCAGTAACATGAACATTTCAGTTAAGATGCAAAGCTGGGTGGTTTAATCAGCTGAGGTAAAAGTGAGGCAGGTAGAAGAGGCACAAGCCAACTTGTTTTGAAAGTCAAGCAGGCCTGTGTCAGAGGTCAGTCAGCACAAGGTATCAGGGCATGGCTTTGAAGCCCAGTGCTGGAATGTTGGTGTCAGATAGTTCTGGGTTCAAGTTATTGTAGTATTTATCAGCTATGTGATCTTAGGCAGAGCACAGACCTCTAGCCTCATTCTAGTGACATGTCCATGGGCTTGGGGATAGGGATAGGGATGGGGCAGAGATGGGATAAGTAGGAGTGAAAGCCCCAGGCTGCTTCTTCTGTGTCCCAAATAGCCCCAGAGCCTTTCAAATGTAGAGATCATCACCTGGCCTAAGTTCCAGACCCTGGTACCAGGAAGGAAATAAATATGTACAAAGGCATGCTCTGTGAGATCATCTCCTGGAGTGCTGGATGATTTCTAGGCTTCTATCCCTTCCCGTGCTATTGGGAATGTGGATCTTACTGGAGAGACAGCTCTATAGAGTCTATGGTATTAGCAAGCTACAGCTGAGGCATAGGTCTCAGGCAGAGGGATGACTTTTCTGTGTCTTTGTCCTGCACTCACATTCCCCTGGGCCCCCAACTCTGCTCTTCTCACCTACCTTTTTAGAAGTCCCTCTCCTTTATACCCCTCTTTTTCCACTTACAGACATTTGTAAGAGTCTCCTCTAAAGTGTTCTTTTGACCCTAATCTTTCCTTCCATTTTCCTCCCACTGCCCAAACTCCCCAGTGAAAGGCTGTATCATCTACTACTACTCTCATGCTTCTCAAGTCCCCCATGCTAGTTGTCCATCCTCAAGGCCCTGGATAACATCCCTGGGGCAGGAGGCAGTAGCAGGCAGTTAACCTAGAAGGCACAGCTCTCAATGACCTTCAAAAGCACAGATGGGAGCAAGCCTGGTGGTATAAGCCTGGGATACCAGGCTTATACCACCACTACTCTGAGGCTGGGGCAGGAGGCCTGAGGGGGTTACAGAGTCAGTTGAAGGCCACCTGGGTAACTTTAGTGACTCTGTCTCAAATATAAAGTTAATTCTTTTAACTTTCTATTTGAGACAGAAGCTCCATGATAGAGTACTTGCCTTACATGCACTCTCTTGTACTATTTTTAAGGTGCAAATGAGCATATACACATACAGCACACTAGCACATACATCAACATCTGACACACACACACACACACACACACATGCACACACAAATATGTCAACATAGAAATACAAATACATGCAAACCCAAAACCTGCAGACAAAGACACACAGAGAACTCCCCATCCTCATACACACACTGAAAAAGACACACAGTGACACAGAGACACAGACATGCACACAATAACCCATTCTCCTTTGCCTGGGGAAGATGAGGCTGGAAGCCTAGTGTTATCCACCATAGAGTGGGCACAGATCATTCACAAAGACAACTCCAGACCAATAATGATGGCAATACAAGAGGCAACACAGATTCTAGAGTCATTGTGCCCAGGAGAATGGGGAACAGTTTTCATGGGGTCTTCAAGTTGCTCTGTAGCTGGAAAGCAAACCCTTTTCATGCCTTGCCCAGGTCTCATCACTGCACTTGGATGGCACCCTGAATCTGCTTCCCCAAGCAAGAAGCAGTACAGGAATACAACGTTCACTACCCCCAGCCAGTTAAAGGCCTGACAAGCTGCACCATCCGAATTTGAATCCAGAACTCAGGCTTCTCAAGCTTTTAGCCAACTATACTTTCCACTCCCCACATGTGAACTCAGGATAACTCAGTCTAGCACAGACAGAAGCTGCCCACCTGGAAACTGTCTCTAGGGAATCAGGGGGCTCTGGGCCCCAGAAACACTGCCCTAAAGAAGCAGCCTAGGTACAAGCCTTCGTTCAGCCTAAGCCTCATCCACAAGGATGAAAGTATTATCTCCTCTTCCTCCCCCACACCAGTCTATAAATTGAGGTGCCTTCATTGATAAGATTTACTAATTTCTCAATTTTACTTAGTTGTCTTTCAATTCTTGCTCTGAATCATTCCTAAATGAGTGACTTGGATATTAATTATTCCTTTGTAGATAGGTTCCTAATCTTTTGGGGAACTTGAGACAGGGTCCCTCACTATCTTTCAAAATCATTGGGTAGCCCTAGCTGGGCTTGAACTCACTATTTAGCCAAGGCTGGTCTCAAACCAATAGCAATCCTCCTGCCTTAACTTTTTAAGTGTTGTGATTACAGCTGTATACCACCATGTCCAGTACTGTAGGTTCTTAGTAATAAGGACATGGGTAAACAATCTAGCTTTACATTCTTCTGAATCTTGTCAAGGCTCAGTCATGGATCTGTGGGCACTTCATGCTATGAACCCTCCAGCTAAGAATAAAGTGTAATAACTGGCAGGCATGGTGTGGCACAACATACCTTTAATCCCAGTAACCAGAAGGCAGAGGCAGGCAGATCTCTGTGAGATGGAGGGCCAGCCTGGTCTACTTGAAGAGTTCTAGGCCAACTGGAACTACAGGGAGACTCTGTCTCTGAAAACCAAAGCCATCCCAATCAAACCAAAACAAAAAGAATACAATCTAATGAGGTACAGATATAAATAGATAGATAGATAGATAGATAGATAGATAGATAGATAGATAGATATAGATACAGATGTGTATGTGTGTGAGTATATATATATATATATATATATATATATATATATATATGAAATGTCATGAAAAACTAATTTCTTTGTAGGCTAAGCAAAAATTAAAAAGAAATGAATAAAATATTAAAACAAAGCAAACATGATATGTCCGCCCCCGCCACATCTGTCTCTCCAGGGTTGACACACACTTCTGTGTGTTTTGTTTTATTTTCAGCTTATGTGGCATTATCAGCTCTGACTGCATGCATAGTCTTTGGACCATTTTCATGAAAAAAAAAAAAAAAAGAAACAGCCCCAGGGCCTGCAACAAAGTCAATAAGAATCATGGGCCCAGAGGCAGAGTTAAACATCACCCTGTGTTTGACAGAGTCCAGGGGTTAACAGGTGACCAACACTGTGAACTGGACAGGTAAGGAATGCGGAGGACTTGATCCCCTTTAAACAGCAGAAAAATTGTCATCCTGTAAGGGCATGGGCTCTAGAAGTTGGGTGTGTACCTCTGACTTTCTGCCTTGAGTTCCTTCTTTGCATATGTGGGGTGTCTGACTTGGGAGTAGGGCCCAGCCAGTATTACCTGAAGGTCTTTTGTGGGTCCACATCTTTGCCCAGTTGTCTTGGCTGCTTCCTGGCTGAGAACTTATTTTTTTCCTTCCAGTGTTCCCAGAGGTATCCATAGATCCCCTGTTGTTATCTGTCTGGTGTGGCATGACATTTTCTTGCTGCTGCTCTGAGGTTATCTGATAGTTAGGCATCCTTGCTGAGTAGAAGCATTATGACATGAGCAGTTGCCATGATTCTTCTGCTGTTTCTCTGCCCAACTTGCAGCAAAGACACAGTCCTTAAAGGCACATGTTAGGATAAACTTCTCAGCCTCAAGACAGAAGGCCTGCTCTGTGTAGTGCCCAAGGCACTGTATACATGATCTCATTTAGGATGCCTGAACTCAGAAAAGTCAACATGGTACCTTTTTTTATCTCACTTCTAACAAGAACTTATTCTGAACCAGTTTGCTGAACACGTAAGAGCAGGGGTCCGTTTCCTTTGTGACAGAATCACCTAGAGGATGAATGAGGATGCAGATGGATGGAACTAACCCACATAGATGGGGCAAAACCCAAGAGTTTGCCATGTTATCAAGCTCCCAACATTCTTCAGAAACAAGACACTTCAGGGAGAAACTAGAAAGAGAAGTTGCTATCCTCAAAGGCTGTTCAGAATCATCCCCCTTCCCCTCCACTCTGCTGACCCTTCCAGGTTTGGCTATAAGGCCTGTGGACATCTCCTCATATCACCTGTGACTCCAGCTCTGGAAACTCTAGGAAATCTGGGTACTCAACTGCTGCAGCTCCAAGCTTTGAATAGCTCCTGGGAGCCAGACTGGGTTTCTGTGTGGTCAGTCCTCTAACCCTCACCATAATTCCACTAAAATGTCTCTTGTTACACAGAGACACTCATTCTTCTGGATCTTGCCTCAACTTTTCTTAGCCCTGCCCTCACCTTGTCCAGACAGGACTCTGAAATTGCCTGTCCACTACCCAAACAAGCTCTGGATCTGTCCTCAAAGCAAGCAATTCACCATTGGCCATTAGCCATTCCCATTGCCTTCTTTTCTTCTAGGTTCCCTGTCATTTTGACAGAGAAGAATATTCTGAGCAAAGCCTAGAACCGAAAGGCATCAGAACAGATCCAATGAAATCATCCAGCAGGAAGAAAACATATACTAATTGCCCCCCCTCAAACCACTCTTGCTCCTTAAGGTCCCATCCAGACTTATCATTGCCTTTGCTTTCTGGATTCTTGACTCTCTCCAGACCACAGGCCTCCTTCAGTCTCTTCCAGGCCATTCTCATATGGCTAGCTAGACTGTGATTCACTGAGCCCTCCTTTTGTGGATCACCGTGTCCCAGCCCCATGTGTCTTCACTCAGCATTTCTAACAAACTCCTTTCCACACTGGGGGAAGATGTTACAAACAAGAGAAGGATCATGTGAAAAGCTGGAGGGTAGGGAGACAGAGGTCCAAATGAAAAGCTGCAGGGTGGGGATGCAGAGGGGTCCAAATGTTTGGGAAGCTGTATGAAAGAGTATGTGGGATTTGTGTTGCACCAGTCAGAAGTCATTCTGTCCTCTCTCCTACCAAGCCTGGGGAAAGGCCAGAGCGTGGACAGATTAGAACTGTGACAGATGGGCAGGTGACTAGCCTAAGATTCCACAAGAACTTCAGAAGGCTTGACACAAAAGCCTCCTATAAAGGAACAGTCAGCTCCTTATAGATCCCTGGACAGGTTAGAGCCACTCAAGACAGCCTGACTGCACCTAGAACTTCAGAGGACAGTAATGCTCACCACATCCTTCTGTGTTGTTCATGGCAAGATCCTGAGACTAGAAAAGAAAATCTGTAGCCTGAGCTATTTGCCTGGCCTTTCATTGCTGGCTCTAGGAAGATACATTTTTCCATCCTCTGTGAGCAGCAAATTCCCCACAAGTCAGCATCCTATGCATCTGACCTCACCACAGCCTCTGCTGGCTGTGAGAAGGGGTGATCCAAGCTGGTGTGTATGATGAACTAGCCTTGTCAATGGTATATCTTGTGATATCTGAAAGGCAGGTTCTGAGCATGACCTTGTCCCTTTATTGTAGGCAGAATGAATACAGTTAAAACCCATGAATTAAAAGACCAAAAACAAAAAAGCCAAGCGTGGTGGCGCACACCTTTAATCCTAGCACTTGGGAGGCAGAGGCAGGTGGATCTTTGTGAGTTTAAGGCCAGCCTGGTCTACAGAGTGAGTTCCAGGACAGCTGGGACTACAGGGAGACCCTGTCTCGAAAAAAACAAAAAAAAAAAAAAAAAACATGAATCTACTATCCTATTCCCCCACTTCACAAAATGATGAAGTTGAAGTGCACAGAGTTAAGCCGTCCAGTGTCTTAGTCTTTTCTGCTGCTGTAGCAAATACTGGAAACTGAGAAATTTATAAAGAATTGAAGTTTATTTGGCTCTCGTTTTGGGGTATGACACTGGCATCTGCTCAGCCACTGGTAAGGATCTTCTGGTAAAGGTATGTGAGCATATCAGAGAAAGTTCACTTTATAGCAAAACCTCTCTTCAATAGCCAATATCCAAGAGTGTATTAACCCACTCAGTATAGAGTCTCATTATCCAATATCCCCAGAGACTTCACCTCCAAACACCATTAATGAAAAAATTTGGGGGTGGGGTTTCCAGTACGGGAATCATGTTGGACACTCAGTTTGCAAGTGGAAGACTCACAGAGCATACCATGACATAGGGGACTTTCTGGAGAGTGATGTTCCATGCAAGGGTAGGACCATGGGCAAAGCCAGGAGTCAGAGGAACCTGGGGCCTTGGGGGGTGCAGGGAATCTCTCAGTCAGGAAGACTCTACACACACTCCCCAAAGTGCACAGAGGGCATGTTGACTCCTTCCCTACATGCATGACTCTTTCTCCTGCTTCTCTACTCCCCATCCCCAATCACTGGCCACATGGCCTCCAATATATCTCTTTGGCCTGCACATTCAAGTTATATATGAAGACAAAAGGAAATCAGCTTAAAAATGTATTGGGTCAGAAATTTATTAACCATCCTTGTTGGTTTCCATATTGCCTTTCAGAGTGTTGAGTATTGACCAAGTCACTTGATCTTGGTGGGATTCCCCTATAGCCCTGAAGCTCCAGCTAAGCATGCCAAGATGAGCAGTATAATCTACTTGGTTCATTGGCCAGCATCTGGTCTACAGGCCTAAACAAAAAGAGGACCAGGGCCAATCAAGCCATCTATCAAGTGTGTACATAAGAGGTAAAGAAAGAATGGGGAGCAATTGGCCATGGGCTCCGAAGCTGAACATGTGCCTTTGCAGGCACAAGGAGTGTGACCACTAGAGGGTTCCAGTGAGGTCCATTCACTGCAATCAATATATACACCTGTCCAGTAGACTTATACAAGTCTCCCTCCCTCTCTCACTTCATTTCTTTCTATACATAGAACAAACTCATAACAGTTTGGAGTTGCTAATTACATCTCAGAGAGTCCTTTAACAAGTTCCTCTGTCCCCTTTAAGTAGTCAGTAATGTCTAAAAGCTAGGTTTGCTTATCTATAAGAAGGTTCCATAAAGCAGTGGATACTACATGACTTGGGGTTGCTTTTCCTTTTGTGATCTTAGTTGGTATGCTGACTAGGAAAAAATCATTTTATTAACAACTGAAGATCAGAAATATTTTCTTTTTTTTAATTTTATTTATTTCTGTATGTGTATGAATGTACTGTCTGCATGCAGGTTTGTGCACCCGTGTCGTGCAATGCCGTGGAGGTCAGAAGAGGGTGTCGGATTCCCCTGGAACTGGACTTCTCCTGGAATTGGAGTTTCAGACGGTTCTCGGCCGCCATGTGGGTGCTGGGGATCGAACCCAGGTCCTCAGCAAGAGTGGTCGGCGCTCTTAACCGCTAGGCCATCTCTCCAGCCCCCAGAAATATTTTCATTCTGTACTTTTTTAATTGAAATTTTGTGGCTTTAATATAATATAACTTAATGGTATTTAGATATACCATATCCACACCTACTGCCCCACCCAATTTGATGTACTCTCATGTATATGCGTATATTCATATATATATATATATATATATTCATATATGAATATATATGTATATATATATAGTGGGTTATAGAGTCTGATTTGTGTCCCCAAATGTCTTTCAGTGTGGATCCATCCACTGAACCCTGGTTAACCTACCAAGAGTTGCATCCTTATAAGACTCTCTCTCCTGCTCCCAGCAGCCATCTGTTGCCAAAAGTTCCTTAGGTTGGGTTAGGATTTCTTACCCACATCCCTATGTTTATGCTGGGACTTCACCTGGTTTGAGCTTGCATGGGACTTGTGCATACTGTTGCCCATTGCTGTGATTTCATATGAGTAACTGACCAGCTGCTGGTAAAATCTGTTTCCTTGTGTTCCTCTACCACTTTGGACTCTTGCAGTCACTCTGTCCCCTCTTCCACAATGATCCCCAAGCCTTGTAAGGCAGAACTTTAAAACAGGTGTCCTAAATTTTGTCCATTAAGAAAAAAACACTGGACTTTTTTTTTAAACCATTTTTTATTGAAATTTTATGCATTTCATATAAAATTACAAATCAAATCTAGACCTGTGCCCCTCCCTGCCCCCCACACCACCAGAGCTCACACATTCTGCCAAACGTGTTTTTCATCTTTTTCTCAGTCTCTCTCAAAATTATTGATGCAGAAGTTTACTGTTTCGAGCAGAAGTTCACCGTTTCAGTCAGTTCTTTGATGCAGTCTTTCTGTTGTTGTTTTTGTTGTTATTCCTTCCAATATGCATCACTCCAAAATATGCACATATGCAAGCCACATAAATCATAGGTTTTAGCATCTTCAGCTTATGATTTTTTTTCTTTAGTAGGCTGAAAGATGTCGTGTTTGAAGTCTCCTCCTTGGCAAGCCCAAACCACCATCAGTTCTGCCCTTGTGTTCCACACTAGGGTTTTTCTTTCCCATGGTCACCAAATGTGATGGTTAATCCTGGGTATCAACTTGACTGGACTAAGGAGTAAATAAGAGAAAAAGGATCTTCAGATTGGACTACCTCAACCCAGATGGCCCACCCCAAATGTGGGTGTTACCTTCCGCTGGCAGGCAGTATTAAAGGCCACACCAGAGGGATCTGGTCCCTTTTTTCCTGCGGCTTGCCTCTCTCTCACTGGTGAGTTTGTCTTGCTGCTGTGATCAACCCTACGGATCCCAGCATGTACTGAGACTGGCAGATCTCCTGGAATCCATCAGGCCTTCACACCAGATTGGGACTACTGAGACATCCAGCCTTGTAGACTGAGCAGTTCCCTGGATTCTCAGCCTCTCCAATGCAGCACAGCTACTGTTGGACACCTTGAACTCTGTCACGTGAGCAAATCAATAAATTGCATATAGCTATATATTCATCCTGTCACTTCTGTTTCTTTAGAGAACCCTGACTAATACACCAAATGAGGTAACACTGGACTATTTCTGCAAAGTGATACTTCTCATCAGTTCTACTTTCACTGAAGTACAGTTCCTAGGAAAAGTTAGACAAGTTCCTTGATTTTTTTTTACCTCTTCTATTTATTAATTTTCAAAATAATAAATTGGGCACTGGCAATGCCCCCAAAGTCACCAGAGTTGTTGGGTTCTCTAATGTATGTGGGACATGCATTCTAAGAATCCCACCAGACTCAGGCAACCATAAAGTACCAGATACTATATAAGCAAGGAGAATATCCCTGTCCCAAAGTTTGAAAACCTGAAACTTTTGAAGGTCAATATGATCCAATAAGTAGAAAATTCATCACCTGAGCTCATGCGACAGGTCACAGCCAAAATGCAGATACAGGCTTTTATGAAATAACTGAAATTATCTTTAGAATGACCTTATAGAAAGTATAAGGTATAAGGTATAGAAGGAACCACACATGAATTCTGTGTTCGGACTCCAGTCCTAATCCCAAGGTCTTATTATGTGCAAGCAAATGATCCCAATCAAAAACCCCCTTAGCTCCCAAGCATTTGGGATAAGGGTGTTCAACCATGTTGTATAGCAATTTCCTCCCATTTACAACTTTCCGTCTTGGAGGGACACTGGATTAACGACAATATTTTTTTTTTTTTTGGTCTTTTTGAGACAGGGTCTCCCTATAGCCCCAACTGTCCAGGCTGGGCTTGAACTCACAAAGATCTGCCTGCCTCTGCCTCTCAAGTGCTAGGATTAAAGGCATGTGCCACCACGCCTGGCTCAGGATTTATTTTGAGGAGAGGGAAAACATTCTGTTCCGTAGGGAAGCTCCTAATAAGCTCAGACAGTAAACAACTCAGTAGCTTCAGGAAGTCCCTAAAACTGATGAGGTCACAGGAGCTTCCCTCCCCAAGAGTACTGAGAAACCCTCTGAGAGACACTCTCAGGAGGCAGAACTGCCTTTAACAGGGGGGAAAATTGTAATTCATGGATTAACATATCCAAATATGTGTCTATGCTAAAGTAACCTACCATAACTATTAGTGCTGCTTAAATACCTATATATCTAATTGCTTGTTCTTCATTAGTAGGATCGAAAGGTTATTCCTGGACAAACTGTCAGCCCATGAAAGGAAACAGCCAGAATTGACCAGAGTCCAAGTCAACAGCTCCAGAGAGAGTGGACTGTTTTACCTCTCATCCACCTGTGCCCCTTTTCTAAGCCTAGGGAACAACCTGCGGAAGAGGGGGCGTGGTAGAATGTAAGGGCTGCGATTGGGGTGAATGGTGAAACTACAGCAATGTAGTCTGGACACTCATTTGATCAACTTGATTGAACAAACAACCTGTCACCCCCCACTGGATGGTGGGGCTGTAGGTGTTTGGGCACAACAGCCTGCAGATAGGTTTTGCATGAAGGATGCTTGTACTCATGGATTATCACTTATAGCTAAAAATGAAAAAAAAAAAACTGAGGGAAAGATGCAGGACAGTTATGGCAGAATGCATGATCTGGGATGGGGTGGGGGTGGGGGGAGAGGGAAAGGGAAATAAGCCTGAACTGAATTGGAAAAAATGTATGAAATGCACAAAGCATCAATAAAAACTAATTTAAAAAAAAAAAAAGAAGCAGAGACTAGTCATGCTGCCTAAAAAGAGGCTCAGACCAACTGAGCTACCTGGAAAAGGCACTCCTCAACCTGTGGAGATGCCTGCAGGCTGGGTAGTGCAATCCAGAGCTCCAGTTTTCATGAGCTGTCACCCATGTTGGGGTGGGTTTTTGGTGATGCAGCTGTATTTGATTCATTTCCTGCTCTTGTAAGTAACCCTTCAGCCACAGTCCTGTGAGTAACCCCAATAAATGCATTGGTTCACCACATTGGATTTGAGTGATATCTTTACTTCAGTCTGTCATTCCCTAGCAGAAATGAGTAGATGTTTGTTCATATCTCCCCCGGGAATAGTTTCATACAACAAATGGAAACTGTACTGATTTCTCCTATGCCTACATTCAAATGACACAGCCTAACTGGTAGATTAGGCACAGTAAGAGATTGCCTGCTCTTGTACTGTAGGACCATTTCATAAAGTACAGCCACTCAGGAGGACACACTTTACCCTAGTTCATTCATTGATTCATTATCTCTTCAACAGACAACTTCAGTAACTTTAAAATTGCTTGCTGGGCGTGGTGGCACATGCCTTTAATCCTAGCACTTGGGAGGCAGAGGCAGTCTGATCTTTGTGAGTTCAAGGCCAGCCTGGTCTACAGAGTTCCAGGACAGCTGGGTCTACAGAAAGACCCTGTCTCGAAAAGACCAAAAAATAAAAAAAATAATAATAATAAAATTGCTTTGGAGAGGCCATTAAATAGCTGGAGCTTCAACATCTCTAAGTTGCTATGTGTGGGAAAACTTAGTTAAGATGGGTAGCATTCTAAACCAATGGGACCTCCCTGGCCACACCCATGGGGTGGGGTGTAGTGATGAAAAGGTTGAGGATTTGGCCTTGGGATATGAGTCATGCTGGCTATATAACCAGACATTTTGGAATAAAAGCTCTCTCTGCATTTGGACAATAACATGCATGCACGTGGTGTGCTTTCCTGCATGTGTTTTCCACATAGATCATCCTGGGATTAAATGCCCCCCCACACACAAATCTCGGTGGGACCCTTACAAATGGTGCCCAGATGTAAGGCTGGAGGAAACCTTAACAACTTAGGTATGCAAACCTCTAAATCTTGCCTTTTTCTTCTCTTTCTTCTCTCTCTCCTGATATCTATCTTTTGCAGTGGAGCCGTCTTTCTGGCTGGTTTCAGTGGATGGGAGGGTGATCTGGCAACTTTTGACTGTGTACACGTGGAGGAAAACTGAAAGGCTCTGCTTTGACCCAGAATGAGCATCCCATTCTCTCCAGACATGTGCCTCCTGGCTTAGTCGCTCCTGAAGGCTATAAAAGCCAGTTACTTGCTGAGTTTAATATCAAGGCTTAGTAGCTATGCTTGGCCTTGGAACCATTTTTTCATAATTCTACAGGTCTGAAAAACTTTCTGGTTTTAAGTCCCTCCCCCCCCCAAAGAAAGACTTCATCTCCTACTGTGAGGAACCCCGTTTGAGTTCAGTCCCAGCTTTAACTTGTTCATATGTAAATTTTCTCCAGGTAGCTCTCCAGCTTGGCCAAGGCTGGAGCCCACTTTTTTCTGATGCAAATTAAGGCTTTTCATGGGAACCACCCTACCAAGAGCAGTTTATTTCCAGATAATTTCAAGCCATGGTCACCATTTAATACCATTCTCTTAAATTTTGTATACAAAATCTGTTTTTAGATAAAAGTTTATTGCTTTCTTGTCTTCTTGTGGGTTTCTTTGGTAACTATTTCTAAATCTAACTCTTCCTACCTAAACCTGCTGGCTATTTGTAGATCTAAAATTGGGATTCAGCTAGCTGTATCACTTCAGTAATTCAAATCCATTTCAGCATGCTTAACTTAAAATGTAATATTTTTACTTAACCCCTGGGAACCCTAGATATCTTTTGAATAAAAATATGTGCACAATTAAAATTAATTAGTTGATTTAATTTTATCTTGCTCTTTTTAAATGTGCGTTCACCTCAAAGATATTTTTTTTCCACACAGAATTCCTGATCACACTTGGTTTGTTCTCTGGCACCATCAGCCCTGACTGAGCATGTAGTATCTAAATCATGCCCTTTAAATTTTGACTTAGAGTAACAGTCTTTTGATTTCAGCATTTTGGAGACAAAATTGATGGATTTCTAGGAGAGTTTACAGGCCCTGGAGTTCTAACAAAAGAAACTTGCTCCAATAAATTGTCTTTTTTTTTTTAAGGACCATTAGTAAAAGCCTCTTTAACAACATGAATCAATATTTTGGTTCAATTTAAATGAGAAATTTTTTGAATAAACTGTTTTATGTTTCTTTAAGCCCATCTTCAAACTATGTGTATGTGTGAGTGAATGCAAATTCCTGCTTTTAATTCATTATAATCCTACAGCTATGTTGTAAACTTACCCCATTGTAAACAATAAGATGAACCTAGAGATGTTTCCAATCAGAAACCTCAAAGTAACCTCTACCTAGGGTCTTCCCACTCTAACCAATCAAATCTGTCATTTTTGTCAGCCTGCAGGCAGTTCACAGTATCACCAATTCATGAATCATTTTTTGCCCTGATAAGTTTCTTTCCTCAAGTGTTTTTCTTTTTTTAAAATTTACTTTATTATTTCTTTTTTTTTTTTTAATTTATTTCTGTATGTGTACCAATGTACTGTCTGCATGCAGGTCTGTGCACCCGTGTCGTGCAATGCCGCGGAGGTCAGAAGAGGGTCTCGGATTCCCCTGGAACTGGAGTTCTCCTGGAATTGGAGTTTCAGACGGTTCTCGGCCGCCATGTGGGTGCTGGGGATCGAACCCGGGTCCTCTGCAAGAGCGGTCGGCGCTCTTAACCGCTAGGCCATCTCTCCAGCCCCTACTTTATTATTTCTATAGAGTCCAGAAGATGGCATCAGATCCTCTGGAACTAGAGATAAAAGTGGTTTCAGGCAGCCAGAGTGGGTTGCTGGGAACTGAACTCTGGTTTGCTGCAAGAGCAGTATACACTCTTAATCTCTTCAGCCATCTCTTCATCCCAGGAGCTTTTCTTTAAACTAATTATTTCTAAAGACTTTATACACAATTTGGAAGGTGTGGAAATTTTTTTCAATTAATTTTCCTTTTAAATCCTATGTTATTTTATCAAAATCTCCTACAGGTTAAACCATGACAGTCTTTCCTTAAGAATACTGTTAGCTCTTGAAACAACTAACTTCAGCAGCACAATTCCAATGTGTAGATGAGTTTTCTCCTTCCACGAATAAAAACTACATCTTCAACCAACCACAGCAGCTAAGAGGCCTAAGACTAAGTTCTAGCCATGGAATGTAAATGAGAGTAATATGTACCACTTTAGGAAGGTTCCCTAAAAACAGAAGGTGTGCCTGCAAGCCTGATGGCTGGAGCTAGCACAACCATTTTGTACCATCTGATGACTTTGAGACCAGAACCTGCTAAATGAAGATAAGAAGCTCAAGTTCTTGACACTATAAAGGGCCATTACCACCTAGACCATCTGATAGAGTTCAGAATGTAAGAAGTAGAAGCCAGCCAGGTGTGGTGGTGCATGCCTTTAATCCCAGAAGTTAGGAGGCAGAGCAGGTGGATCACTGAGTTCAAGGCCAGCCAGGTCTACAAAGTGAGTTCCAGGACAGCTGGGGCTGTAGGAAAACCCTGTCCCCAAAAGACCAAAAATAATTAAAAAAAAATTTTTTTTAAACAAGTAGAAGTCAATCTTGACAGATACAGATAGCTTTATTATGAGGGGCCAACAACCTTCCAATGGGACTGGAAATGTGCATTGAGGCTGGGGGAGGTCTGAGATTTATAGATGGACCCAGAAAATTCCCAGAAAAAGGATCTTGCCTTCCCTGAATCCCAGGAGATGGTTTTGAGCTCCTTCCTGGGATCTGGGAAGGAGAAATGGAGAGATCTGATAGGGGAACTGGGCATCTTCTACAGGGTGGTTAGTAAGAACTCAGATCTGCAAGGAGGCTGATAAGGAACCAGATATCTTTTGGTAAGGAACCAGATGTCTAGGCTGGATGCCATGTTTTCTGAGACAGATGTATCTCCCTCCTGGAAGGGGGAGGCAGACTAAGCAGATGCTCAGTTAATTCTGTCATTTGTCAAGCTGATTTTCCTTCACCGTCTATATCCAGATTTTTAATTTTTTATTTATTTTTATTTTATGCATATAAATGTATTGCCTGTCTGAATGTAAGTGCACTCATATTATGCAATGCCTGTGGAATACAGAAGTTGCCAGATTCCCTGCAACTGGAGTTATAGATGGTTGTTAGCCATCATGTGGGTAGTGGGATTCAAGCCCTAGTCATCTGCAAGAACAGCCAGTGATCTTAACCTTTATGCCATCTTTCCAGCCCCTGCCTCCAGATTTTTATAAAAAACAAAAGTGAACTTCTATCTAGCTTAAGCCCAATATTGTATTTTCTGCCATTTGCAATTGAACCTAATCCTCTCTGACTGAACACAAAGGGAGAAGAGCAACCTGCAGTACAGCTCTTCCCTTACATATTGTTAGCATCCCAACTCTTCACATTCTTCAGAGCCTTCTATCAACTACTGTCTAATCTATAGCCAGTATGTAAAGAACATTTTCTGAACTATAGGCATTGGTAATAAATACTAATTCTACCAGATCAACATCAAGAAAATGGGTATCCCAAACAGGAATATAACTGCATAAAGCTGAAGGTGTCTTGTAACATTACAAATAATCTCAAAAACATGGAAGCATCACAATAAGCAGAAGAGTGATTACAGTAAAGAATGCCTTCATGACAAAAGTTCTATGTCTCTGGGGTTGGGGAGATCCTCAGCAGTTAAGATCACCTGGATGTTCTTGCAGAGGACACAGATTCGATTCCCAGTACCCACATGGCATCAAACAATCATCGGAACTCCACTCCCAGGAGATCCAACACCACCTTCTGACCTCCATGAGCATTGCACAACATGGGTGCACCTACCCACCTGCAGGCATTACATGCATATGCTTAAAATAAAATAATAAAATTAAAAAGTTTTATGTCAGCCAGGTGTGGTGGCGCGCCTTTGATCCTAGCACTTGGGAGGCAGAAGCAGGCAGATCTTCGTGAGTTCAAGGCCAGCCTGGTCTACAGAGTGAGTTCCAGGACACCAGGGGCTACAGGGAGACCCTGTCTCAAAAAGACAAAAAAAAGTTTTATGTCTATTTCAACTAATGAAGCTGTGTGGTAATCACAGAACGAATGTAAATAAAAATGGCAAGGTCTTTCAAATACTACAGCCTCAAAGAAAACCAGGTAAAACACTTGCCTAGCATAAAGAGGACCTCCATTCCTCCTTAAATGGGGGGGAGGGGTCAAAAAGTGTGCCTTGTGAAAAATGAAAGGCTGACAAGTATACAAAAAGTGTTAACACAGTCCAACTATAACTGATGAGGAGAGCCTGGCTTTTTGTGCTGTAGGAATGTTATCATGGCCGGTACAGCATGCTCATAGAAAATGTAATTTTAAAATGGAGGCATGTGAAAAGTGGCACCAGGCTTCTGGTAAGTGTGAACACTTTGAAAGACTACAAATAAGAAATCTTCACCAGAAAACCTTCCTCTGCCCCTCTCCCTCCTTGTCCTAATTCTGAGCCAACCTTGAAGTTCCAGGTCAAAAGTCATTTTCCACATGTGGACCAGAACTAAAAGGCATTGGTAGCAAACAAACTGTTTAGATTTAATTAGGTTAAAGTTTTGTCTGCTTAAAAGTGATAGTATCAAAATTTTTGAAAATAATCCCAGCAGTCCCCCCAAATCAACTGTGGACCAGGTATGGATCTTGGTTGCAATCCTCCAAACAAAGGCTCCCTCTCCTGCAGAGCTGGGGTCCTGCTTCTGTCCACATTTCCCCAACCCCCATGGCCTTTCATCAAAGCCTTTCAATACACTTACATTGTACTGCAGTCATTCATGTACCTTTTGGACTTACAACTCTTTGAATAATTAATGACAATCATTGCCAGCCTTTATTGCAGGCCTCTCAGAGATCAGGCAACGTGCCACAAGTTTTATATCCATTTCCTCTATTTGGCTCTTATTGTGCCTGGAAATAAAGTACAAATATCTTATCTCTATTTTTCCAGAGAGGAAACTGAATCAAAGAGAAAATGAATAATTAACTTCAGGTCATAAAACTAGCTTTGGGTATTGGACAGAGCTAGATTCAAACACAGAATCTACCTGCTTACACAGGACTTTATTTTTATTAGGATTTATTTCCTAATGCCCACTATGTGGATAAGCCTTAAAACGTTAGGCTAAGGAAAGATGTTACAGAAAAACTGAGGCATAAGACCAGCCAAGCATAGAGAAAGCTTCAAAAAAACTCTTGGAGAAATCTGAAAGGTTTACTCATACCAGAAGTCGAACAGAGCTACCTCCCAAAGAGCTCAGAGTTGAGTTCCTTTACAGAATTTTTAGGTTTCCCTGAATTGATACACATTGGTGTACAGCCTACATGGTTATTAGTCAAGGTGCTTAGTGCCCTAAGACCACCAAAAGGAAATTCCTCCTGTATAGGCAGACATTTAGGATAGGAATTAAGATAGTTTAATGGTTTTATTGCAGGTGCTTCCTAGCAGACAAGGCAGTTGGATGCTGATGTCTTAGTAGATAACTGTGGTATTTGTTTTCTCTATTTTACTTTTCAACACAAATTTTTGATAAGCATTTATGAAACCACTGAGGTAAATATTATATTTTAAAGTATAAAATTAGTTATAAAAATCTAATACTTTAGATACACAGGAGTGAGAGTAAAGCCATTTCTTTTCCTCTATCAAATGTAGCCTATCTCCAAAACATGGCCCACATCACAGGAGTCCACTTATACAAAAGGTCCAGAATAGGTCTGCAGGCCTGAAGGGAAGGCAGGCATGTTGGAAGATGACAGAGGATATGGGGGTTCTGTTGGGGTGACAAAGATTCCCTAAAATTGTGATGGGTGTATGATCTGTGAACATGGAAAAATTGAAAAGCTACCCACCACTAAGATATAAGAGAGGGTATTAGGGGAGGCAAAATATTGCATGTTTTCTCTCACATGTGGATTCTAGATATACATGTAACATGATAGCAGAAGAACTACCCTGCGTTGTAGAAGGGACCAGCAGGAAACAGCAAGGAAAGATGAAAAGAGTAGTTGGGGGCGAATATGACCAAGAGAAAATGTATGAAACTGTCAGGATGAAGCCCATTTTCTTGCATATTATAAAAAAAAGAAACACAAAATTTAAGCTAGTTACAGGGGATGGAAATGGCTCCGCAGTTAAGAGCATTTGCCTATCTTTTGGAGACCTTGAGTTCAGTCTCAGCACCCATTGGGGAGCCCACAACTGCCAGTAACTACAGATCCAGGGGATTTAACACCCCTCTTCTGGCCTCTAGAGACACTTTCACACACTTGAACATAGACATACATATGCACATAAACAATGAAATAATCTTTTTTGAAAAATCTAGCTATGATATCATGAAATTTGCAGGTAAATGGATGGAATTAGAAACTGTTATGCTAAGTGAAATAACAGACTCAGAAAAGCAAATGACATATGTTGTGCCTCATTTTTGGATCCTAGCACCAAATCCATATATGTAAGTATTTATACCATGATGTAACTGAAGGAACCAGGCAGGTAAAGGCAAAAAGGGAACCTGAGACAGAAGGCTAGTAGGTGACAGGTGTTACTAAAGAGAGGAATGGATAAAACCAGGGTATGTAAATGGGAAGGGAGGGAAAGGGCTATAGAAGGGAAGGTGGGCATAAACAGGGAAAAAAGAAACCCAAGAGAAGTGGGGGCATAGGAGACTGGAATGGGACACTTGAAATAGGAGACTGGAATGGGACACTTGAAATGGAGAAGGCATGGAGAAGACATTGAGGGAGGGTTAAACAGGTAGAGGAAGAAAGGAGAAATAAATAGTGCCTTGCTAGTCTGAAGAAAATACCTAGAGCAAAGGTCCTGGGTCCAGGATGGATCAGAGAGCAAAGGACCCACCTCCATGATGAATCAGAGAATAAAGGACCAGTCTCTAAGATGGATCAGAGAGTAAAGGACCTGCCTCTGGGATGGATCAGGGAGCAAAGGAATCACCTCAAAGACGGATCAGAAAGCAAAGGACCTGCCTCCAGGACAGATCAGAGAGTAAAGGACCTGTCTCCAGGATGGATCAGAGAGCAAAAGACCCACCTCCAGGATGGATCAGGGAGTAAAGGACCCCTCTCCAGGATGGATCAGAGAGCAAAGGACCAACCTCCATGACGGATCAGAGAGTACGGGACCAGTCTACAGGATGGATCAGAGAGTAAAGGACCTGCCTCCAGGATAGATCAGAGAGCAAAGGACCCACTTCCAGGACTGATCAGAGAGTAAAGGACCTGTCTTCAGGATGGACAAAAGGACCCACCTCCAGGATGGGATCAGAGAGAAGGAAAAAAAAACAGAATCAATAGAATGAATATCTACCTACCTACCTATCATCTGTCATATATATATGCATATATATATATATATATATATATATATATATATATATAGAGAGAGAGAGAGAGAGAGAGAGAGAGAGAGAGAGATCTGTGTCCTTTGTTACCTCCAAAGAGATCTCATTGTTGGAGTCCTCTATAGGACTGATAGTGTTTGGTGGGGATTTCTTATTTGTTTTTCCCATGTTGTTGATTTTTCTTTGTGCTTTTGGCATGTGGATTTTATTCCTTTTGTTTGTAATCTGATGTGAAATTCAAGTGTTTCTTCTTGTGAAAAAAGAAAACAAAGGAAAAAAACCTCACTCATATTAGTCTAACTATCTATTTTGTCAATCTATTGACAAAATACGTTTTGTCAATCTATTGACAAAATACATATACAATACCTCTACATGAGACCATATGCAAAGATGAAGGCTGTATATAAAGAAACAGTACCAGACAAGAGAAACCTTCCTTTTAGTTGTTGGCCAGGATAGTCCAAGAGACTCCCAAAATTACACAGACTATTGCCACAGCCCTTCATTGATTTCCCAGAACCTGAATGTAAGACCGTATTGCTGAAGACAGGACATACTGCAGAGACTGGATCTTGAGCAATGGAGCTGGATCTGGCCTGGAAGCCACCACCCTGGATGTTAGCTCTCATAGTTGTGGAAAGTACTATGCAAGCCACTAAGGGATATTATCAAAAGATTGTCCAACATCAGCCTCAAGACCAAATATCCATGTCAATGACCAGTACAGCATATGACATCTGTGCAATAGCAGCAGCACTTCTATCTTGGGGAAAAGCAATGGCTAACCAATTGAACCTAAAGCCCACTCAGTGGACAGAAACTTATGTGTGGTAATGTTGACATAACTAGATGCACACATCTGGATCTCTTTTTTTNCTCTCACTTCATTTCTTTCTATACATAGAACAAACTCATAACAGTTTGGAGTTGCTAATTACATCTCAGAGAGTCCTTTAACAAGTTCCTCTGTCCCCTTTAAGTAGTCAGTAATGTCTAAAAGCTAGGTTTGCTTATCTATAAGAAGGTTCCATAAAGCAGTGGATACTACATGACTTGGCTGCATGTGTTGTCGGTGCTTGTGATTCTTTTAGTGGGTTAGTCTCTTTTGCACTAGGATTAAAAATTCATGTTATTTAACAACTGAAGCTCAGAAATATTGTCTTTTTTTAATCTTTAGTGTATTGCTGTATGTGTATGCATGTACTGTCTTTGGGGGCCTCAATGCATGCAGGTTGTGCACCCGTGTCGTGCAATGCCGTGAGGTCAGAAGAGGGTTTTTCCTTGTTTGTTTTGTTTGTTTTTATTTGTATGAGTGTTTTTGCCTGAGTGTATGTAATTGTACTCATGTTGTGCAATGCTTTTGAGGTCAGAAGAAGGGGTCAAGTTTGTATTCCCCTGGAATTGGACTTCTCCGGAATTGGAGTTTCAGACGGTTCTCGGGCCGCCATGTGGGTTGCTGGGGATTCGAACCCCGGTCCTCAGCAAGAGGTCGGCGCTCCTTAACCGCTTTAGTTAGGCCATCTCTCAGCCCCAGAACAAATATTCATTTTTCCATTCTGTATTTTTTTAATTGAATTGAAAAATTTTGTGCTCTTTAATATAATATACTTCATCGGTATTTAGAATTTTATACCAATCTTATCCACACCTACCATTTTTTCTTTGGTCTTCTTGCCCCACCCACATTTGATATTGTTTGTACCTCTCATTGTAATATTACGCGTATTATCATTCTAATATAGATTATAATTATCTTCCTTTATATTGAGAAATATATTATATGATATATACTTACGTGGTAGGTTGTTTTATCGAGTCTGATTTTTTTTTGTGTCCCCCCCAAATGTTCCTTTGTGTGGATCCATCCACTGAACCCTGGTTAACCTACCACGAGTACTTGCATCCTTATACGACTCTCTTCTCCTTTTCTCAGCAGCCATTGGTTGCCAAGAGTTCCTTAGGTTGTGTTGGTATTTCTTACCCACATCCCTATGTTTATGCTGGGACTTCACCTGGTTTGAGCTTGCCAGGGACTTGTGCATACTGTTGCCCATTGCTGTGATTTCATTGCTTGAGTAACTGACCAGCTGCTGGTAAAATCTGTTTCCTTGCTTTTTCCTTCTACCCACTTTGGACTCTTGCAGTAGTCACTCTGTCCCTCTTCCACAATGATCCCCAGCCTTTTGTAAGGCAGAACTTTAATTAAAAAACAGGTTGTCCTAAATTTGTCCCTTAAGAAAAAAAAAAAACACTAAAAAAACTGGCTGGACTTTTTTTTTTTTTACAACCCTTTTTTTTTTTTATTTGACATAAATTTGAAATTTTATGTCTACAATATAAAATTACAACATCAATCAAACTCTTTAGACATGTGAACCTCCTTGAACCTTTTACCCTACACCACCAGAGGCTCACACATTATGACAAACGTTGTTTTTTCATTATTTTATCAGTCTATTCAAAAGTATTGATTTGAGAAGAAGTTAGGAGTTTACTGTTTCGAGCAGCAGAAGTTCAAGGTTTCAGTCAGTTCTTTGATGCAGTCAGTTATGTTGGGGTTTTTGTTGTTATTCTTCCCAATATGCATCACTCCAAAAACATCACTCCAAAATATGCAACTATGCACAAGCCAATAAACTCATAAGGTCTTTAGAATCCTTAGCTATGATTTTTTTTCTTTAGTAGGCTGAAAGATATGAAAGTGAAAAGAGTGTCGTGTTTGAAGCTTTGAATTGTTTGACGTCTCCTCCTTGGCAAGCCCATACTACCATCAATCTTGCCCTTGTTTTCCACACTGGCGTTTTTCTTTCCCATGGTCCACCAAATTTGTGATGGGTTAATCCCTGCGGGTATCAACTTCTTGACTGGACTACGGAGTAAGTAGGTAATTAAGAAGGAAAAAGAGATCTTCAGATTGGAATAACTCAACCCAATGTGGCCCACCCCAAATGTGGGTGTTACCTTCCGCTGGCAGGCTGTATTAAAGGCCATGCCAGAGGTATCTGGTCCCTTTTTTTCCTGAGGCTTGCCTCACTCTCACTGGTGAGTTTGTACTGCTGCTGTGATCAACCTACGGATTCCCAGGCTCCCAGCATTGTTGTACTGAGACTTGGCAGCCAGAATCTCCGGAACCATCAGGCCTTCAAACCAGATTGGGACACTGAGGGGACATCCAGCCTTGTTGTAGACTGAGCAGAGCAGCCCTGGATTTCTCAGCTCTCCAATTGCAGCACAAGCTACTGTTGGACATCCTGAACTCTGTCCAGTGAGCAAATCAATTATAATTTTTGCCATATAAGCATATAATTCCTCCTGTCACTTCGTTTCTTTAGAGAACCCTGACTAATACACCAAAATGAGGGTAATATGGGAACTGAGTTGTCTGCAGAAAGTGATACTTCTCATCTAGTTCTATTTCACTGAAAGTACAGTCGACTAGGAAAAAGTTAAAAGTGTGTACAAGTTCCTTGATTTGTTTTTACCACTATCTATTTATTAATTTTTCAAAATAATACAATTGGGCATGGCAATGCTCCCCAAAGTCACCAGAGTTGTTGGGTTTCCTCTAAGTTGGGGACATGCATTCTAAGAATCCCACCAGACTCAGGCAACCATAAAGTACCAGATACTATATAAGCAAGGAGAATATCCCTGTCCCAAAGTTTGAAAACCTGAAACTTTTGAAGGTCAATATGATCCAATAAGTAGAAAATTCATCACCTGAGCTCATGCGACAGGTCACAGCCAAAATGCAGATACAGGCTTTTATGAAATAACTGAAATTATCTTTAGAATGACCTTATAGAAAGTATAAGGTATAAGGTATAGAAGGAACCACACATGAATTCTGTGTTCGGACTCCAGTCCTAATCCCAAGGTCTGTATTATGTGCAAGCAAATGATTCCCAATCAAAAAAACCCTTACGATCCCAAGCATTTGGGTGGATAGGGGTGGTTTGTCGCAAACCATTTTGTTAAGCAATTTCCTCCATTTAAATATACGTCAGTTGGAGGGACATGGATTAACTTAAGACAATATTTTTTTTGTTTGGTTTTTTTTGAGACATGGGCTCTCCTATAGCCCCATACTGTCCATGGCTGGGCTTGGTTGAACTCACAAGATCTGCCTGCCCTCTGCCTCTCAAGTTGCTAGGATTAAAGGTCATGTGCCACCACGCCTGGCTCAGGATTTATTTTGAGGAGAGGGAAAACATTCTGTTCCGTAGGGGAGGGAAGCTCCTACTAATAAGCTCAGACTATAGTAAACACTCAGTAGTTCAGGAAGTCCCTACTTTAAACTGATGGAGGTCACAAGGAGCTTCCCCTCCCCAAGAGTAGTACCTTGAGAAACCCTCTGAGAGACACTCTCAGGAGGCAAAGAACTGCTTCTTTAACAGGTGTGGGGACAATGTACTTCATGGATTAAACATATCCAACTATGTGTCTATCCTTTAAGTAACCACCATAACTATTTAGTGCTGTCTTAAAGTTCCTATATATCTAATTGCTTGTGTCTCATTAGTAGGATCGAAAGGTAATTCCTGGAAACCTAACTTACTCGTCGCCCATGAAAGGGGAACAGCCAGCAATTGCCAGAGTCCAAGTCAACCAGCTCCCGAGAGAGTGGACTTGTTTTACCTTCTCCACCGTCGTGCCCCTTTTCTAAGCCTAGGGAACCAACCTGCGAGAAGAAGATCGGGGGCGGGGGTGCCGTAGGAATTTGGGCTACATTGGGGTAAGTTTAATGGTGAAACGATTTTAAACATACAGATATGTAGTCTGGACCACTATTTGATCAAACTGATTGAAAACAACAACCTGTCACCCCCCAACTGGATGGGTGGGGCTGTAGGTTTTGGGGCTTTGCCAACAGCCCCAGATTGCAATAGGTTTTGCCATGAAGGATGCTTGTACTCACTGGATTATCATCTTATAGCTAACAAAATGAAAAAAAAAAAACTGCTGCGGAAAGATGCTAGGGACCGTTTATAGGCAGATGCATGATCTGGATGGTGGGGGTGGGGGGAGAGGAGGAAAGGGAATAACCCTGAACCTGAATTGGAAAAAAAAAAAATGTATGAAATGCACCAAAAGCATCATAATAAACATAATTTTTAAAAAAAAAAAAAAAGAAATGCAGACTAAGTGCATGCTGCTCTATTAAAAAGAGGGATCACGACCAACTGAGCTACCTGGAAAAGGCACTCCTCAACCTGTTGGAGATGGCCTGCAGCTGCGTGAGGTAGTTGGCAATTCCAGAGCTCCAGTTTTTGTGAGCTGTCACCCTGTTTGGGTGGGCTTTTGGATGATGCAGCTGTATTTGATTCATTCCTGCTTTGTAAGTAACCCTCTCAGTCCACAGTCCTTGTAAGTAACCTCAATAAACATTGGTTCACCACATTGGACTTTGAGTGATATTTTACTCATGTCTGTCATTTCCCTAGCAGAAATGAGTAGAGTTTGTTCATATCTCCCCCGGGAATAGTTTCATACAACAAATGGAAACTGTACTGATTTCTCCTATGCCTACATTCAAATGACACAGCCTAACTGGTAGATTAGGCACAGTAAGAGATTGCCTGCTCTTGTACTGTAGGACCATTTCATAAAGTACAGCCACTCAGGAGGACACACTTTACCCTAGTTCATTCATTGATTCATTATCTCTTCAACAGACAACTTCAGTAACTTTAAAATTGCTTTGTGGGCGTGCTGGCTTTTGGCACCATTGCCTTTTTAATCTTCAGCCCTTGGGAGCAGAGGCAGTTCTGATCTTTCTGTGAGTTCAAGGCAGCCTGTGTCTTACAGAGTTTCCCAGGACAGCTGGGTCTACACGAAAGACCTGTCTCGAAAAGACCAAAAAATAAAAAAATAATAATAATAAAAATTGCGTTTGGAAGGGCATTAAAATAGCTGGTAGCTTCAACATCTCTAAAGTTGCTATGGTGGGAAACACTTAGTTAAGATGGGTGTAGAGTTCTAAAGCCAATGGGACCTCCTGGCCACACCCATGGGGGGGGTTTTTGAGTTGATTGTTGGTGGTTGGTTTTGTAGTATGATGAAAAAGGTTGAGGGATTTGGCCTTGGGATAGGGGTTGGTCATGTGGCTATATACACCTTGACATTTTGGAATAAAAATGTCTCTCTGCATTTGGACCAATTAAACATGCATACACGTGGTGTGCTTTCCTGCAGTGTTTTCCACATGATCATTCCTGGGCTTAAGATCCCCCCCCCACACACAAACTCCGGGGTGGGACCCTTACAAATGGTGTTGCCCAGATGTTAAGGCTGGAGGAAAACCTTAAACAACTTAGGTATGCAAACCTCTAAATCCTGCCTTTTTCTTCTCTTTCTTTCTCTCTCTCCTGTATCTCTATCTTATGTGCGTGGAGCCTCTTTCTGGCTGGTTTTCATGGTGGGTGATGGTTGACTGTGGTGATCTGGCAACTTTTGACTGTGTCGGACCCGTGGAGAGAAACACTGCAACGGCTCTGCTTTGGACCCAAGAATGAGCATAACATTCTCTCCCGCATTGTGCCTCCTGGCTTAGTCGCTCCTGAAGGCTATAAAAGCCAGTTCTTGCTGAGGGGTTAAATTCAGGCGGTTAGCTAGTCTGTTGCTCGTTGACAAGGGGCGATTTCAGGCATCTACATGGTCTGAAAAACTTTCTGGTGTTTTTAAGTCCCTCCCCCCCCCAAAAGAAAGACTTCACTCGATGTGAGGAACCCGGCGTTGAGTTCAGGCCAGCTGTAACTGTTCATATGAAAATTGTTCTCCAGGTAGCTCTCCAGCTTGGCCAAGGCTGGAGCCCACTCTTTTCTGATGCAAATTAAGGCTTTTCAAGGGAACCACCCTACCAAGAGAGCTTTTTCCAGTAATTTTAAGCCATGGTCACTATTTAAATCCCAATTCTCTTAAATTTTGTATACAAAATCTGTTTTTAGATAAATGTTTATTGCTTTCTTTGTCTTCTTGTGGGTTTATTGGTAACATTTCTAAATCATAACTCTTCTACCTAAACCTGCTGGCTCTTTGTAGATCTAAAATTGGGATTCAGCAGCTGTATCACTAAAGTAATTCAAATCCTTTCAAGCATGCAACAAATGTGAATATTTTTACTTAACCCCTGGGGAACCCTAGATATCTTTTGAATAAAAATACGTGCACAATTAAAATTAATTAGTTGATTTAATTTTCATCTTGCATCTTTTTAAATGTGCGTTCACTCAAAGAATTTTTTTCCCACAGAATTCCTGACTCACACAGTTTGGTTTGGCTCGTCTCCTATGTGCATGCCATCCAGCGCACGACTGAGTCATGTGTATCTAAATCATGACCCTCTTTAAATTTTTGAATCTTTAGATAACAGTCTTTTGATTTCAACATTTTGAGAACAAAATATATGGATTTCTAGGAGAGGTTTACAGGCCCTGTTAGTTCTAACAAAAAAGAAACTTGCTCCGACTAAATGTCTTTTTTATAAGGACTCATTAGTAAAAGCCTCTTTAACAACATGAATCAATATTTTGGTTCAATTTAATGAGAAATTTTTTGAATAAACTGGTTTTGTTTTTCTTTAAGCCCACATATCAAACGTATGTGATTGTGTGACTGAAGTGCAGAGTTCCCGTGCTGAATTCATTATAATCGTACAGCTAGGTTTGACAACTTACCCCTATTGTAAACAGAAGATGAACGCAGAGATGGTGTTCCAATCAGAAACCCAAAGTAACCTCGTCCTAGGGGTCTGCCATCTAACCAATCAAATCTGTCATTTTTGTCAGCCTGCAGGCAGTTCACAGTATCACCAATTCATGAATCATTTTTTGGCATGTAAATAAAGTTAAACCTTTAGACTCAAGTTAATTCCTTTTTTATGGACTTTTTATTTTTGTTTTTATTTATTTCTTATTGTCCAAATGTACTGTACTGCATCAGGGTTCTGTGCTGCCCCCCGTGTCGTGCAATGCCGCGGAGCGGCGAGGAGTGAAGCCGGATCCGAAAGTCTGGAGTTCTCCTGGAATGGAGTTTCGTCCGGCGCAAGTGGCGATGAACCGCTCCTAGAGCGCGTCCGCATTTACCCTCGCATCCTCCACGGGGGTGGGGGCGTGGGGGGAGTCGATATCAGGGGTGGCTAGCGTCGGGACTACTATTATTCTAAGGTAGCGAGGTAGTCTCGGCAAGCAGACGAGCGGTATCACGGCGCAGCTAGAGGCGGAGCTGCCGCGACTTGTGATCTTGACTCGAGTATGTCCAGCAAGTAGGGCATAGGCTGAAATAGAGAAGCTCATAGATTAACAAGTAGAAACTACCGTGACCCAGTGCGCCTTTAGGCAGTCCCGTAGGGGAGTGGGTAGCTGGTGCTAACTTGTATTTGCTTGTGCTAAGGAAGGTTTCTTGTAAGGCTGTAGGTATCACTCTTACTATTGACATCTCTGCATTTTACTTCTTCGGACACAGACTTGCCGTTCTCTTAAAAGAACGTTATTTCTAAAGACTTATCTACACAATTTGGAAGGTGTGGAAATTTTTTTCAATTATATTTATTTTCCTTTTAAATCCTATGTTATTTTATCAAAATCTCCTACAGGTTAAACCATGACAGTCTTTCCTTAAGAATACTGTTAGCTCTTGAAACAACTAACTTCAGCAGCACAATTCCAATGTGTAGATGAGTTTTCTCCTTCCACGAATAAAAACTACATCTTCAACCAACCACAGCAGCTAAGAGGCCTAAGACTAAGTTCTAGCCATGGAATGTAAATGAGAGTAATATGTACCACTTTAGGAAGGTTCCCTAAAAACAGAAGGTGTGCCTGCAAGCCTGATGGCTGGAGCTAGCACAACCATTTTGTACCATCTGATGACTTTGAGACCAGAACCTGCTAAATGAAGATAAGAAGCTCAAGTTCTTGACACTATAAAGGGCCATTACCACCTAGACCATCTGATAGAGTTCAGAATGTAAGAAGTAGAAGCCAGCACGGGGTGTGGTGGTGCTGCTATTAAATAGGCCAGTTGTGGTGCATGATTCCCAGAATTAGGAGGCCCAGGACAGGTGACACTCGTTGTCAAGGACAGCCTGGTCTACAAAGTGAGTTCCAGGGACAGGCTTTTGGGCTTGTACAGGAAACCCCTGTCCCCAAAAACCAAAAATAATTAAAAAAAAAAATTTTTTGTTTTTTAACACAAGTAGAAGTCAATCTTGACAGATACAGATAGCTTATCTATGAGGGGCCACAACCTTCCAATGGGACTGGAAATGTGCCTTGCGGCGGGGGATGGTCTGGAGCTTTATAGGTGGGCCACAGAAAATTCCCAGAAAAAGGATCTTGCCTTCCCTGAATCCCAGGAGATGGTTTTGAGCTCCTTCCTGGGATCTGGGAAGGAGAAATGGAGAGAGTCTGATAGGTGAAACTGGGCATCTTCTACAGGGTGGTTAGAAGAACTCAGATCTGCAAGGAGGCTGATATAAGGGAACCAGAATCTTTTGCGTAAGGAACCAGATGTCTAGGCTGGATGCCATGTTTTTGAGACAGATGTTATCTCCCTCACGGAAGAAGGAGGCCAGGACTAGCGATGCTCAGTTAATTCTGTTTCATTTGTCAAGCTATTTCCTTCACCGTCATATCCTCTTTTTATTTTTTATTACTTTTATTTTCTGCCTATATATAAATTTGTATTGCCCGTCTGAACTTCTGTAAGTGCACTCATATATGCATGCCTGTTGGAATACAGAGTTGCCCAGATTCCCTTGCAACTGGAGTATTTTTAAGATTGTTTGTTAGCCATCGATGGGGTAGTGGGATGTCAAGCCTAGTCATCTGGCCCAGAAACGACCAGTGATCCTTTATGACTTCCCCTCTCCGATTTCTCAAACAAGTGAACTCTCTATGCTTATTTTTCCTGCAGACATCCCTCGATTATTACCAAAAGCACGCACTCGTGCACCCTTCATAAGTATCCCCTTACCCCCCCCCCTCTCCCCTCCCACCCTCCCACCCCCCACCCTCTTATGTGTCAGAACCCAAATCTACCACTCCAGACCCATAAAGCCATTCTAATCTTGTTTCACGCCCTAGTAACCATGCACAACTAGTATTCTTATCTTGCCCTTTTCAATTAACCTTAATTTCTCAGTCTGGACTCTATGAAAGATCACAACAGGTATGAACGCCACGAGAGAAGCTGCACACGCCTGTAGTCAGCAGTACCCAAGTCTCATCCCATACATAATGCAATATCGTAACTGGAAGCCAGTCCAATCAACATACAGTAGTGTTACCTATGTTCTTCATGAATGCCCTTCTATCAACTATGATACTATATCGATGCCAGTGGTCATGTCACGCAAGACACTATTAGTCTGAACTATCGGATGGAAATCTCTAGAGACTCACGCAGATGCACATCCAAGAAATGTTCACAGGAATAGTAGCGAAGGCTTGTAATTAGGAAGTCCAACTATGGAGATCACAATAGAGTCGAAAGAGATTACAGTAAGACATGCCAGTCGATAGACAGCAAAGAATAATTATGTATATAGGGTTCCGGGGAAGATCCAGTTCGCAGTTTGAAAGAGACTGGAGATTCTACTCACGTCCCATCCCCCCTCCTCCTCTTTTCCGTCCCGCTTTCCCTAGCTCCCACTTATCATGCTCCACTACAAACTCTTTTTCTATTCTTGTGGACTCCGACTCCTCATCTACACCCCTCTGGCCTCCAGGCTTCTGAAACTGGGTTGGGTCCCCTAACCCCACCTAGCGCATTACATGCCATGACTTAAAACTAAAATTCCAATTAAAATATTAAAAAATGTTTATTTTATGCCGCGGTGTGTGGTGTGCCGCCTTTATTGCCTTGAGCAAAGCACAGGCGATAGAAATGGGAGGCAGTAGAACAGGCATGGCAGGAGCGATCTCGTGAGTTCAAGGCCGCCAGCTGCGTTCTACAGCAGTGAGTTCCAGGACATCAGGGGCTAAGGGAGCCCCTGCTCAAAAAGCAAAAAAAAGTTTATTTTTTTTTTTTTTTTATTGTCACTTGTAAGCTGTTTGGTTTTGGTAATCATCAGAACGAATGTAAATAAAAATGGCAAGGTCTTTCAAATACTACAGCCTCAAAGAAAACCAGGTAAAACCACTTTATTAAGGCACTAGCATACATATAAAGAGGACCTCCCATTCCCACTTATAATGGGGGGGGGGAGGGGTCTTCAAAAAAAGTGTGCCTTGTGAAAAAAGAAAGGCTGACAAGTATACAAAAACGTGTTAACACAGTCCAACATAAACTTGATGAGGGGAGCCTGGCTTTTTGTGCGTGTAGGATTGGAATGTTATCATGTGGCCGGTTACAGCTATGCTCATAAGAAAATGTAATTTTAAATGGAGGCATGTGAAAAGATGGCACCAGGCTTCTGGTAAGTGTGAACACTGAAAAGACTCAAATAGTAGAAATCTTCACCAGGGGAAACCTTCCTCTGCCCCTCTCCCTTCCTTGGTCCTATATTCTGAGCCAAATTGATATGTTCCAGTGTCCAAAAGTCATGTTCCACATGTGGACCAGAACTAAAAAGGCATTGGTCGCAAACAAACTGTTTCAGATTTACTTAGGTTAAAGTTTTGTTGCTTCAAAGTGATAGTATCAAAATTTTTGAAAATAAATCCCAGCAGTCCCCCCAAAATCAACTTGGACCAGGTTGGATCTTGGTTTCGCAATCCTCCAAACAAAGGCTCCCTCTCCTGCAGAGCCTGGGGTCCTGCTTATGTCCACATTTCCCCAACCCCCATGGCCTTTCATCAAAGCCTTTCAATACACTTACATTGTACTGCAGTCATTCATGTACCTTTTGGACTTACAACTCTTTGAATAATTAATGACAATCATTGCCAGCCTTTATTGCAGGCCTCTCAGAGTATCAAGGGGGGTAGGGCAACGTGCCACAAGTTTTTTATATCCCATTTCCCTCTATTTGGCTCTATTGTGCCTGGAAATAAGTACAAAATCTCTATTTCTATTTTTCCAGAGAGGAACTAATCAAAAGCGAAATGAATAATTTAACTTCGGTCATAAAACAGCTTTGGGTTATTTGGACAGAGCTGATTCAAACAACAGAGAATCTACCTGCTACACGGACTTTATTTTTATTAGGATTTATTTCCTAATGCCCACTACTGTGGATAAGCCTTAAAACGTTAGGCTAAGGAAAGATGTTACAGAAAAACTGAGGCATAAGACCAGCCAAGCATAGAGAAAGCTTCAAAAAAACTCTTGGAGAAATCTGAAAGGTTTACTCATACCAGAAGTCGAACAGAGCTACCTCCCAAAGAGCTCAGAGTTGAGTTCCTTTACAGAATTTTTAGGTTTCCCTGAATTGATACACATTGGTGTACAGCCTACATGGTTATTAGTCAAGGTGCTTAGTGCCCTAAGACCACCAAAAGGAAATTCCTCCTGTATAGGCAGACATTTAGGATAGGAATTAAGATAGTTTAATGGTTTTATTGCAGGTGCTTCCTAGCAGACAAGGCAGTTGGATGCTGATGTCTTAGTAGATAACTGTGTGGGTATTCGGGTCTGCTATTTTTACTTTTCATACACAAATTTTTTATAAGCATTTATGAAACCCACCTGAGGTAAACTATATATTTTAAAGTATTTAAAATTGATTCATAACAAATCTAAACTTAGATACACAGGAGTGAGAGTAAAGCCATTTCTTTTCCTCTATCAAATGTAGCCTATCTCCAAAACATGGCCCACATCACAGGAGTCCACTTATACAAAAGGTCCAGAATAGGTCTGCAGGCCTGAAGGGAAGGCAGGCATGTTGGAAGATGACAGAGGATATGGGGGTTCTGTTGGGGTGACAAAGATTCCCTAAAATTGTGATGGGTGTATGATCTGTGAACATGGAAAAATTGAAAAGCTACCCACCACTAAGATATAAGAGAGGGTATTAGGGGAGGCACAAATAATATTGCATGTTTTCGCTCTACATGTGGATTCTAGATATTATACATGTAACATGATCGCGAGCAGAAGAACTACCCTGCGTTGTAGAAGGGACCAGCAGGAAACAGCAAGGAAAGATGAAAAGAGTAGTTGGGGGCGAATATGACCAAGAGAAAGATAAATGTATGAACTTCAGGATTGAACGCCATTTTCTTGCCATACTTATAAAAAAAAGAAACCAACAAATTTAAGCTAGTTACAGGGGATGGAAATGGCTCCGCAGGTTAAGAGTATATACTTGCCTATCTTTGGGGACCTTGAGTTCAGTGTCTCAGCACCTTCATCCATGGCTGACGCCCACAACTCCAGCAACTCAGTCCAGGATTTGTGATGTTATTTTTTTTATTTTATTTATTTAACACACCTCTTCTGGCCCTCTAGAGACACTTTCACACACTTGAACACTTAGACATACATCTGCACATAAAATGAAAATTAATCCTTTTTGAAAAACATCTAGCTTGACTCAGAAATTTGAGTATAATGGTATGGATGGTGAATTAGAAAACTGTTTTTATGCTAAAGTGAAATAACAGGACTCAGAAAAGCAATGAATATGTGTGCAGCTCATTTTTGGATCCATAGCACCAATCCATATATGTAAGTATTCTATACCATGAGTGTAACTGAAGAACCAGGCAGTGTAAAGGCAAAAACGGGAACCTGAGGCAGAAGGCTAGCTGGGTGACAGGTGTTATCTAAAGAGAGGAATGGATAAAACCAGGGTAGTTTAAATTGGGAAGGGCGGGAAAGGGGTTTTTCTTATAGGGGAATTAGAAGGAAGGTTGGGCTAAATTATAAACGGGAAAAAGAAGAAGAAACCCAAGAGAGGGGGGCCAAGGAGAGAATGGAACTTGTGAAATTTGCAAATGGGAGCTGGATGGGACACGATTGAAATGGAGAAGGCTATGGAGAGAAGCATTGAGGGGAGGGTGTTTTAAACACGGGTCGAGGAAGAAGAAAGAAGAGAAAAAAATAGTTGCCTTGTAGTCTGAAGAATGAAATACCTAGAGCAAAGGTCTGGGTCCAGGATGGATCAGGAGCCGCAACGGACCCACCTCCATGATGAATCAGAAATGAGAATAAAGGACCAAGTCTCTAAGATGGTCAGAGAGGTAAGAAAGGACCTGCCTCTGGTATGGATCAGGGAGCAAAGGAATCACCTCAAAGACGGATCAGAAAGCCAGAAAGCGAAGGCCCTGCACTCCAGGCAGATCAGAAGAGAAAGGACACTGTCTCCAGGATTGGATCAGAGAGCAAAAGACCCACCTCAGATGGATCAGGGAAAGTAATAGTCGACTCCATCCCTCTCCTGAGGATGGAGTCAGAGAGCAACAGGACCAAACCCCATGACGGACAGAGAGTACGGGACCAGTCTACAGGATGGAGTCAAGAGTAAAGGCCCGCCTCAGGTAGATCAGTAAGCAAAGGACCCCACCTCCAGGAACTCTGATCAGGAAGTAAAGCTGTTCTCAGGATGGATCAAAAGATGCCCCACTCCAGGTGGGATCAGAGGAAGGAAAAAATAAAACCGAATCACATAGACATGATATCTACTACCTACCTATCATTTGTCATATAATATTATAAAGCTATATAGTAAATAAATTGAATAGAATAAAATAATAAAGAGATAAGAGAGGAGAGAGGAGGAGAGAGATGAGAGAGACGAGGGAGAGAGAGAGGAGAGAGAGATCTGTGTCCTTGTTACCTCCAAAGAAGACTCATTGTTGGATCCTCTATAGACTGATAGTGTTTGGCGTGGGATTTTTCTTATTTGGTTTTTCCCATGTTGTTGATTTTCTTTGTGCTTTTGGCATGGGATTGTTTTCTCTTTTGTTGTAATCTGATGTGATTAATTCAAGTGTGTCTTCTTTGTGAAAAAAAAACTAAAACCACGGAAAAAAAATACCTCATCATATTGTCTGTCTAACTCATCTATTTTGTCAATCTATTGACAAAATACGTTTTGTCAATCTATTGACAAAATACAAATTACAATACCTCTACATGGACCATGCAAGGATGAAGGCTGTATTTTATATCACATGGAACACAGTCCAGACAAGGACAACTTCCTTTGAGTCATTGGTCAGGTCAGCTCCAAGAGACTCAACCCACAAATTAACAGATATTGCCACAGCCCCTATGATTGCTCCAGAACCTGTAATGTAAGAACGTACTGCTGAAAGACAGGACATACTTGAGACTGGTCTTGAGCAAAACAAAATTTGGAGCTGGATCTGGACTGGAAAGCAACACCCGGCTGATTAGCTATCATAGTTTGTGGAGAGGGAAAGTACAAGTCCTATTGCAGTCACTACGGGAGTATCATCAATGCGATGTGTCCACTCAGCCTCAAACATCACATATCCAGTTCAATTACCAGTAACAGATAGTTATTATGACATCTGCTACTAGCTGCGCACTTCTCTGGAAGGAAAAAAGCACGGCTAACCTATGTGAACAATAAAGCCCACTCAGTGGACAGAAACTTATGTGTGGGGTAATGTTGACATAAACTAGATTGCACACATTGGATCTCTTTTTTTTTTTTTTTTTTTTTTTTTTTTTCTTTGTTTTTTTTTGGTCTTTTTGAGACAGGGTCTCCCTGTAGACCCAGCTGTCCTGGAACTCACTCTGTAGACCAGGCTGGCCTTGAACTCACAAAGATCCGCCTGCCTCTGCTTCCCAAGTGCTAGGATTAAAGGCATGCACCACCACGCCCAGCCACATCTGGATCTTAAACAGTTCCACAAGTTAGATACATCCCTAAGCTAAAGTAACATTTTACTAACTCGCAAAGAATATCCTTATATTTACAGACAAATATCACACACGCCACTCAGAAAACAAATATCTTTTGCTCCAGATGAGAATAGTACAGAGTCCCACAACTGGACACACACAGACATGGTCTGTGAATGACTCATGCCTAGGCAACACATCTACAATGAAGTCTCTACACTCAAAACCCAAGCATCACAGAACAAGGACCCAAGAAGGTATTAACTTGCCTCTTAACCCTCAATGATGAAGCTCCTCCATCTACCAAGAGACCAGGAACCCAAAAGGGCCTGTATGGCCAAACTGTAACGATTAGGAGTCTACGGAGTGTGGTTCCATGGATAGGCTGCCTATATTCAGGTATACCCACCCAGGGCTCAGGTAATATTGTGGAAGGGGGGGGGGATTGTAAGAGCCAGGGAGGTGATACAAGACCAAATGGAAATTAATCCTACAGGCGCCTGGGACTCACTTCATATGAATTTATGGCATTGGTGTCAGCATGCACAAGACCCATGCAAGCTCAGCTAGACTAGCATAGAACTATAGAAATGGGTAGCTGAGGAAATATTGGCAGCAGATGGTATCAGATGAGGAAAACCAGGCATTTATTAGAAAAGAGACTCTGGATAGGCTAACTAGAGCTCAGGGGAGGAGCTGGCATTGAGGAGTGAGCAGAGAGAGTAATCTGGCACAATGGACTCTAGCAGGAATGACAGAAGGTGTGAACTTGGGGTCGGGGGTGGGGGCGCAGAGGAGGGTGCCAAGGGAGAAGCAGGTATAATGGTGATTTAGACCGACTGAAACATTATGTATGAAACATGTAAAAAATTCAATAAATAAAAATAAATAAATAATGAAAATCTAGCTAGGTGTACAGCTGTCTGGGTAGATAAACCATTTATAGATTTAGACATTAAGTTTTGCTCATTTTTCTACTCATGTGCTCTTGTATATAGCAACCTGAGAGCACAGAACACCATCGACAAACAGTGAATGTGATTAAGCTATCAAGATAGCAAACAGCAGAACACTGACCAGAAGCCAGACACACACAAGTGCTGCCACCACTGGCTCCTTCACGCTTTCCTAGCATTTCTGTCAGCCCTGATCTTTTGGGGTCTTTGTTTCTTGGGTGTACCCCAATCCCCCAGCTTTAGGCTATGCTATCTTGATACAGCCCAAGTTGGATTCTTCCCAGTGAACTATTAGCTCTCAGTTCCAGAAAGAATAAGCAGAGTAGTTATCCAGAATCACAGACAATCCAATAGGAGTGTCTTTTATCTTTGGAACACATTACATAATTTATTTTGCAAGACAGTCTCAGAGCTAATTAATTCCATTTTTTCAATTGGCAACTTACTATAAGCTTCCACTCCCAGAAACAACTGTGGAAAGGGACACAGAGTGCTGAGCCTGGGGGAGTCCAGGACATGCTGTGTCTGCAGACAAGGGAAATGCACAGAAAACATGTGGGCTGATTCACAGTTACATGCACACAGGATTCTAGAAAGACCAGGAGAGTTTCTGTTGCCTTCCCCACATCCATAAACTGCTCACCAGCTGCATGTCACACAGTCCAAACAAGCGTGCATTTTCATACCTTGGACAAGAACTTACTCCATGTTTCCTAATCCTTTCTCTAGTATAACCTCGTGTTCCCAATTTCATGAAATGTACTTCCAAATTATTTGGGAAATAGTCACAAACACAGGCCTCCATATCTACACACAGGAATGCTGGTACAGAAGCTCTACAGTACAGTGTAGGAAACTCTAATTTGTTAGTTTGTTTTTATTTAATTATTTATTATTTTAAAGGACTGGAGAGCACTCACAGGTTTCAAACCATTCACTAAGGTTTTAATGGGAACTGCATGTTGCACTGGCAAAAGAACCACTGAGCTAAAGCCATGCCTGTTTTTTATTTATAAATAATAATTGTATTTGCTTATGAGTTTGATCTAAATATACAGAAATTTTAAATTGGCCTAATTAGCTATTATCCATCAACTCACCTATTATTTTTTGTGCTAAGAATATTTTTTATTTATTTTTAATATATATTTTGTACAAGATTATCAATCTAGACTCGTGTTCCCCACCCTATGCCCCCACCCCACCAGAGCTCATGTATTCTGCCAAATATGCTTTTCATCTCTTTCTCAGTCTTTCTTGATAGTCTCCATGTGGAAGTTGATTGTTTTGAGCAGAAGGTCACTGTTTCAGTCAGTTCTTTGATGCAATCCTTTCTGTTGTTTTTGTTGTTGTTGTTGTTGTTGTTGCTGCTGCTGCTGTTGTTGTTTCCAATATGCATCACTCACAACTGTTTGGACAAAGCTCAAGGGGCCGTGCACAAGAAATACTTACGACTAGGTAATTGGCACTAGCATCCACAGATGAGGGATACCATTCGTTGTTTGTTTTTCTGGGACTGTGTTACTTCACTCAGCATGATGTCTTCTACCTCCAGCCATTTTCCTGCAAAGTTCATGTTGTCATCTTTCTTTACTGATGCATAGAACTCCTCTATACCACATTGTCTCTATCCACTCATCAGTTGAGGGGCATTTGGGTTGGTTCCAGCTCCTTGCTGTTGTGAAGAGAGCTGAAATAAACATGGCTGTGCATGTATCTCAGCAGTGGAGTGAGTCTTGGGGGTACATGCCTACGAGTGCTATGGCTGGGTCGGGTGGCAAGTTCATTCCAAGACTTCCAAGAGTTCTCCACACTGCTTTCCATAGTGGCTGTACAAGTTTACATTCCCACCATCAGTGGATGACTGTTCCCCTTTCCCCACAACCTCTCCAGCACTTGGAATCGTTTTCTTGAGCCTAGCCACTTTTATTGAAGTAAGATGATATCTTAAAGTGGTTTTGATTTGCATTTCCTTAATGATTAGTGATGTTGAACACTTAAGGTGTTTCTCAGCCATCTCTAATTCCTCAATTTTGAAATCTCTGTTCAGCTCTTTGCTCCACTTATTCAGTTGGTCATTTGTTTTCTTTCTTCTTTGTTTTTTGAGTAGTTCATATATTGTGGAAATCAATACTTTGTCAGATGTTTCTGTGGTGAAGGTTTCTTCCCACTCTGTGGGATTTCTCTTCACTTCCTTGATTGTTTCTTTGATGTACAGAAGCTTTTGAGTTTAATGAGGTCCCATTTGTTAATTGTCAACCTTAATTCTTGCGCAGCTGCTGTCTGATTTAGGAAGTCTTTTCCTACGCCTATGTCTTGTAGTCTGCTGCCAACTTTTTCTTCTATCGCCTTCAGAGTTTGGGGTTTCATGTTGAGGTGTTTAATCCATCTGGAGTTGACTTTTGTACAGGGTGAGAGGTAGGGATTTAATTTCATTCTTCTACAAGTGGTGATCCAGTTTTGCCAACACCATTTGCTGAAGATGCTCTCTTTTCTCCATTGCATCTTCTTGGCCCCCTCGTCAAATATGAGATGGGTGAAATTGTATGTGCTCAAGTCTGGATATTCAGTTTTGTTCCATTGGTCAACAGGTCTGTTTTTGTGCCAGTACCAGGCTGTTTTTGTGATTATAGCCCTGTAGTATAGTTTGAAGTCTGGCACAGAGATCCCCCCCTGTGTAGCTCTTTTCACTCAGGGTTGTTTTGGCTATTCGGGGTCTTTGTTTTTCCAAATGAATTTAAGGACTTTTTTTCCCAAGCTTGTGAAGAAACTCTTGGGGATTTTAATTGGGATTGTGTTAAATCTATATAAGAGTTTGGGCAGAATGGACATTTTTACAATGTTAATTTTCCCAATCCATGACCATAAGAGGTTTTTCCATCTTCTGAGGTCTTCTTCAATTTCTTTCTTTCAGGGTTTAAAATTTTTGCTGTAGAGGTCTTTGGTGTCTTTGGTTAGGTTTGTTCCTAGGCATTTTATTGTTTTTGAGGCTATTGTGAGTGGGAAGGTCTCCTTGAATTCCTTCTTCAGTTGCTTGTTGTTGGTATAAAGAAAGGCTACTTATTTTTCTAGATTAATTTTGTATCCTGCCACTTTGCTGAAGCTGTTAATCATTTCTAGGAGTTTTCTGGTGGACTTTTTAGCATCCCTTAAGTAAACAATCATATCATCAGCAAATAAGGATAGCTTGACTTCCTCTTTTCCAATTAATACTCCCTTAATTTCCTTTTCTTGCCTTATTGTTCTAGCAAGTATTTCAAGCACTATATTGAAGAGCAGTGGTGACAGGGGGCAGCATTGTTGAGTTCCTACCTTTGAAGGGAATGTTTCTGTCGTTTCCCCATTTAGGATGATATTGGCTGTGAGTTTCCTGTACATGGCTTTGATTACATTCAGGAATGATTCCTCCAATCCAATTCCCTCTAGGACTTTAAGCATAAAGGGATGCTGGATTTTGTCAAAGGCTTTCTCCACATCAACTGAGATGATGGTGTGGTTTTTGTCTTTCATTCCATTTATGTGTTTGATGATGTTTATTGATGGTTATAGGTCTTTTTGAAATGTTTTACAAAATTCTGCTGTGAAACCGTCTTGACCTGGGCTTTTTTTTAGTTGGGAGGTTTCTTATTACATCTTCAATTTCTTCATAAATTATGGGTCTGTTTAAGATGTCAATCTCTTCTTGGTTGAGCTTTGGTGATTCCCAGGATTTCAGGTATTCATCCATTTCTTCTAGGTTTTCAAACCTGGTAGAGTATAGGTTTTTGAATTATTCCCATATGATTTTCTGGATCTTTTCCTTGTCTGTTGTGATATTTCCCTTTTCATCATGGATTTTATTGACTTGGAGTTGTTCCTTCTTTCTTTTTGTTAACTGGGCTAGAGGTCTGTCTATCTTGTTTTCTTGTTTATTCTTTCAAAGAACCAACTTTTAGATTCATTGATTTTTCTGGCGGGGGTCTTTTCAAGTCAGGGTCTCCCTGTAGCCCCAGTTGTCCTGGAACTCATTCTGTAGACCAGGCTGGCCTTGAACTCTCAAAGATTCACTTGCCTCTGCCTCCCAAGTACTAGGATTAAAGGCGTGTGCCACCACACCCGGCAAGATTCAATGATTTTTTTTGTATTGTTTTCTTTGTTTCTATTTCACTGATTTCTGCTCTGATTATTGTTATTTCTTCCTGTCTGATGTGTTTAGGGTTCATCTGTTGTTGCCTCTCAAGTGCTTTTAGCTGCAGTGTTAGATCATTCACTTGTGCTCTTTCTGTTTTTCTAATGTAGGCACCCAGGGCTATAAACTTCCCTCTTAGTACTGCTTTTAAGGTATCCCATAGGTTTTGTTGTGTTGCATTGTCATTGTCATTCAGTTCCAGGAATGCTTTTATTTTTTTTCTTTATCTCTTCCTTGACCCATTCATTATTAAAGAGTATCTTGTTTAGTCTCCATGTGTTCTTGTATGCAGTAGGGCTTATCCTGGTGTTGATGTTGAGATTTATTGCACTGTGGTCTGATAGAATGCATGAAATTATTTCAATATTTTTGTATTTGTGGAATTTTCTTCTGTGTCCCAGTATGTGGTCAATTTTGGAGAATGTTCCATGGGGTGCTGAGTAGAAAGCGTATTCTCTGGTATTAGGGTGGAATATTCAATAGATGTCTCTGAGATCCATTTGGTGTATCATATCATTCAGGTCAGATGTCTCTCTGTCTATTCTTTGTCCAGTTGACCTGTCCAAAGAGCTCAGTGGGGTATTGAAGTTCCCTACTATGAGCGTGCTGGGGTTAATCTGTGCTCTCTGGTCCTGGAGAATTGTCTTTATAAAGTTTGGTGCACCAGAGTTTGGTGCATATATATTCATGGTTGTGAAATCTTCATGGTCAATTTTTTCTCTGATAAAAATGTAATGGCCTTCTTTGTCTCTTCTGCTTTCTTTTACTTTGAAGTCTATTTTGCCTGATATTAAAATAGCAACACCTGCTTTCTTTTTGGTACCATTTGCTTGGAATATTTTTTTCCATCCTTTCACTTTAAGGTAGGTGGTATCCCCTAACCTTTGAAGGTAAGATGTGTTCTTTGTAACAGCATATAATGGGTTTTTGTTTCTAATCCATCAATGTCTTTTGGACTGGGATGTTAGGTCCATTGAGATATTTAAGCTTATAACTCGAAAGATGTGTTGCTTCCTTTCACCTTATTATTCTCTTGCATTTTTGGTCTAGGGTTCTACTTCTGCTAGTATGGCTTTTATTAATTTCTCTTTCTAGGTGCTCTGGGGATGGTTGCTTCCTTTCTCAATGTCCTTTGAAATGCGTCAAGTATTTCTGACGGGTTGGTTTTCACGGACATGTATTCTTTATCTTGTTTATGTCATGGAAAGGTTTCTTCTCTTTCTCAACTAGTAATCAACATGTTTTGCTGAGCTAGTAACCTGGGTTGGCATTTATTGTCCTTTTAACACTGGGGAATGCTTTCTCCAGCGTTCTTCCTGCTTTCCATAGTTTGCACTGAGACAAATCAAAGTTGTAATTCTGATTGGTTTCCCTTATAGGTTTCACTGTTTTTCTCTTGTGCTTTAAGGATTTTGTCTTGTTTTGGGGTCTAGCATTTAAACTATGATATAGGCGGTGGAGGTTTCTTTTCTGATCTTGTATTTGGGGTTCTATGTGCTTCAATTGTATTTGTATTTGTTTTCTTCGTTTTTTAGTTTGGGAAATTTTCATTTATTATTCTGTATAAGATTGATCAATACATTCTCTTGGGATTCTATTCCTTCCTCTATTCCTATGATGTGGAGGTTTGATCATTCAATGTTTGCCCACAGTTCTGGTTGTTTTCCACTTTGTGTATTTTTAAATGGTTTTTTATAATCTTTACTTGAAGGTTTTTTTTTTTTTTAGTTTTTTTGTTATTTAGTCTGTTTCTTGTTTCTGCTTCCTCCCTTTGCTCTGAGGGCTTTTTCCATCCTTTACCTCTTGAATTGGATGGAGTGTTTATTTCACTTTTTCATTTCCTCTTCTGATTTCTTTAGTATATTCCAATTCCTTTTGCGCTTCCTCAATACTTTCTGGAGCTCTTTGCTTGCTTGTTTGTTTTCTTATCTTTTTCTTTTAGCTTGGGATTTTTATTTTCTTTTTTTTTTTTTTTTTGCTTCTTGTTCTTTTTCTTAGTTGTTTTGTTTGCTCTTTATAATCTTGCATTTCTTTAAGTACTGGTTCACGATTGGTGTTCCTGTATATCTGTGTCCCTGGGCCATCCCCAGATGGATTACCACTTAAGATCGTTCCACAGGGTTGGCTGAAGCTTGGTGAGGATTATCTGCACTTTCCTCATACTTGTCATCTTCCTCATGTTCCTGGCATATGAGCTTCTCCTTGCTTATTCCAATGTGAGTCCAAATATCCTCTTCCACCGTGTTGTAAGGCTTCTTTGCTTGCCTCCTTCAGATGCCTTTGTATCCCAGATGGCGGGGGGGGTGCTCTTTAGCCTGTGCCCCAGTACATGCCATTTAGGTGGTCTTGGGGAGATCTCCAAGTTATATTCTTAAAGGACCAAGGATCTGAATAGTAATTCTCAAAAAAAGCATTATAAATGGCCAGCAGATACATGAAAAATCCATAACATCTCTAATCATCAAGGAAGTCTCCACAATAAGATAAACAGCTCCACACCTGTTGCGAAGGCTGCTGCCAAAAAATGACAATCTATAGCCCCTGCAAGAAAAAAAAAAAATGTAGGTGGAAATGCGAAATCCATGTCTTTTGTATTTATGCTATTGGTGGCAGTGTGCATTCCACCATTGGGCAGACATTTGGGAAAACAACGTAGAAATTTCCTCGAGGAAACTGAACATATAACCAGCCATATGACTATATTACTCCTGGGCACAAAGCCAGTCAAAGGAATTGAAATTAACCTATTGAAGAAATACCTGTACTCCCAGATTCATTGAAATGTTACAATAGTCAAGATGTAAAGATGTTAAGGGTCCAGAAACAGAGAAGGAAAGCATGATGATACTCACACACACAAAACAACAGCACCACACACCAACACACCACATACTTCTTCTCTCCATCATATTTTATGGAGTTACAAGCATTAAAAAGAAAGGAATTCTGTCATTAATTGCAAAATAGATGAACTTGGAGACCATTAAGTGAAATAAGCTAAGTACAAAAAGACAAATTTTGTATGATCATACTTAAATGTGAGATTGAAAACAATCGGCCTTGAGTCGTATAAAGTGGCTCTAATGTTTTAAAAGCACTTGCACTCTTTCAGACGACCTTGAGTTTGCATTGCCAGCACCCACATATCAGGCACCTCAAAGCCATTTGCAACTCCAGTTTCGGATGCCCTCTCATGTCTGTTTTATAGCCCGTACCTGTTTCATAAACCACCACAAAGACACTCACACACACACACACAACCATTTTTCAAAATTTTTAAATAATTAGTCTCATAGAAACTAACAGATTACTACAAAGCAATTTGACCCATGCTTAGAGGAGGAAAGGAAAGGAAAGGGATGAGCAAAGAGATACTGATCAAAATGTACATGATTTCATTTAGATGGAAGGAAGTTTTATTGACCTATTAAATTACACAGTGATCACAGTTAACAATAATGCATTGTATACAGCCATGAGCTACATAACATTTTAGTCAATAGTAGATCGTACATAGAACAGTGATTCTATAAAGTATCACCTAGTGACAGCATAGCTGTCTTAGTTTATGTTAATGAACAAAATCATAGTTAGAGGGGCATAACTGCACTCAAATCACTAAAAATAAGAAGCTGCATTTTGGGTTGGGTGGTGATGAAGTTGCTTTTGTTGGTTGGTTGGTTTGTTTGTTAATTAAAACAGAATCTTGCTAACATTGCCCAAGTTGGTCTCCTAATTTAAAGCTCAGGGTAGCTTGAACTCTTTATCGTTTGGCTGCATGTTATCAATCCCTCAAGGACTGCTGGGGAATTTCAGGGTCTGACCATGAAAGGAAAGGGGTGAGAGGCGAGAGTTAAGACACAAGACCCTGGAATACAGGTGAATGCAGAGCAGAGGGTGAGCTGATCGGATTTGTTTATTGGGGCAGGGTTAGGTTTATATACATGTTTGCATCCTCATCTCTCCTCTTAGTGCAGTATCGTCTTGTCCTTTGTGATTGGCCCAGGTCTGCCAGACTATGCTGCTTGTATGGTCTTGCTGCCTAGGCAGGTTAGGTTGTATGAGGACAAGCTCTGCCATGTTAATTTCAACATACTGGCTACTACCATTTCCACACCTTTGTATTTAATTTTGTGTGAGGAGCGGAACTAGTGGGAGATCATGGTGCTATGCCTGAACCTGGTTGACCCCACCTCTGGCATTCTGTACATTGACATGCAGTCTGTTTTAGTGCCCTGTTTTGGCAGAGGTTTTACCCATTTTGACTGGCCAGATCCCCAAGGGAAGGGCAGGAGTACTTAGAACCAGAGTAACAAGCTCATTCCCATTAATTTGTGGATGGATGAGAGCCAGATCGTGAATCACCTCATGGGAGGGGTGTAGTGCAGAGTCCCTATTGACCACTGCTGAGAGGACCTGAGGCCATCGTTTTGTTGACCTGGATGGCCTGCAGTCAAATTGAAACATACACCTGAAGAGAAAAAGAGCTGAGTAGGGCCAGGAGGCAGAAAATGCCCGGTGACCAATGTAGCAGGATCAAAAAATGGACTTTAGCTTACACCACAACTATGAAACAAAGCTAGCTATCAAAGAGCTATGACCTCAGGGTGGGTAGAGTTAAGGAGACAACTTGAGAACCAAGGGTCAAGGTGTAAGTTAAACTGTTGCTACCAGGGGCCTTTAATAATGTCACCAAGTTCATATGTGTAGTGTAATATTGAGGACTTGTGCAGGGGTCAGGAAGAATGAGGAAAACTTGCAATGGGTTCACATCATCTCTCCCCCTCATTATGCAACTGTAACATACTTGAAGGAAGTTCACAAGAATTAACCACATCTTGTGGTTCTGAGGGAGGTTACTCTCAATGTCAAAGGAATTGGGGTTGTGGGTGACTGCTCTGACTTCTTCCTGCTTAGCCAAGAGGGAAAGGAGTCTGGTGACTTAAGAGTGCCGTGCTCGGCGGATCTATACTAAAAGACGCCTCAGAAAAGTATTATGATGTTGACACAGAGAGAACAAAAATGCCTTTACTAGTGCCATTGACTGAAGGGCCATGAATCACCTAGGTACAGCGTTTTGCTAGGTCAGGAGAACGCAAGTGAAGGAACAGGGTGAAATTAAAAAAAAACAAAACAAAAAAAAAAAAAACTTAAAAGGTCCATTGAATTTCTTCAACAAGGTGGTTTCCCAGAGCACCATTGATGAGGCAGTCCTCCTTTTCTGTTCATTGTCCAATGTGTCTGGACTCAGCATCTGCTTTCCATGGAATTTTTGAGTAGTCACAGTGTGAAGTTTTCCCTTTAAGGTTAGCACCACAATTTTTATGCGTAGAAGTGGCATGATAGAGCTAGATTAAGTTAGTTTAGATATCTTCAGTTTCACAGAAACACGAATGATTACTAATCGAGGTTCATAGACTTATCTAATTGTCAATAAGCAGTTTGGGCAAGGACAATCCGATTAATGAATAAGTTTTCTATCTACCTGGACATTAACCCTTAGAGTTACAACTTTGTTTCTCAAGTCAAGTTAAGACATCTGGTCCTCAGGGGCCACTCATAGTATTGGGGCGGAGAGGCCTCATAGCGTCCTCGTCAATGTTTCATGTTACCTAGTTACCATCACACAAGGAAGAAGCGACAGGTCTTGCTAAGAGCCTCAGGCTCCTTTTCTGAAGCATGGCGATGAGACTTTCCTCATTATACACTGGACACTGGCTAGTGGATCTGCCGGCGTCATGACGAAGCAAGCTGGTTCTCACATGGATTGACTGTTTGGGTGGCTTGGAGACTCACACGTGCCATAGTCTATGTTGTGTGGTCCTGGGGCTTAGGTTCCGACCGGCTAGGGATCACCTTGGAGCAACCCACTGCTCCCGAGGCACGGTACCCGATCGCGTGGTATGAGCGGACGTAATTCTTGGAGGCACGAAATCATCCGCCAGGAACCCACGCAACACTGGAATTGAGAACGAGTGTATCCAGTGGATTAGGAGAACCTTTCTAACAGGAAAGAGGAGGTGGAAGCTAGACTTGCATATACAATATAACAATCAAAAGTTGAAAGCCCTGAAACCAGAACAATCAACACTCAAAACAGCAAGCGAAAAAAAAAAAAAAACATGGGACAGGAGGCAAGCAAAATTAAAAACAAGCTCTCAGCCTTCACACACACTGAAAAGGCATTTGAGGTTGAATCACAAAACGGAGAAGCCCACATGCCCATGACACAGCTAATGGGACAACTATGGAAGATGGTGGGATAATTCCGCACCAAGCTCTAGCAACCGGGTAGGAACGTAGGTACAATGGATCCCCTGGAAGGTAAACCTTAGATACAGACTTGAGGAATAATTGCAGACGCTTGCAGAAGAATATTAAAGAAAATAAAGAAGAAATTCAGAGAACTATGAGAGAGAGATCGAAAAACTGCAAAACAAAAAAAAAAATAAGGAAATAAAAACAAAAGGAAAAAAATAAGAAAAGGATGAAAAAAAAATCAGAAAGAATATGAGAAGAAAAAAACAACACCTAAAAAAAAATAAAAAAAAAAACCAAAAATAGGACCCTCAAAAAAAACAAGGAAATGGGAAGTACTACAGAAAACACAGGAGAACAATGAAAAAGGAATATTAGACACTCCATTATATCCCTCAAGAAGAAAGGAAAAGGAAAAGGCCTAAGAAATAGATGGAGGAAGCAGACAAAGAATATCAGATCTGGACAGATAACCAGAGGCAACTAAGTGATATTTTTAGTTGTTCTGTGTTATCTTCCAGGTCTGATATTCTTTGTTCTGCTTCCTCCATTCTGCTTCTGAGGCTTTTTCCATTCCTTTCCTCTTGATTGGATGAGTGTTTGATTTCCTTTTTCATTTCCTCTTCTGATTTCTTTAGTATTTCCACTTCCTTTTGGCGCTTCTCAATCCTTTCCTGTAGCTCTTTGCTTAGCTTGTTGGTTTCCTTATCTTTTTTAACTTGGGATGTTTTCAGTGTTTCCACTTCCTTCTTGAGTTCTTCGTTCTCTTTTCTTAATTGTTTGATTTGCTCTTTATAATCTTGCATTTCTTTAAGTATGTTCACGATTGTGTTTCTGATATCTGTGTCCTGGGCCATCCCCAGATGGATACCACTGTAGGAATCTTCCACAGGGTTGGTAGAGCTTGGTGTGGGATTATCTAGCACCTTTCCCATATTGTCTCTTCCTCATGTTCCTGGCATATGAGCTTCTCCTTGCCTATATTCCAATGTGAGTCCCAAATGCCTCTTCACCGTGTTGAAGGCTTGCTTTGCTTGCCTCCTTCAGATGTCTTTGTAATCCCAGTTGGCGGGGGGGGGTGCTCTTTAGCCTGTGCCCCAGTACCTGCATTTCAGGAGGTCTTGGGAGATCTCCAAGTATATTTTTAAAAGGACCAAGGATCTGAATAGATAATTCTCAAAAGAAGACATATAAATGGCCAGCAGATACATGAAAAATCCATAACATCTCTAATCATCAAGGAAGTTCCACAATAAGATAACAGCTCACACCTGTTGGAATGGCTGCTGCCAAAAATACAATTGATAGCACTGGCAAGAAAAAAAAATGTAGGGAAATGGAAATCCATGTATGCTATTGGTGGGCATGTGCACTTCCACCATTGGGGCAGACATTTGGGAAAACAACGTAGAATTTCCTCAGGAAACTGAACATAAAACCACCATATGACTATATTACTCCTGGGCACAAAGCCAGTCAAAGGAATTGAAATTAACCTATTGAAGAAATACCTGTACTCCCAGATTCATTGAAATGTTACAATAGTCAAGATGTAAAGATGTTAAGGGTCCAGAAACAGAGAAGGAAAGCATGATGATACATACACACACAAACACACACACACACACACACACCACATACTTCTTTCTCCATATATTTTATGGAGTTACAAGCATTAAAAAGAAAGGAATTCTGTCATTAATTGCAAAATAGATGAACTTGGAGACCATTAAGTGAAATAAGCTAAGTACAAAAAGACAAATTTTGTATGATCATACTTAAATGTGAGATTGAAAACAAGTGCTTGAGCTATAAAGATGGCTCAATGTTTAAAAGCACTTGCCACTCTTTCAGACGACCTTAGTTTGCTTGCCAGCACCCACATATCAGGCACCTCAAAGCCATTTGCAACTCCAGTTTCTGATGCCCTCTTCTGGTTTTATAGGGTACCTGTTTCATAAACTCACACACAGACACACACACACACACACACCAATTTTTAAAAATTTTTAAATAGATCTCATAGAAATAAAGATTATAAAAGCATTTGCCCATGGCTAGGAGAGGAGGAAAGGAAAGGGATGAGCAAAGAGATACTGATCAAAATGTACATGATTTCATTTAGATGGAAGGAAGTTTTATTGACCTATTAAATTACACAGTGATCACAGTTAACAATAATGCATTGTATACAGCCATGAGCTACATAACATTTTAGTCAATAGTAGATCGTACATAGAACAGTGATTCTATAAAGTATCACCTAGTGACAGCATAGCTGTCTTAGTTTATGTTAATGAACAAAATCATAGTTAGAGGGGCATAACTGCACTCAAATCACTAAAATAAGAAGCTGCATTTTGGGTTGGTGGGTTGATGAGTTGCTTGCTTGGTTGGTTGGTTGGTTGGTTTATTAAACAGAATCTTGCTACATTGCCCAAGTTGGTCTCTAATTTAAACTCAGGGTAGCCTTGAACTCTTTATCGTTTGGCTGCCACTGTAGATAATCCCCAAGACCTGCTGGGGAATTTCAGGGTCTGACCATGAAGGAAAGGGGTGAGAGGCATAGAGTCAAGACACAGACCCTGGGAATCAGGTGAATGCAGACAGAGGGTGAGCTGTATCGGACTCGTTTATTGGGGGCAGGGTTAGGTTTATGTACTGTTTGCATTCCCACTCTCCTCTTGTCGCCTTGTGATTGGCCCAGGTCTGCAACTCAGCTGCTTGTATGGTCTTGCCTGCCTAGGGCAGGTTAGGTTGATGAGGGACAAGCTCTGCACATGTGTAATTCTCAGCATACTGGCTACTACATTTCCACTCTTTGTATTTAATTTTGTGTGAGGAGCGGACTAGTGGGAGCTCAGGTGCTATGCCTGAACCCTGTTGACCCCACCTCTGGCATTCTGACATTTGACTGCGTCTGTTTTATGTGCCCTGGTTTTGCAGAGTTTTACCCATCTTTGACTGGCCAGCCACCAAGGGAAGAGGCCAGGAGCCGTACTACAGAGGGGAGAGACAAGCTCATTCCCATGAATTGTGGATGGATGAGAGCCAGACGTGAATCATCTCATCGGGAGGGGTGAGTGCAGAGTCGCTATTGACCACTGCTGAGAGGACCTAGGCCATCGTTTTGTTGACCTGGCATTGACTGTGGGCAAAGTGAAACAGACACCTGAAGAGAAAAAAGCAGAGTAGGGCCAGGAGGCAGAAGATGCCCCGGGTGACCAATGTAGCAGGATCAAAAATGGACTTTAGCTTAGACCACACCTGTGAAACAAAGCTAGTATCAAAGGCTATGACCTCAGGGTGGGTAGAGTTAAAGGAGACAACTTGAGAACCAAGGGTCAAGGTGTAGTTAATAAACAGTTGTGACAAGGGGCCTTTAATAATGTCACCAAGTTCACCATGTAGATGCGTAATACTGAGGACTTGATAGGGGGTCAGGCAGAATGAGGAAAACCTGGGGTCACAACTCATCTCTCCCTCTCATTATGTGGCCTTCAAATACTTGAAGGAAGTTCACAAGAGTGAACCACACTTGGTGGTTCTGAGGAGGTTACCTCAATTGTCAAGAAGGAATTGGGGTGTTGACTGCTCTGACTTCTTCCATGCTGAAAAGGGGCATAGGAGCTGGTGACTAGAGTGCCTGCTCAGTGATCTATCTAAAAGACCCCAAAAAGTATAGTTACAGAGAGAACAAAATCCTTTACTAGTGCCTATGAAGGCATGAATACCTAGGTACATTTTCTAGGCAGGGAACCAAGTGAGGAACAGGGTGAATTAAAAAAAACAAAACAAAAAAAAAAAAAACTTAAAAGTCCATTGGAATTTCTCAACAAGGGGTTCCAAAGCATCCATTATTGGGCTTCTCCTTTTGTTCATTCGTCCATGATGTCTGGACTCAGCATCTGCTTTCCAGGAATTTTTGATAGTCACAGTGTGAGTTTTCCCTTAGGCTTAAAACGGAAAGAGGAAATTTTATTATTTGGTAACAATAGCTCTCCTATGACTTTAAATAACTTAAAGTCTAGGTTTGGAGGTACGATCTTTCAGACTTTAAAGGAAAAATAATGATTAGTTATCTTTTGGTTATACTTTCCTCTTGGTCCATCCAGTTAGCCCAGATTAATCAACTTTTGTTTTCTCAAGGTCAGTTAAGAATCTGGTCCTCAGGGGCCACTCATATTTGGGGCGGAGAGGCCTCTAGCTCCTCTCAACTTTTCATTTACCAGTTCCATCCACACAAGGACAAAGTCAGGTCTTGCTAGACCAGGCTTCCCTTTTTGAAGCATGGAGAGACTTTCCTCTTTACAGACTGGACACTGGCTAGTGGATCTCCATGACCTCCCTGCCCAGGATGACTGGTTTGGGGTCTTGCTCCAGTGCCATAGTCATGTTGTGTGTCTGGGGCTTAGGTTCCGGACCAGCTAGGATCACCTGGAGCACCCCGCCACTGCTCCAGGCAGGTACCAGGATGCGGGTTAAGTCAGGAATATCCCCCCACCCCCCACCAACAACTGGAATTGAGAAGAGTGTATCCAGTGGATTAGGAGAACCTTCAGAACAGGAAAGGAAGAGTGAGCTAGACTTCCAATATCCAATATACAAACAAAAGTGAAAGCCTGAAACCTAGACAAGTCAACACTCCATAAACAAGGAGGGGGAAAAAAAAAAACATTGGAAGGAGGCAAGCAAAATAAAACAAGCTCTCAGCCTTCAACACACTGAAAAGGCATTTGAGGTTTGAATCACAAAAGGGAAGCCCACATGCCAATGACACAGTGAAGGGACAACATGGAAATGGTGCAGGATAATTCCGCACCAAGCTCTAGCAACCGGGTAGGAGATAGGTACAATGGGATCCCCCTGGAGGTAACCCTAGATACAGACCTTAGAGGAATAATTGCAGACCTATGCAGAGAAATTAAAGAAAATAAAGAAGAATTCAGAGAACTAAAGAGAGAGAATGAAAAACTCAAAAAACACCTAGAGGGATACAATGACAAAGTTTGAAAAGAACTAAAGGAAGGGATTGACAAATTCCAGAAAGAACTAGAGAGAGAAAAAAACAAACACCTTAAGGAGGTAGAAGCACCAAGAAGAGATTGAGGAGCTCAAAAAGGAAATGGAAGTACTAAAGAAAACACAGGAAGAAATGAAAAAGGAATTAGAACACTCATTCAATCAAGAAGAAAGGAAAGGAAAAAGCCTTAGAAATAGAATGGAGGAAGCAGAACAAAGAATATCAGATCTGGAAGATAACACAGAGCAACTAAAAAACTCAAATAAAGATTATGAAAAATTTAAAAATACACAAAAGTGGAACAACCAGGAAATATGGGACACTATGAAAAGATCAAACCTACACATCATAGGAATAGAGGAAGGAGAAGAATCTCAAGAGAATAGTATT
>VZQC01003206.1:5115354-5154369 GCA_009823505.1 Rhizomys pruinosus
TGGGGTGTTGGGGGGGGGGGGGGGGGGGGGGGGGGGGAAGGGAAAGGGAAATATGCCTGGAACTGGAAAATGATCTATGAAATACACAAAGCATTAATAAAAAAATTTTTTTTAATTTTATTTATTTCTGTATGTGTATGAATGTACTGTCTGCATGTAGGTTTGTGCACCCATGTCTTGCAATGCCGCGGATGTCAGAAGAGAGTGTCAGATTCCCCTGGAACTGGAGTTCTCCTGGAATTGGAGTTTCAGACGGTTCTCAGCCACCATATGGGTGCTGGGGATCGAACCCGGGTCCTATGTAAGAGCGGTCGGCGCTCTTAACCGCTAGGCCATCTCTCCAGCCCCAATAAAAAAATTAAAAAAAAGCCAGGCGTGGTGGTGCACGCCTTTAATCCTAGCACTTGGGAGGCAGAGGCAGGCGGATCTTTGTGAGTTCAAGACCAGCCTGGTCTACAGAGTGAGTTCCAGGACAGCTGGGGCTACAGGGAGACCCTGTCTCAAAAAGACAAAAATAAATAGAAAGAGAGAAAGAAAGAAAGAAAGAAAGAAAGAAAGAAAGAGAGAGAGAGAGAGAGAGAGAGAGAGAGAGAGAGAGAGGAAGGAAGGAAGGAAGGAAGGAAGGAAGGAAGGAAGGAAGGAAGGAAGGAAGGAAGGAAGGAAGGAAGGAAGGAAGAAAAGAAAGAAAGAAAGAAAGAAAGAAAGAAAGAAAGAAAGAAAGAAAGAAAGAAAGAAAGAAAGAAAGTTATGATAAACACAAGACATAGACGAAGAGAGGAAATGCTGTGCACACGGAGCCAATGCCCTGTTGGTCCCGGAACCAAAAATCCAGACACCTTCCCTGGATTCCAAATCACTGAGGTTAACCCCATGTTCACACTTTATCAGTGGAGAGTTAGGGCATCCCCCATCTCCATGTTCAAGGAGCAATACTGCATCCAGTGTCTCCTAACTTAGCGCACTAGACCAGAAACTTGAGTTTAAACAAAACCAAAATGAAAGTAAAAAGAAAAAAAAAAAAAATTGAGCTCTTTCTTACCCAAAAGAAACAGCCAACCGAACAAGATGTCTCAAGTCCGTCTGGTGAGAGAGTGCTTCCTGGGCCCCCCTCCAGGGGTATATTGGTGGGGAGCAAATGAGTATCCCTAGCAGGGGCAGCTGAAGGGAATTTGGGGGGATGGTTGGAATGGGGGAGAACCTTCCTCGTCCTGGTGAAAGTCAAGGACACAGGGCAGGGCCAACTTCTCCTCAGTGTTCTTGTGGCAAGCTGAGTTATGCTCACACAGAACATCCTCCACCAAGGAGCCCTTAAGGCTTTCAATTATGGAAAGGAAGGGCAATACAAACAGCCTCCTCCCAAATGAATCCAAATCCTGAGATTTCACTTTAAGGCCACGTTTCTGGAGGAGAACCTTAAGGGCAGCTAGCTGTCTGTGGCTCCCAAACATGGGGAGGGATGTTCCCCATGAGGGCAGGAAATGGGAAGGGAGGTTAAGTGTTAGAGGGAAGAACCAACAAAGCAGCTGCGCAGGAATGTACATCCCTAGCGAAGGGCAAACACAGAAAACTAAAGTAGAGAGGCAGGTTCGGGGGGAGGGGGACAGGCGCTCACCCTAATGCTGGCCAAAGAACAAAGAACACGAAAGGAGGCCTACTTATCAATCAAGGAAGGTGCCTTGCCAGCGGGCAGGGGGGGGGGGGGGACAACCATGTTGGGCACCAGATGTAGACAATCCCCCAGGCCTGCTGGGGAATTTCAGGGTCTGACCATGAAGGAAAGAGGGTGAAAGATGCAGAGTCAAGACACAGACCCTGGGAATCAGGTGAATGCAGACAGAGGGTGAGCTGTCTTGGACTCATTTACTGGGGGCAGGGTTAGGGTTTATGTACTGTTTGCATTCCGGCTGTCCTCTTGTGCCTTGTGATTGGCCCAGGTCTGCAACTCAGCTGCTTGTATGGTCTTGCCTGCCTAGGGCAGGTTAGGTTGATGAGGGACAAGCTCTGCACACATGTAATTCTCAGCATACTGGCTACTACATGCCATTTCCTAAATGCTGGGATTAAAAGAATGTGCCACCACACTCAGCCCAGAATCCATGTTTTGGCTGCTGGTATTTGCCAACAAATTTTAAGCCTCGCTCTTCATTTCCCACCTACCTGTGTCCCAGAATGGGCCAAGGTGATTTAAAATCCTGAATGCTCTCTTTTTTTGGCAATACCATGAGATTCAAATCACATACACCCCTTCCCATATGCCATACCCCTGATTCAGCAGTGTTCTGAGACCACCATGAAAAACGCAAGCCTGACTCTTTAACCCCTTCTTTCAGGGCAGTCTGAAGCATCTTTGGAGGTCTGTATTCTTCCCAGAAAGCTTCATGTTTCCTCTACATCCTCTTACTGTATGTGTGATGCCATTGACCATGTCATTCAAACTAAATTACCCTATAGTGACCACAGCATCTGACCTCTGATCACTATGGAGAATTCTCCACACAACCACTGAAGTTCTTTCAAACCCACAGCTTTGCTTCACCAAGCCCTTCACTACCTACACCTCCAGCAACAAACAGTTCCTCCACCTCATCTGCCTCTATTGCTCCTCTCATATGCACCATACTGCAATCAGGCCACAGGAGTGGTGCTGGTATTTAAAGTGATAGTTTATTTCCTGCATATTCCCAGTGGTTATTTCCTTCATGTAAAGTGGCTCAGAGGAACCACAAACCAAATCACTTTCATAGTTTAAAAAAGAAAATCTGGCCGGGTGTGGTGGCACATGCCTTTAATCCTAGCACTTGGGAGGCAGAGGCAGGCAGATCTTTGTGAGTTCAAGGCCAGCCTGGTCTACAGAGTGAGTTCCAGGACAGCTGGGGCTACAGGGAGACCCTGTCTCGAAAAGACAAAAAATAAATAAATAAATAAATAAATAAGAAAAAAGAAAATCTGGCCAGGCATTGTGGTGCATGCCTTTAATCCCAGCACAAGGGCGGTAGAGGCAGGCAGATCTCTGTGAGTTCAAGGCCAGCCTGGTCTACAGAGCAAGTTCCAAGACAGCTGGGGCTGCAGGGAGACCCCATCTCAAAAACACCAAAAATAATAAATAAATAAATAAATAAATAAATAAATAAATAAAAATCTGGAAGCAAGTCAACAGAGAACATTTTCTTCTCCACAAAGTCCAGACACAATTGGAGCCTGGGAAGTAGAAAGAGCCAAGTGAAATGAATGTGAACAGAGAAAAGAAGTTGGGGGAGAGGGAGAGCAGATCCCTGGATTCAGGAGGCTAGACGCTTCCTTTAAGGCTCCCTTCCATCTATGGAGCCAACTCTGATGCTATGGCCACAGCTCTCTCTCTCAAGGGAGCCTCTCTAACATCCCTTTCCATCTTACCTCATTTAATTCTTATCCCATAGTGTTGTGGGTGGGTCATATGTTTGCACCTATGGATCACAGGTTTGTTAGGTTACTGGTGTATCTAAGGCATACAGAGCTAGTAATGTACCTGCTCTACCTCCTGCTATCCACTATTAAATGATTCATCTTTTGAAATCCTACAGTTAATGTAAAATAATGCCATTATATAGCTCTGTTTTTGCATGCCTTAAAAATCATTCCTTTCCCAACAAAAATGCAGTCTGGAATGATGGCTCAGTGGTAAAGAGTGCTTACTGCTCTTCCAGAGGACCTGAGTTTGATTCCCAGCACCCATATTGGGCAACTTTTCAACTGCCTATAACTGGATTCCCCAGGGAATCTGATGCCCTCTAGTGGCTTCTATAAGCATCTGCATTATAGGTGGCATATGCTCTCTCATAAAATGTTAAAAATCTAAAATAAGGGAAAGAATACCACAACGACTTTAGAATCCTCTCATCTCTGCTTTCTGTAATTCCAGAAAGCTCAAGTCACCTGTGACTCTCTTGGTCCCATGAGAACATCAAAGTCTTATACAGAATGTGTTCAGGAAATAATTCCTGGTTGGTTGTGTCTCGTAGCAAGATTCCCTGAGGAAGGACCCATTTCAGAAGCCAGCAAGTTTTCTACAGGAGATAAGCTTGGTATTTTCTCTCTTTCCTTTGTTGGCGCCATTAAAGGGTATCAAACACACATGCAGGTCTCTGTCTCCTGACACAAGATATCTCTCTTCTCTCTCTCTCTCTCTCTCTCTCTCTCTCTATATATATATATATATATATATATATATATATAGCCCAGGCATTAAATATGTCTGTTTCAAGAACTTTGCAACATTCCCCTGTTAAGACCTTTGCACCGTAGGAGAATCTCTTCCATCTTATAAGAGCTTGACTTCTTCATTTCTGAAGGGAGCCATAATTACAACTATACTATGCACTTTGCAAGGATGCTTCTTGTGTATCAGTTTAAAAATCAGCCTGTTGAGCCATGCAGATGAAAGAGTTCTGATACTAGCTCCTTATTTATAAGTGGAGGCTATCTTGTTGCAGAGAGAACATTGCTATTTACATGCCAAAAATACCTGATGAAGAGCATCACTACTATTGGAAACAATACCACAGTGTAATAGACAAATCAGTTTTATTGAGTGATAAGATGGACTTTTAGAACCTTTAAAATAAACAGTGTTTCTTCTGAAAAAGTTACAAATATTCTTTCTTTTAATACTATTTTGGGACTTCCAAAGTAAGGTAATTATTAAATACCATGATTCCTATATGACCCTCTAATTTGCCCAGGGTTATAAGATATTTTTTACAAATATAATAATTACAATAAACCTAGCATTAATTTAAAACTTTTGTGCCCTAAACTCAACATCTTTCAAGTACTAATGCAGTATCTCATAAGTTCTTTTTTTAATTTTTTAAAAATTTACTTATGTGTGGGGTGTGCATATACATGGCATAGCATTCATGTGGAGGTCAGGGGACAACCTTGGGTAACAGTTGTCAGACTCCCACCCTTTGTTAGACAGGGTCTCTCACCAGGCCAGGAACTGGTCCACCAGCTTCAAGGATTTGCCTAGCTTTCCTGTCTTGCTATTGTTGTGATTACAGGCACATGCCACCATACCTAGATTTTTTACATGGGTGCTGGGGGGGTCCAAACTCAGGTCCTCATACTTTCAAGTCAAGTACTTTGCCAACTGAACTATCTCACCAGTTCATTTGACATTTTTTTAAAAATCAAAATTGGGGCTGGAGAGATGGCTCAGCAGTTAAGAGCACCAACTGCTCTTGCAGAGGACCCGGGTTCTTCATAAGTTCTAAAGACACATCTGCCCTGGAGGCAGTCTCCACCCGGCCACATCACACACAGAGAGAGGTCTGAGACCAGGAGTCTCCACTCCCCTAGGGGTGGCCTTGCTCAGCAGCTGGGACCCTTGTTCCCTGGGACAGAACCCAGATCATTTCTATTTTCCTGAAAGCCCAACTCCCTTCTGAGGAATCAACCTCCACCCAGCCTGACAGCTTAAAAGCTTTTCTAGAAAGCCTCAAAAACACCCTAGGTTACAAACATGTGTTACATTTCCAAGTACATTTGTTCTATACTTAATGAGTAAATTACTGTTTCTTTAACCAAAAAGCTAATTGCGGCTGAAGCTGAAAGAGTGAGGGCTCTTTTTTTCCATGCTGATTCAGGTACAGAAATATTGGAAGCACTTTGAACTTTTAGGGGCAAGATTTTCAAGGAACCTTGACAATCATATCTGAAAATTGAAAATAACTGTTCTTGGGTTTTGTGTCCTTCTGGAAAAGTGTCTGGTACAATAAAAAGGTTGGGGATAGGGACCCCAGAACTGGCACCCACCCTTGCTCACAAGGTCTAATAAAATAGCCAAAAGAAGCAATTTAACTGAGGGGGAAAGTATCTTGGCTCACAATTTCAGAAGTATATCAGTCTAGCAAGTCAGAGAAGGCATGGTGGTGGATGACTTAAACCAGAGCACCTGGAGTGTGAGATGGTATGATATGTTATTCATATGGTGGCAGAGAGGAAACAGAGACAGGAGATCAGAGCCAAGAGCAAGTATAACCTTGGGGGGAGGGATCTCCCAAGACCACCTGAAGCACAGGTACCGGGGACATGGGCTAAACAGCAACCCCCACCCCACCCCGCCAACTGGGATTGCTGAAAGAGTGTCCAAGTGGATTCTTAGAGAACCTTCAGAACAGAAAGGGGAGAGTGAGTTAGACTTCCAATAGAAAACCTAAAATTTAGACAAGTCAACACTCGATAAGCAAGGAAAAAAGGAGAAAAACAAATCAAACAAACAATGAAGGCATCTGAAGGAAACAAGCAAAGCAAGCCTTCAACATAGTGAAGAGGCATTTGGGATTCGAATTGGAATACAGGCAAAGAGAAATCCATATGCCAGGGACACGAAAAAGAGACAACATGGGAAAGGTGCAGGATAATCCCACACCAAGTTCTGCCAACCCTGTGAAAGATTCCTACAGTGGGATCCCCCTGGAGATAGCCCAGGACACAGATATTAGAAGTACAATTGTGAACACACTTAAAGAAATCAATGACATGCTTCCTTGAGTGGCAAGGTTTTCGCTAGCACTCGACTCTGGCTGTGAGTGGAGTCTGATAGTAGCTTTACCCACAAGTACAATGTTGAAAAAAAAAAAAAAGAATGGGCTGGAGAGATGGCCTAGCGGTTAAGAGCGCCGACCGCTCTTACAGAGGACCCGGGTTCGATCCCCAGCACCCACATGGCGGCCGAGAGCCGTCTGAAACTCCAATTCCAGAGAACGCAGTTCCAGGGGAATCCGACCACCTCTTCTGACCTCCGCGCATTGCACGACACGGGTGCACAGACCTGCATGCAGACAGTACATCATACACATACAGAAATAAATAAAATTAATAAAAAAAAAAAAATTTAAAAAAAAAAAAAAAAAAGAAAAAAAAAAAAGAAATCATGACTAATAAAGAGCAACTCAGAGAACTAAAAAAAGAGAATGAAACTCAAGAAGGGCCTAGAGAGAGAGAATGACGAACTCTGGAAGGAAGTAGAAACACTGAAAAGATCCCATGTTGAAAAGATAAGGAAATCAACCAACAAAGCAAAGAGCTACAGGAAGAGATTGAGAAGCTCCAAAAGGAAGTGGAAATACTAAAGAAATCAGAAGATGAAATGAAAAAAGAAATCAAACACTCATCCAATCAAGAGGAAAGGAATGGAAAAAGCCTCAGAAGTAGAATGGAGGAAGCAGAACAAAGAATATCAGACTTGGAAGATAACACAGAACAACTAAAAACCTCAAGGAAAGATTATGAAAAATTTAAAAATACACAAAAGTGGAACAACCAGGAACTGTGGGACACAATGAAAAGATCAAACCTCTGTATCATAGGAATAGAGGAAGAAAAAGAATCCCAAGAGAATGGCATGGATCAGATCTTCAACAGAATAATAGATGAAAATTTCCCCAAACTAAAAAAAGACAAACCAATACAAATACAAGAAGCACATACAACTCTAAACAGACAAGATCAGAAAAGAAACTCTCCACGCCACATCATAGTTAAAATGCTAAATGCCCAAAACAAAGACAAAATTCTGAACGCCACAAGAGAAAAACAACAAGTTACATATAAGGGGAAACATCAGAATTTCAACTGACTTCTAAGTGCAAACTATGAAAGCAAGAAGAAAGTGGAGCAAAGCATTCCCAGAAAAAAAAAAGTATAACCTTGGAAGGCTCAAACCTAGTGACCTATGACCCCCATGTTTTAAAGGCTCCACAGCCTTCAAATAGTGCAATAAGCAATAGATGTTCAAACCATGAACCGTGGGGGTGGGGGCATTTCAGACTCAAGCCATACAAGGAAGGGAACACCACAGCAAGTACCCACCCCTGTTCACAAGCACAAATTAGGCCTCAGGGTGGAAAGGATGCAATCTACATTCTCAGCCAGGTACAGAGATGGACCTGGCATGTCTCTCAATGTTCACATGTGTAAATGGGTTTTCCTGATGAAGAAAAGAAGAATTACTCAGACCAGGCTGGGAACATGGACCTGGGACCCTGAGGACAACATCAGAGCAAGGTCTTCTCCACTCTGCATTCCCCCCTAAAAGTGCATGGGACTGGGGCACTTTGCAAAACAGGGCTGATTTCTCCACAATGAAATAGAATACAAGTTGCTACAAAGAGGCCAGCAAGAAGTGGACAAGCATGGCCTTCTTGCTTTTTCTCCATCTTCTTCCTCCAGACATCTGCTAAGAGTTGCAACTTGCTTCCTTGGGGTTTTTCTTTTAAATTCTAATAAAATCATCCTGGAGCTTAAAGCAAAACAAAGCACAAGTGCCTTCAATAGAGCCCTGTGCTGCTGTATCCTCCACCCCTAGAATGGTGCCTGACACAGAAAAGAGGCCCACTCTTCTTCGCTTGCCTCATAAAGCAAACAGTTGAAAAGAAAAGTGCAGAATTCACCAATTAGAGACCTGGATCACCACCCAAAGACTACATCAGACAGTGCCATCAGCTCCCCATGCCAGGATAGCTGAAGCCCCAGCCTCTGCTGTGGTCTCCTCTGAGTGAATGCTGTGGGATGAGTAGCATCATCATCATGAACAAGGAGGATCCCTTTTGAGGGACTAAGTTAGATATATTCTTACCTCAGGCATAATACATGAGGAAGAACTGTAGAACTATGAAATGCCCTGTACCTTAAATGTGAGGATGATAGAGATACAGGATAAAAAGACAGATGATAAACAGAATTACAGACAGAATTCACAAGTATTCATTAATGCATATATTGAGACATATATAATGCTGCCTTCCTCTCATATCCATTTGGTGGACATATATCCCCCAAAGACACTCAGGTCCTAACCTCCAATACCTGTATATTTGCAAGCAGTCTTAAATAGAAAATGAGGCCATTAGAATAGTGCTAATCAATGTGACTATGAAAAAGGAAATTTGGAAAAAAAGACACCTAGGGGACAAGTGTAGATATCAGGGTCTCAACATGCTAAGAACAACAGAAATCTCTAGAAAATCACAGGGAACAAGGTAACAGGCAAGGAACACAACCTCCTCATAGCCCTCAAAAGCCCTCAAAAGCCGTCAAAAGCCCTCAAAAGCCGTCAAAAGCCCTCAAAAGCCCTCAAAAGCCCTCAAAAGCCCTCAAAAGCCCTCAAGCCTCTCCAAGCTTGACAGAGAATTATTCATTTCCAGGACTGAGGGGAATGTGTTTCTAGTGTTTAAGACATCCACTTCGTAGCACTTTGGCACAGCAGCCCAGAGAAACTAATTCAGACAGGTAGGTGCTTGCTTCTGCAGAGGAAGTGTCATCACAAGGTCCTGGGATCCATCTCAAGCACAATATAACACATAGACAACTACCCCCATGAAAAACCAGGGTTCTGTTATCAAACAAGGGAGAAATGGATACAAAGTACTAGGCAGACATTTTTACCTCAGGTATTAATGCAAACACTAACTTTGTTGGGTATAAGTCACTGTTCTAGATACATCAGTGAGAAAAATGAACAAACCATTGATTGCTGTCCTGGAACTTTTCACGGCCTGTCATCTTGTTGATTCTGGAAGTTTATTGAATGAATGAATAAATAAATGGAAATGATAACCCCTGATTTGTCCACTGAATTCCACTTCCCTCAATGCCTACAGAGAAGCAGGGTGGATGGGGTATGAATTATAGTTCCCAACACTCCATAGAATGGGACACCAGTGAACAAAGACACTGGTGTATTCTGAGCCTCCAAAAGATGATTAACTTCACTTACAGTGGAGAGTCTGCTACCTACAGATGTGCCTTTTCTTAACAAACACATGACAACTTGATTGTAAAAGGGATATATAAGAACCTTATAACAATACTTTTATGGAGTCAAAACTGGAGGTCTCCTAAATGCTGTTTTTCTGTTACTCTAAGGAGCTTTTTGCCAAGCTTCTCCCACATGAAGAAGACTGTGTTCATTCTAAGGAAAAAAGAAATGAGCATGAAGTCACCATATTTTGCAATCTGGACCCTGAAGCAGCCAAATATGTTTCTGTCCAATATACTCCCTCCCAGGATGAGATCACAGATGGAGTGAGTGCTTACAGCTGAGCTGCTAAGCTTTCAGAAGGAGAGTTCTAAAAACAACAGTCTTCATACTGTTGAAGTTCATCCTGTGAAGTTCTGAGCTACTGAGAAAGACCCCTGTGCCGAGGGCAAAATGAGTAGAAACTTTTGGGCATTCTTACCGCCTTCCATGTCTTCAGAAATGTGTTGTTAATTGATCTCTTCAGTCATCAGCATATTCTTTTTTTGAGCCATAATTTCTGCCCTCTGAAACAATGAGCTTTGGCTCATTGAACTTCGTTTTGTTAGCTACTTGGTGACTGCAATGCAAAAGTAACACAGCCACCTAGTTTATTGTGTATATAACATGAAAACTGCTCTCAATTCATCTTAAATAAATGCATGATTACACTTTGCATGGGAGCCTAAATGCAGAGACTTAATTCCTCTGGGAAAGTCAAAAAAAGACTTCTCTTAAAAAGTGATCCTTATATCAAAATTTAAGAGATTGTATGGAAGATACATGTTGAGAAAATAAGAACCTTTCCAGGGGAACAGACAGTGCACAGTGGTCAGTAGTGGGGGGAAAAAGACTCTAGCAAGCATGAGACACACAAGGAAGGTGGGTACATAAGCCTTCAGTGGGTGATAAGACAGACCTTGAAGTGAAGAACATGACAAGATCTGCCTTCTTTGTTCTAGGAGCAGCAAGAAAAGCATCAAAAGTTTTAAGCAATGAAGATGCACCTGAGTCCATGTGATAGAGTCACAGTGGTTACAGCATGGAGAAGAATGGTCAAGGTGGAAGCAGGTTGAAGATGCTATTTTGGTTGTCCATTCTCATAGATGATAACTAGCATAATAGTAGAGGAGATGGAGTTGGATATAAATCCCAGCATTGCTTAGGAGGTCAAAGCACTGGGTCTTGCTGATTAATTAGCTTCAGAGTTGACTCTGAGGATGCATCAAATTCAACCTCTCAATTTGGAACATTTATAATTGGACACTTGGTAGAACCATTGACTGAAACAGAACATCCTGCAAGTGTGAGTTACAGAAGTTATTAGTGAGTTTAGCTTTTAATTAATAGAGTTTATTTTTATAACAGTTTGTTTTATAGAGAAATTGAGATGTACAGAGAGCTCCTGCCTAATTCATCTCCTACTGGCTCCCTTTAACATCTTCCATGGCTGTGGTACACTTGTTGCAACTGATGAATAAATAGAGGTATATTATTATTCTCTAAGGTCCGTACTTTATATTGGTGTTCATACTGTGTAATCATGGACTAATTTCTATAGGTTTTGACAAATACATAATCTTGTGCAGCCCCCACTATTGCACATTACAGCATCGTACAAAATTGTTTCACTGGCCTAAAAATTATCTGCTCTTCATCTGCGCATTCTTTCCTTCTTCATCTCACTGATATTTTTTGCCTTTTTTTATAACTCAGTCATTGAAAATGTATTGTATGTAGCATTTTCAATGATACTTCTTTCCGTTGGCAATAAACATTTAAGATTGCTCTATATCATTTATGGCTTAATAGCTCATTTCCTTTTCTTAAAGGCATGGTCTCACTATGTATCCCTGGTTAACCTTAGAGTCAAGATCCTCCTGAGGGCTCAGAAAACTACTTCCAACTGAGAGGAATTATGAATAAAATTACTCTGAATAGATGCAAGATTTATATGAATACATGTATCAAGAAATAATAATAAAATACGGATATACTTTGAGGTAAGAATGTGATCATTTGTATTAAAAATAATCAAACTGTCTAGCCAAGTGACCACACCATTTTTGGAACCCTTTAGCAATGAATGAGTGTTCCCATTGTCTTCATTACTCTGTCAGCATTTAGTGTTACAGGTATTTTGAATTTTAGCCATTCTGATTGGTATGTGATAGTTCATTGCTTAATTTGTAATTCTCTGATAAGGTATTATAATAAATATCTCTCCATACACATACTTATCAACTGTATTATTGACTTTGGTTAGATATTTATTCATCAAATAGATTTAATTATTCTGTTTGTTTCCTTACTGTTCAGTTTTAAGAACTGTGCACAGTCATGCACTACCTAATAATGGAGAAATATTCTGGGGAATATGTCACTAGCAGTGTGGTCATTGTGTGAACATTATAGAATACACTTACCTGAACTAATATGGCTACATTGTCATAAAGTGATTCTGTCTATGAACCACCATCCTACATTGTATAGACCCTCACAGAAACACACATCATTATGAGGTACATGGTTGTGCTAGATATAAATCCTTTATCAGATATGGTTTTCCCAAGTATTTTCCCCATATGCTAGGATTTGTCTTCTTTATTCTTTGAGCAAAGTATTTCACAGAATATAAGTTGGTGAGTTTGACTTTGAACCTGTTAACTGCAGAGCTTTTGTAGTATCAAAGGAGACATTGACATGTAGCTGGAGCCCAAAGATAAAGGTGGCTGTAGCAAAGAGAAGCCAGAGTGAAAGCTGGTCTATTGTGGACCCTGAAAGTTGTGGCAAGGAGTAATCTTTACTCCTGCAATTCTGATGGATCACAATGGAAGCCCAGCCTTTCAAATTATTCTAATAAGGTTAATATCAGATCTTTTTTTTTAATTAGTTTTTATTGATGCTTTGTGCATTTCATACATTTTTTCCAATTCAGTTCAGGTTTATTTCCCTTTCCCTCCCCCCCTACCCCCATCCCATCCCAGATCATGCATTCTGCCATAACTGTCCTGCATCATTCTCTCAGTTTTTTTTTTCATTTTTAGCTATAAGTGATAATCCATGAGTACAAGCATCCTTCATTCAAAACCTATCTGCAGGCTGTTGTGCCCAAACACCTACAGCCCCACCATCCAGTGGGGGGTGACAGGTTGTTTGTTCAATCAAGTTGATCAAATGAGTGTCCAGACTACATTGCTGTAGTTTCACCATTCACCCCAATCGCAGCCCTTACATTCTACCACGCCCCCTCTTCCGCAGGTTGTTCCCTAGGCTTAGAAAAGGGGCACAGGTGGATGAGAGGTAAAACAGTCCACTCTCTCTGGAGCTGTTGACTTGGACTCTGGTCAATTCTGGCTGTTTCCTTTCATGGGCTGACAGTTTGTCCAGGAATAACCTTTCGATCCTCTACAATAGTTGTCTCCAATTTACAGTTGGGGAGCGACCTCATCATTGTCATATTTCTCCTTGTTCTATGGGTGGGAAGGCAAGGAAGTCTCTCATATCAGAACCTTTGTGGCACCTAGAAGGTAAGTTTCATTAGGACTCATTATAACTAGTTGTTACATGTAGGATCCACAGAGGGGTTCGATGTTTATGGCAATCTGAGGCTTTTCTTCCTTTGAATGTTCAGACGGGTCAGCCTTTCCGTTGCCACTTTTTGGTACATCCTACTCAATGCAAACCTGTATCTTTTCTTTCTCAGCCGTTAAGTTGGTGACGTTTTGTCCTGTTGGAACAAACAAATCTTTTCCCATAGTTAGTTTTAAGATTTGAATTGCAAGGGTTTGATGAAAAGGTTTCATGTCTTTCTGTATCCCCCCCCCCTTTTTTTAGTGTATGAGTCTCCAGAAGATAGTTGTATTATACATGACTATAGGGTGGAGTCAAGGCACAGATTTCATCAAATTCACCCATGTTGTTTTGGGTGACTATATATGATTAACTTGGGAAGCAAACTTAATTTTTACATTAAATCATCTTAAAGAGAATGCTACAAGGTGATACTGTACAACAGAGAAATTATAGAGAACATTTGTATGTGTCAATCCCAAAGTTCTTGCTCTACAGATTTTATGTAAAGCAAATGTGGGCAACAGCGAATTATATCTCCATTTAATTCAGATGCATTACCATTTTTATCAGATTCTGTAAACCAATGTTGTTTAATATACACATGTTTACTTTTACTTTTACTAAGTCCTAAAACACCATGTGTCCTGTAGACAGTGTCTAGGCGAAACTGGGTACTTGCTGAGCTCACGTCAATTAAATATGCCTTAATCGAATATACACCCGTGTCCCTCTCCCACCCATCCCCCCTTTCCAATTCACCATTTCAGTCCATTTTCTGATGCAGTCTTTCTGTTGTTCTTTTACTATGCCTCCCTCTCCATGAGAAATATTTATATCTGGGTTGTTGGTACTAGCATCCACATATGAGGGACACCTGGAGAGGTTGTGGGGAAAGGGGAACACTCATCCATTGCTGGTGGGAATGTAAACTTGTACAGCCACTATGGAAAGCAGTGTGGAGAACCCTTAGAAGACTCAAAATGAGCCTTCCATTTGACCCAGTCATACCACTCCTGGGTATATACCCACAAGACACAACTTACTGCAAAGATACATGCACAGCTATGTTTATTGCAGCTCTGTTCACAATAGCAAAAAGCTGGAACCAGCCCAGGTGCCCTTCAACTGACGAGTGGATAGAGAAAATGTGGTACATGTATACAATGGAATACTATGCAGCAGTAAAGAGGGACAACATCATGAAATTTGCAGGTAAATGGATGGAGCTGGAAGACATTATGTTAAGTGAAGTAACACAGTCCCAGAAAAACAAATAATATCAGATCTTAAAGGCAGTGAAGCAGTGAGGACCAAATCTCATCATTGGAGTTTGAGGTTCATTGTATCTGAAATCATTATTGACTGGATAAATGACTTAAATATCTAGTATGTTATATAGTGGTGTGTATTTGTGTGCATCTCCACATAACAAATTGATTCATATTTCATATGTGAATATTATATGTCAGTCATCATACTAGTTGCTTGGAACAAAATAAGGATCCCTGCTCCATGCACTTTCTGCCTCACCAGAGGAAATACCTAATAAAATTAAAACACAGCATGTAAATTATACAGAGTACTAAAGTTATGGTCAAGCTCTAAAAGAAATGACAACATGAAGCATGTTGGGAAAGTTTCCAGTTTGTGAGGCTGAATATAGAGGTCCTTACCTGCTTCACTATGACATGACATTGAAACAAAGTTCTGGCAGGGAGGCAGGAATACCGCCAAGTGGATGTCAGAGGGAAGAGCATTGCAGGCAGGGGAAATGGCAGTACAGAGACCCTGGAAGGGTCTGGGAAGGGCCTGGAAGTTTAAGAAACAGCAAAAAGTTGTATTGGCTAGATAAGAGAAAGCAAGAGAAGAGAAATAAGAAGCAAGGTCCTATTTAGTCCACCACATAGAGAAGGGAGCCTGGGCTCATTTTGAGTAAAATGGGGAAGAGTCGACCACACTGCTAGTGACATATTCCCCAGAATATTTCTCCATTATTAGGTAGTGCATGACTGTGCACAGTTCTTAAAACTGAACAGTAAGGAAACAGAATATGAATTTCCCCACCCAGCAGATTCCCAGTCCCCATCAGGTGGAGTTACTGAGAGGTAAATAGATCATATTCACAAGGGTGCTGATCTCATTAGAGGGTTGGTCCACCAACACGCTCAATTTGGCTAAGATATTAGGAGATGGGGCCTGATTGGAGAAAGTAAGTCGCTGGGGTCATGCCTTTGAAAGGTCTGTTTTGTTTTGTTTTTTCACTGCCCCCTTGCTCCCTTCTCTCTCCCTCCTCCCAACCTCTTCCAGGATGCTTTTATCTTGCCACAAGCCTAAGCACAATGGAGCAGAAAACCATGGACTAACACATCTACAACTGTGTGCCCAAACTCATCTTTCCTTTTTTAAGTTGATTTGCTCAGGTAGGTTGTTAGTGAAAGAAATTCACACACTATTGTAGGGCTCTGAGCACAAAAGTTGACTTAATCTGACTGACATATTTTAAAGTATTCCTTGGTCTCTTGGAAAGCATAGGAAGAATTGGAAAGACTAAAAATTTTTGTACCAATTCAGGCAAGAGATGACGGTGGCTCCTTCTAGGTATGTGATAAAGATGGAATCAAGATTGAAGGATTAAAAGGCTCAAAATGAACCTACCACTTGGCCCAGTCATACTGCTTTGGGGTATATAACCAGAAGATTTGTCATATTGCAGAGCTATGTGCACAACCATGTTTATTGCAGCTCTCTTCACAATAGCAAAGAACTGGAAGCAACCCAAGTGGCCCTCAACTGATGAGTGGATAATGAAAATGTGGTACATCTACATAATGGAATTCTATGTAGCAGTAAAGAAAGACAATATCATATTTGCAGGTAAATGGATGGAGCCAGAAGATATTATGCTAAGTGAATTAACACAGTGCCAGAAAACCAAAAAAAAAAATGTTTGATGTCCCTCATTTGAGGATTCTACCACCAAATTTTTATATGTAAGTCAAGCCTGATGCTACTATAGATATAACTTGAAGCTTATGTCTCTATTTTCCCAAGTTCTAAGATTTATGAGAAAGGATAAATCTCTCCTTTGAAAGTACAGTAAAATATACATCAACTTGCTATGTAACCTGGGAATGTAAGTCATTTTTCTTTCTCCGGCATGCAAAATTACTGTTAAAATGTGAATCCCAAACATGGCTTGGGATTTTCAGACTCTGTCATTTTGGTATATATGTGGAGTGTATTTTGGAGTAGCATAAAATTAAAGAGAACAACAACAACAAAAAGAAATAGGAAGAAGTATAATAAGTAAACTGAACTGTTATACCCCTCAAACTAAAAATATGTAATTATAAGCTGGGCATGGTGGTGCATGCCTTTAATCCTAGCACTTGGGAGGCAGAGGCAGGTGGATCTTTGTGAATTCAAGGCCAGCCTGGTCTACAGAGTGAGTTCCAGGAGAGCTGGGGCTACAGGGAGACCCTGTCTCAAAAAGACCAAAAAAATGTAATTATATCTTAAAACATAAATTTGAAATTCTATGTGTACTATAATTTCTGAACATTTACTGCTGGCAAGACTATACTTTAACAATAATGTGAAAACAATAATGCTTTAATGATAATGTGAAATTTGTCAATGTTACTACAATGCGAGTTTGCCATTCACTCTTTGTCAAAATTCTCCAACTGATACAAAGGCTTTCAATGTAATTGTGTTGCTTCTTAAAGAAAGTGATGTTAATCAAATCTTCCAAAAACCAGAAAGATGAAAAGTGAAAGATTGGAGGTGGGATGTATGACAGAGCAAGGAATCCAAAGGTGATATAACATTTTCACCAGAGAAACTAAAAGATTGGTTTACTATCCCACAGGTAAGAAGGGAAAGGAGAGGGGGCTGGAGAGATGGCCTAACGGTTAAGAGCACCCACTGCTCTTGCAGAGGACCCAGGTTCGATCCCCAGCACCCACATGGCAGCTGAGAACCATCTTTAACTCCAGTTCCAGGGGAATCTGACACCCTCTTCTGACCTCCATGGTATTGCATGACATGGGTGCACAAACCTGCATACACAGAGTACATTCATACACATACGAAAATAAATTTTAAAATTTTTTTAAAAAGGAAAAGGAGAACAGCATTTCCAGGAGAGTGGATCAGTAAGCCAACTTTGGTCATATCACATTCAAAGTGTCTATCAGAGTACTAATGAAATCAAGATACCAAGTGAACATCTTTAGGGAGTCTAGATTAGAAAGAAGAGGTTGAGAGTTATGAGCGTAACGTCCAGTTTTTAAAGTTGTAGTTGGTTAGCCTTGTGTGGATCACATAACTAAGTGTAGAGATTGTGGGGAAAAAAAAAGACAGTAGTAAAAGGTTTCTGGATGCATAACCAAAATTTGATTAAACATCAAACACATCACAAAACTGGGCGTTTCTGACAGCATTTACCCATGATTCATTGTTTGACTTGACTGCATCCTTGCTTCTGACACTTATGGACTTTGTACCCCACATCCCATGATGCCATGCACCAACCATTGAATACGCCTGGAACATCTCAGCTCACATTTGAGATCATTGTACATTGTAAACTGCTTGGATCGTACTGTGCAAACAAAGTTTTCTGTTCTTACAAAAATAATGTTTTAATTACGGAAAAAAAGAATTTTAATATTGTCCTACCATCATTCTTCAACATATGAGTATCAAACTAGTATATCTTCAGGTTTAATTGTTAAAAATTGCTGTGTAAATGCTGTTCTATGAGGAAATGTTTGCAAAGATTCTTCCAGGACAGGATCAGAAGAAGCATACTTCATAGGGCAGTGGAGCAAAGCATAGCTGATATGTTATCATAGAAATCAGAGAAGATTTTTTGCTCTGCTTCCTCCATTCTGTTTCTGAGGCTTTTTCCTTTCTTCTTGATTGGATGAGTGTTCTATTTCCTTTTTCATTTCATCCTGTGATTTCTTTAATATATCCATTTCCTTTTTGAGTTTCTCAGTCTCTTCTTGGTGCTCCTTCGTTGGTTGGCTTCCTTTTTCAGTGTTTCTACTTCTTTAAGGTGTTTGTTTTTTTCTCTCTCTAAATCTTTCTGGAGTTTGTCAATCCCTTCCTTTAATTCTTTTCCAAGATTGTCATTGTATCCCTCTAGGTCCTTTTTGAGTTTTTCATTCTCTCTCTTTAGTTCTCTGAATTCTTTTTTATGTTCTTTAATTTCTCTGCCTAGGTCTGCAATTATTCCTCTAAGGTCTGTTTCTGGGGTCACCTCCAGGGGGATCCCATTGTACCTATCTCCTACAGGGTTAGTAGAGTTTGGTGTGGAATTATCCTGCTCCTTTCCCATGTTGTCCCTTCGTTGTGTCCCTGGCATGTGGGTTTCCGTTTTGTGATTCAAACCACAAATGCCTTTTCAGTGTGTTGAAGGCTGAAAGCTTGTTTTGTTTTGCTTGCCTCCTTCCGATGCTTTTTCCCCCCCCTCGTTGTTTATGGAGTGTTGACTTGTCTAGGTTTCAGGCTTTCACTTTTGTTTATAGATTGGATATTGGAAGTCTAAGTCACTCTTCCTTTCCTGTTCTGAGAGTTCTCCTAATCCACTGGATACTCTCTCCTCAATTCCAGTTGTTGGGGGGAGGGTCAAAATATAAAAACCTAAAAAAAAAAAAAAAAAAAAAAAAGAGGGGGTGGGAGGTAGGGTAGTATCCTTTCTGGGATACAAATGGGAAACTCTGTGTTCCAATCCTATTGATAAATGTTCAATTTTTGAGATCTTGAAACTAACAATGGGAGAATTTTATGTTCCCACAGGTAAAAGTCACCAATCTAAATGCCTGAAAATGTACAACATATGGCTGTGCAGGATGGACTGGGAAATGCCAGCAGAGAGGCTGACCCATCTGAACATTAAAGAAAGAAACTCAGCCTGCCTGAGTCACAGACACTGAGCATCTCTCTGAATACTATTGGGGTAACTGTTATAATGAGCCCTAACAAGTTTACCTTTCCAGATATACTGGAACCTTCCTACCCTCTCCCTTTTATAGGGAAAGAAAAACATGATGGCAATGAATTCATTCCTAACTGTAAATTAGAGCCAACTATTTATAGTGGTAATTTCCATAAAACAGGTATAACTACCCTTTTTAATTGACTGATAGGCATAGGAACTGTGAAAGGATAATCTCTGTCTAGAGCCAAATTCAATAGTAAAGTCTTTATAAGCTGTAATTAGCAATCATATTACTACAGGAAAGCTCTGACATCAGCAATGATTATTCTCCCTAGGAGATGTTGGCGAGGGGATTCAAACCCGCCCCCCCCAAATTATAAAGGCCTTTTGCCTATAAGTGGGATATATGCAAGGAGAAAGGCAGTAAGTCCCTGTTTGTCAAAGACACTGGTGTGAGCATGAAAAAATGTTATGAGACGTCACTTGCTAACGTACAACTGGCCTCTGAATCCAGAGAGCTTTACAAGGGCCACTAAAGCAATACAGTGAAATATTTTGGTCTCCCTGAGACAAGCAAGACTCCTCTGTAATATCAGCTACACCTCAATGCCTGGAAGATACTGTCAACATGGCAGCCAAGTGTCTATAATATCCCAAATCTAATTGGCTATTAGCTCTCTCCTTGGAGAAATAACTCACAGCGGATGCCACAAGCTTATGTCCTCTAGTGGTTGAGGAGATGTATAACCACCAATAGAACTTGTCACCCTTTATAGAGAAACCGTTTGCAGATTAGCATACCGTCCAAGAATCTGTGTCTATGCTCAAGCTTAGCTTGCCCATAATAATTAGTACTGCTTAAATGCCTGTACATCCAATTGCTTGTGCTTGTTAGTATGACAAAAAGGTATCACTGGATAAGCTGTCACCCATGAAGGGAAACAATCTGAAACAGACTAGAGTCCAAAATGGCAACTCCAAAAAATTGGACTGTTTTCTCCTCACCCACTTGTGCCCTTTCCCAAAGCCCAGGGAACAAATTGAGAAGAGGAGGCATGGTAGAATGTAAGGGCTGCAGAGAGATAGGGGTGAATCATGAGTCTACAGCAATATAGTCTGGACTCCTAATTGATCAACATGCCTGTGCATACAAGCTTCTCCAACTGGACTATGGGAACCTTGGGTTGTTCAAAATTTGGACATAGATACTTGCAAAATGCACCAATTACTTAATTGTACGGCAAACTGAGTATCAATGTTATCTGAAAACAACTGTGTTATTATATTGTAGAATCCCTTAAAAATAAACAAATAATAATAATAATAATAATAATAATAATAATAATAATAAAAAGGAATCAGAGAAGAGACAGAACTTGAAAAGTAAGGAGCTGAAAACGAGACAGCTTAAAGGGCCAAAATTCTGTGCCTGTGTGGGGAGGGGTGCAAGGAAGGTTAAGCAAGTCAGATAAGCTCTGCTGATGGAGGGCTACACCATGGGGAATGGATCTGAAGACACACCAAACAGAGTAAGAAGAGCAACTTTGAACCTCAGATGCCTTCTCCCACTTCATAGCAACCCTCACACACATCTACATCATACCAACATGGCCAGAAATTTATCCCTGGATCCCAAAGCACTGCGTTCAGTATTTTAGAATTCTGTATATTTACTTGACTTTCAATGAACTTGTTACTTATAAAAATGCTGTTTGACACAGAAAATAAGTGTCTGTGTAGATGTAGATGTGTCAAGCCCTAAGTGACACATCTACAATGCAACTTCTATACCTAAAGCTCAGGAAAGACAGCCAACAGAGGATGGAAAGAATATTAATGCATCCCTCAACTCTCACCAGTGAAACTTCCTCATGCCACAGACGGTGATTAACTCAGAAAGCCACAACTGTAAGTTAAGGTGCTGAGAAACAGAGACTATAGAGAGCTTATTATTAGATAAGACACCTCTATTATCAAACTTCTACCACCTAAGGTACAGGGACCATTGCAGAAGAGGGGGCAGAGAGATTGTAAGGGCCAGAAGTATTGGATGACCACAAGGAAACAGAATTTTCCAGACAGCTGGGGACTTACTCATATGAACTCACAGCAATGGTATCAGTATGCACAAGAACCACCCAAGCTCAGTACAGTCAAAGTCCCAGCATAGAAGTAGGGAAGTGGATAAGAAGCCTCAACCTTAGCTGAGCTTGGCAACCAATAGCTACTAGGAGAGAGAGAGAGAGAGAGAGAGAGAGAGAGAGAGAGAGAGAGAGAGAAAGAGAGAGAGAGAGAATTTTCTTTAAAGTTAACCAGGCTCCGATGGATGGACCCACACTGAAGGACATTTAGGGACACAAATTTGACTAAACAGGTCTTAATATATATGATAGAGTATGCGAAGTCCAGTGGTGTGGGGGGATAATAAGAGAGGTATAAATAGGGGAAGGAGTGTCTAACTATGATCAGCATATAATATATGAAATTCACAAAAATTTAATGAAAATAATAAAGAATAAAAAAATGCTGCTTGAATTCCTCTCATGAGTTTTATTTTAAAAGTCATTACATAAATTTTGACATAGAATTAGGATAGAATTTCTAACAATTTCTGAAATGACCTAAACATGCTTATGTTTTGTTTCTGTTTTGTTTTGAGATAGGGTCTCCCTATAGTCCCAGCTGGCCTGGAACTCACTCTCCAGACAAGTCTGGCCTCGATCTCATAGAGATCTGCCTGCCTCTGCCTCCTGAGTGCTAGGATCAGAGGCATTTGCCACCAGGGCCAGCTCAAATTTTCTTTTATTTATTTTTATTTTATTAAGATGAGTGCTTTGCCTTCATGTATATAAGTGCACCCATAGCATGCAATGCCTGCAGAGACCAGAAGTAAAGATAGCTGCTGACCACCATATGGGTACTGAGGATGGAACCCAGGTCCTCTGCAAGAGCAGTCAGTGCTCCTTACTGCTGTGCCATCTCTCCAGCTTCTTACTTCAGCCATTTTATGCTATGTATTTATTATGTAAAGTGGCATTTTTAGCACTGACAATTATAAAATCAAAATGTTGATAAACTCTGAAAAGTGTTGAAGGTGTTTATCTATACCTAAGAGTTGTTTTATAATACAATTTTTAAAGATTTACCATTAGTAGATGTTTGATTTGTATCTCCATCTGAAGTGGGGGCTGGAGAGTTGGCTCAGCAGTTAAGAGCACTGCTCTTGCAGAAGATCCAGGTTTGATTCCCAGCACCTACATGGATGCTAATAGTCATCCATAACTCCAGTTCCAGGGGATCTAATACACTCTTCTGACCTCCATGGGCATGGCACGACATAGATGCTCTTACATAAGCTCATAACATAAAGAACAAATAATTATAAAATATTTAAATTTTTTCTTGAGTTGAAGCCAGGCATAGTGGCACATGCCTTTTATTCTAGCACTTTGGAGGCAGAGGCAGGGCATCTTTGTGAGCTTGAAGATGGCTTGTTCTACACAGTGAGAGCCTGTCTCAAAAAAACAAACAAAAATTTCTCACGTGGAAAAAAAATTAAGAAGCCTTGGCATATATGTCATGTTTTAGTCTCTTCTAAATGAAAGGCCTAGAATGGGTGATTCATAAGTAACAGGAGTTTATTTCTCCAAGCTCTAGGATCCAGAAATATATGACATCAGGGTGCCAGCATGATTCTGGTGGGAACCCTTTTCTAAGTTGCAAACTATTGGCTTCTCATTGTACCTTCATATGGCAAAACAGGGCAGGAAAGCTCACTGGGATACCTTTCATAATAGCACTAATTCCATTTGTGAGGACCCAATCCTTATGACCTAATGACTCCTTAAAGGTCCCACATCCTAATACCATATAACTGGACACTAATGTTTTAACACATGAATTTAGAAGAGATAAAAACATTCAGTCCAATGTAAAAAGGCATTTAAAACCTAACAAGCTAGGCTGGGGAGATGGCTGTTGTTAAAATCATTGTGGCACAAGTATAAGGACTTGAGTTTGGATCTCCCAGCACTCAAGTAAAAAGGTATGGCTGTATATTCCTATAATCTTAACACTGAAGAGGCAGAGACAAGAGAGTCCCTGGAGCTTGCTGACCAGCTAGTCTTTCCAAATCAGTGAGATCCCAGTACAGCTAAGACCCCATTCAAAAAAAATAGTGGTAAAATGAGTGCTGAACATTGACCTCTGGTCTACACACACAAACACACACACACACACACACACACACACACACACACATACACACACAACTGCACATGAAAAATAAAGAAATAAACAAACCATAGGATACTAAGATCACCAAGAAGTGAATGTAAATGGAACAAAGAACCCAGGACTGAGCACTGGGGCATTTCACTAGTCATGTCTTACCACTGCAGCTGCCATCACATAGGCTCCAAACTCATCATCATCTATTGCATTCCAACAACCTCCTAGCCAGCTCCCCTGGTTTCATGCTTGCTCACCTTTCCATGCAAGGCTGCAGTGGTCCCATCAATCACTCCTCTGCTCAAAGATTACCAAGGAAAACAAACTAGATTTGGTATATCCATACTGTGGAATATTTTGAGCCATAAAAGAACTAAAGCATGGATACATGTTACAACATGATTAAAACTTGAAGATGTTACTTGGCATGAAAGAAAGAAACCTGCAACAAAAGGCATTTGTGCTAGATAGCTTTAGTGTCAACTTGACACACCTGTGTTGAGGGAGCCTCAGTTGGGGAATTGGCTCCATTGGACTGGCCTGTGGCCACATCTGCAGAGTATTGTCTTGCTTGTTGAGCAATGTGGGAGGGCCCAGGCCACTATGGGGAGTGCCGCCCCTGGGCAGGTTGTTATGTACAGTATAAGAAAGCAGGCTGGGCATGGGCCAGGGGAGCAAGCCAATAAGCAGCACTCCTCCATGGCCTGTATTTCAGCTCCTGCTTCCAGGTTCCTGCCCTGAGTTCCTATGCTGGGCTCCCTCATTGATGGACTGTGACCCAGGAGATGTGAGCCAAATACACCCTTTCCTCCCCAAGTTGGTTTTGGTCAGAGTGTTTTGTCACAGCAGTTGAAGAAAAACTAGAACAAAAATTGGTACCAGAGACTAGGCTATTTCTGTGAAAGACCTGACCTTGGTGTTTTGGGGGAGGATTGTGGAAGCATTTGGAACATTGGGCTGGAAAAGACATTGAGTGCCTAGAGTTTGTTGCTGTAGAGCTTGGAGCAGTTATGCTGAAAGAGTTGTGGATGATGGAGGCCTGGCTTGTGAGGCTTCAAGGGGAAGCAGAGACCATGAGGGCCGTTTGCATATTTTTGAATTGAGAATCTGTAGGTTCTGGTCAACTGGGGCTGAAGTATCAGCTGTAAGTAACAAGAGACCAGAACCTGAAGTGAAACCTTTGTTTAACTGGGACAACTGATGCTGGTTAGCTGGGGCTGAAAAATCAGCTGTAAGTAACAAGAGACTAGAACATGAAGTGAAACCTTTGTTGTACTGGGACAACTGATTCTGGTTAGCTGGGGCTGTGAAAAATCATCTCAATTGATGCTGGTTAGCTGGGGCTGAAAAATCAGCTGTAAGTAACAAGAGACTAGAACATGAAGTGAAACCTTTGTTGTACTGGGACAACTGATTCTGGTTAGCTGGGGCTGTGAAAAATCATCTGTAATTAACAAGAGACCAGCATCATTGTGGTGAAATCTTCAGGAAAAATTTCTTCAGGGTCAGCACAAGGAAGCTATGTTCTAGAAGAGCCCAAGCCTCTATCTCAACCCAAAAGCAGAACTTGGTAATGTGTAAGAGTCTTCTATATGGTTCTAGTGTTGAAATGTGAGAGGTCAGGAAAGACCATTGGTGGAAGTGCACCTCAGTTGCAGTGAGGACCCCAGGATTACAAGGGTCATGGAGAGAAACTGAGGCTTTGCACCAGAAGAAATCAGAAGAGACCATTGGTGAAGGCTGCCTCAGTTTCAGTGAAGACCCCAGCTTTTTGGAGATGCCAGGATCATGGGATGACCACCAAGAGCAGCAGCAGGTGTGGAATGGAGCTGGCCTGGGCCTTCAAGACAAGCTCTGTTTGCTGTGGGACAGCAGAGTTAGGGAAATGGAGCTGCAGAAATCTTTTGGAGCCCAGAAGATCGTGAGTGAATCCCAGATGTCCAACTTTGAGCTACTTTGCTAGACTTAGGTTTTGCCTAGGTGTGCCTGATTCTTCCCTTTGAAATAAGGCAGAACTTATTTTGGATTTTACAGGAGCCCACGGGTAAGAGACTTTTAACAAACTGTGAACATTCAAGTGCTTAGACTTTTTAAGGAATGTGGGGATTTTAAAGTCGTACTGTCTTATGTTGTGATTAATGTTAACATCATACCTTGGGGACAAGAAATGGAAAGGTAATGGTTTAGTAGTGATGTGTTTTGTGTGTCAAGTTGACAAGGGGTCAATTGTGCTGGATAGCTTTAGTGTCAACCTGACACTCCTCGGTTGAGGGAGCCTCAGTTGGGGAATTGGCTCCATTGGACTGGCCTGTGGCCATGTCTGTGAAGTATTGCCTTGATTGTTGAGCAATGTGGGAGGGCCCAGCCTGCTATGGGTGGTGCCACCCCTGGGCAGGTTATTATGTACAGTATAAGAAAGCATACTGGGCAGGGGATAAGAAGAGCAAGCCAATAAGCAGTGTTCCTCCATGGCCTGTGCTTCAGCTCCTGTCTCCAGGTTCCTGCCCTGAGTTCCTATGCTTGGCTCCCTCAGTGATGAACTGTGAGTCAGGAGATGAGAGCCAAATAAACCCTTTCCTCCCCAAGTTGGTTTTGGTCAGAGTGTTTTGTCACAGCAATTGAAAAGAATCTAGAACAACACCATATCATATTATATAACATTCATGTCATTTATATGAAGTGATCAAAATAGGTAAACCTGCAGAGACAGAAAACAAGAGACAGAGACAAGGAGATGATTATCAGGAGCTGAGGAGGGAAGAATGGGCAATGCCTGCAAATAGGGAAGAAGTTTCTCAAATTTTATGCCAGTGACAGTTGCACATCCCTATGAATATCCTAGAGTAAATACCACTTAATGGTATGATCTATATAAGTGCATTTTGTGGTATATGAATTATATCTCCATTTAGCCATTTAAAATCTCTACCACATCTCATATCTTACAGACAGAAGCCTAGTCCTGGAAGGCCACATCCTGTGCATGGTACCTCTCTAATCTTTGTCTCTACTCCCTCCATTCTCCCCAACTGTCCAGCCACCATCTCTCCTTGCTGAGCCTCCAGTATGCACAATCCATTCTTTCCATTTGTTATTATTTCTTTCTTTCTTTCTCTGCAGGCTTCATTTTTACTTCCTCTCCCTCAAATCCTCATCTAAAAGGCATCCCATCACCTTGCCCAGGCAGTGGTTCCTTCACTGCACTCCCCTCACTGCTTTCACACTGCACTTCTCTGCTTCCTTTTTGCCACTGCCAGTTTATTGGTTTTGCCCATTGTCAGTGTTTCATGAGGTAAGTAGAAGGAGGGTGGGAGTTTGCCTTAGCGGCATTCACTGCTGAATCCACATATAGCCCCTAGAGAGTACTCCATACATAAATATCCTCAGTGATAAATGGTTATTTCTGTATGGTGCCATGTAGAGAAGCTCAAATTCATTTTCTTTTCTTTGTTTTCTTATCTCATTTTTAAATATATTTTTTATTGTTATTAAACTTTTTCATACATTGTACATCATTTCTCAAACCAATTTTCATTTCCCTTTCCATGCCCCCCACCCCATCTGAGTTCATGCACTCTACCATACATGTCTTGCATCTTTTTCTGAGTCTTTCCAGAGTACTTTTTCAAAGCAGAGGCTTATTATTTTGGGGAGAACACTATTTCAGTTCATTTTATCCAGTTTTTTTGTTGTTGTTTTTTCCAACTTATATTGCATATAAATACACACACACACATATATATATATATATATATTTACACATACACATACATAAATAAATATATATGTACATGCACATATCACCTGAACTGGAGGATTTTCTTTTCTTTTTTTTTGGCTAAAATATGTCATGTTTTCCTTAAGGAAGTGTTTGAAGGCTCCTCCTTGGCAAGCCCAAACAACCATCAATCCTGCCCTTGTGTTCCACACTGGGGTCTTTCCTTCCCATGTTCACCCAAATGAGGTCCAGTAAGCACCACATCCTGACTTGATCTTCCTGTACTGGTCTCCATAATACAGCCTGGATAGTTCAACCATAGCAGTCTATACTCTGAAAAGGCTGAAATCCCAGTAGCTGCTCAGTTCACAAACTAGGTGTCTCGGCAGTCCCCATCTGGCACTGAAGGTTTGGAGGATTCTTGGAGAGACATGAGTCTTCAGTCCATATTGGAGGGCTAAAAAAATGTGTCTCATGTCTTTGAAGGTTGGCAAAAGCAGTGGCAGCCACAGAGTAGATGCACTTGCCAGTAAGAATTAAAGACAGGCAAAACACCCTTTCTCTCTCTCTCTCTCTCTCGTCTTTTTACTAAGATCTCAAGTTTTATATCTGAATTACAATTTCTCAGGCCTTACTGATTATTTCTGGTTATACTTTCCTTTTGGATGTTTAAGGCTACACAGTTATCCCAGATTAACCAAGGTTTTTGTTTTCTCAAGGTCACTTGAGTATCTGGTCCTCAGGGGTCACTCAGGTTTTTGTTTTTTTGTGGGGGGGGAGCCCCTGGCTCCTTTCAGCTTTTCATTTACCAGTTCCATCCACTTGAGGACAAAAGTCAGGTCTTGCTAGACCGGGCTTCCCTTTTTGAAGCATGAACAGACTTTCCTCTTTAGACTGGACACTGGCTGAGGTCCCATTAGTGGGCCTCTAAGACCTCACTACACAGAAAGACTGGTGACTCATATTTGCAGAACATTTCAAGAGATGCCCCCATGCATAGTCCCCTGGGACTTAGTTGACCTCTGAGGGCAAGAAACAAAGTTATCCCTTAGGTCCCTCGGCCAAATTGGTATGGGCAGCTAGTATGGTCGTTAAGTACCCAGAAAGGCTAAGTTACACCAGCCTGATACATTTCACCTATACTAAAATTATGTCATCTGAAAACAAACTTATGTTACTTCTGTATCATATTTCTTGATTCACATTTTTCCATTTTGATTTTTATTACTCTAAAATATGCATACATACCATATACCAAAAATCCAAAATCTGATCATAAATGGTAGGTTAATTCTAGAACCTGTCTAGGGATTCACAATATAAGAGCACAGTTGTTTTCAATCACGAGGAATATAACATTAACATTGCTTAGTTTGCCTTACAACTAGGTACTTGGTGCTAGCATCCACAGATGAGGGATACCATTCATTTGTTTTCCTGGGACTGTGTTACTTCACTTAACATAATATCTTCTAGTTCCAACCATTTACCTGCAAATTTCATGATGTCATCTTTCTTTTTTTCATTTTTTTAATATTTATTTTCTATGTGTATAAATTTACTGTCTGCATGTATGTTTGTGCACCCGTGTCATGCAATGCCGCGGAGGTCAGAAGAGGGTGTCAGATTCCCCTGGAACTGGAGTTCTCCTGGAATTGGAGTTACAGTCTGCACTCTTAACCGATACTTCATCTTTCTTTACCACTGCATAGAACTCCAATGTGTAGATGTATCACATTTTCTCTATCCGCTCGTCAGTTGAGGGGCACTCGAGTTGGTTCCAGCTCTTTGCTATTGTGAAGAGAGCTGCAATAAATATGGCTGTGCATATATCTCTGTGGTAAGATGAGTCTTGTGGGTATATACCCAGGAGTGGTATGACTGGGTCAGGTGGTAGGCTCATTTTGAGTCTTTTAAGGGTTCTCCACACTGCTTTCCATAGTAGTTGTACGAGTTTGCATTCCCACCAGCAGTGGATGAGTGTTTCCCTTTCCCTACAACCTCTCCAGCATTTGATATCATTTGTTTTCTTGATCATAGCCAGCCTTATCAGAATGAGATGATATCTTAAAGTGGTTTTAATTTGCATTTCCTTATTAGCAATGTTGAACACTTTTTTAAGATGTTTCTCAGCCATCTCTATTTCCTCACTTGTCAAGTCTCTGTTCAGGTCTTTACTACATCTTTTGAGTGAGTCATTTGTTTTCTTACTTCTTTGTTTTCTGAGTAGTTTATGTATCTGCTCTGTCAGATGTATCAGCGGTGAAGGTTTCCTCCCACTCTGTGGGTTTTCTCTTCACTTTCCACATTGTTTCTTTTGCTATACAGAAGCTTTTGAGTTTAATAAGGCTCCCACTTGTCAATTGTCGACCTTATTTCCTGCACAGCTGCTGTCTGGTTTAGAAAGTCTTTTCCTATGCCTATGACTTGTAGGCTACTGCCAACTTTTTCTATCACCTTCAGAGTTTCGGGTTTCATGAGGTCTTTGATTCACTTGGAGCTAATTTTTGTACAGGGCGAGAGGTAAGGGTTTAATTTTATTCTTCTACAAATGGTGATCCAGTTTTGCCAGCACCATTTGCCTTCTCAGAACCAGGCCTACTCACTTCTTTGGCAATCTGGAAAGGAAGCCCAGTCCCCTTTTTTCAGTTCCACTTTTCAGTCTCTCTAGTCACTGAAGAAAAGACACTGGTGACTAATGATATAAAGTTAAGTGTCCCAGATGTGATGCTATTGTTGTTAGTATTTTTCTTTCTTATCTGTAAAGTCCATTTTGGAATCACACTTATGGCATAGCCATCAGAATGTTTTTAAAGACAATTTCTTAGCAAGTATGACAAATCTGGCATTATCTGGCCTACCTACAAGTGTTAAACTGAGCCAATGCCCTGGTTGGCAAAGGAGCAGTTTAGAAAATAAGAACTGCCTGCTCTGCATGAGGAGGGCTGGCCTGTTGGGAAAAGCACTGAACTCAGGATGTTTATCTAGAAGGTTTTTTTTTGTTTTGTTTTTGTTTTTTTTGTTTTTTTTTTTTGCAGTTCTTAGCCTCAGCCTTTAACGGGTGCACTATCCCCACAGCCCGTTTTTTTTGTTGTTTTTTTTTTTTGGTTTTTTTTTTGAGACAGGGTCTCCCTTTAGTCCAAGCTGGCCTGGAGCTTACTCTGTAGACCAGGCTGGCCTTGAACTCACAGAGATCCACTTGGCTCTGCCTCCCTAGTATTAAAGGTGTGCACCACCACTCCCGACTTATATAGAAGTTTTAACAATGACATTAACATAAATGCTATAGCTTGGATAAGCAACCACTAAAGGCCCATGTATTAAAGGCTTGTTTGTAAGCCTGCAGCACTACTGGGAAGTAGTGAAAACTCTAGGAAGTAGGGCTTAGCAGAAACAAATGATGTTATGTGGGCATGGTCTTAAGGGGATATTGGGGCCCTCATCAATTTCTCTTCTCCTGTCTCCCCCTTCTATTACTTTCCCTCTCTCTCTACCCTGCCCTTCTTCCCAGCTGCCATGAGCTTATCAGCTTTGCTCCACCATGTGTTTCCCTGATGTTCTGTTTTGCCAGGGGCCCAAAGGCAATGGGATCAACTAACCATTGACTGAAACCATGAGTCAAAATAAACCTTTTCCCGTCCTTATAAGTTGTAGATCTTGGGTGTTTGTCACAGTGACATAAAGCTGACAACCACAGTAAGGTTTTGGATCAATCGCGTCACACTACTAAGACTTTTTTTCCTCATTTCTATAATGGGAGGAATTTAGGGTTTTTTTAAGATTAATTTTATCATTTGTGAATGTGCATGTATGTACAGAGGCATGTGTGTGTGTTCATATGCACTTTTATAAGTAGCCACAAAGGCCAGAAGAGGGCATCAGATTCTCTGGATCTTGAGTGGTTGTGAGTCCTCCAATGTGGGTGCTGGGAACTGAACTCAAGTCCTGTTAACCACTGTGCCATCTCACCATCACAGATTCTTGGAATTTTAACAGCTCTAAAATTAAATATCAACATCAAAGGATTCTGTGCGTGTGTGTGTGTGTGTGTCCACTCTGATAACCATATGGTGGTACTTCAGGCAGGAAAGTTCCATGGTCTCTACCACCATCAACCTGCAAAATCAGAAGGAATTGTTCACTCTCCTACCTGTTTCCTCCCACATGATCTCTATCTGGGTAGAACAGAAGTGACTTGGTCCAGGGACAAACTGCGTGTGATCTATATCCATCCTACTTTGTCTGTGAGTAATACATATCCTTAGAACATATTTGTAAAGCCAATTTCAAGGATTTGGCTCTCTTAACCCATTGATGATCCTCTTTCCAGGAGAGAATGTCGTGAAGGCTCTTGTCCTGGTTTAGTTGCAACATGTGCTTGGTATAGAGATGCCCTCATTCCTTCTGAAGGCAAGAGGCTCATTGGGAGAATTAGTCAATTCTTCCTTGACTGTCAGGAGCTTCTGAGTGGAGAGAACCACACAAGGAAGCAGAAACAAAAAAAAAATCCTAGAAAGACAGTTATCAAGCCCTTCTTCCTTCCTTATCCTGGGGCTGTTCCTAGGACTCACCGTGGGGAGCAATAAAAGACCCATGATCTGATGGGGAAGGATATGGCCCTGCATGGAAAGGCAGAGATGTCTGTGCTGGCAGAGATAAGAAGCTTCTCAGGAAGTCTGAGTCAACTTGGTCCATCTCTCAAAGCACAGAAGCCTCACAGACAAGAAGCACAGCCAAGTGTTCCTCCTAACCCAAGGAGCCTGAGTGACTGTGTTTCCTGTTGGTGCCCTGTGACCTGGGCAGCCTCCACCACTGGCCAGCTCACAGCTACCCTCACTATTTGCCTTCAGCCTGGCATTCACAGCTCTTTACTCATCTTGATTTTGCTTCCTCTGGAATGTTCCAAGCCCCTTGTATCACCCTGTGTCAAGAATCTGAACTTTCCAGGGTGGGAGATGGCTTCATGTTACTCATCCCTGTGTGTGATTTCTGGACAGAGGATCCGGAAAGCAGTGTTTAGATCCAGATCTCCAAAGAACAGACTGTTGTAATCATGGATCCTTTCTGGACCCTTTTTCTTCAGGTACCTAATTGAGATTGAGGCTAGGATGAAACATCTGGGAGGAAAAGAACTTTTAGATTTGAACTGATATTTTAGCACCTTTGCTGCCTCCTATAAATCATTGTCTACTCCCTGCTGACTAATGCTCTTCCTTAATTAGATAGAAAAGAAATGCTTCAAGCTACTATAATCCACTGACTTTAGGAGAAGGAAAAGGTATGAGCAGATTTCTGTTGGAAAGAAAAATAAAAAATTATGCCCCTTGCAGGGCTAGAGTAAGACCTAGAAAGATTGAGGGAAGTGAAGAAACACAGATGGATGACTCTGCTTCACACATTTTAGGGTACAGCCTGAATCCAGGGACTCTTAGACATGATAAGGGAATATTTATTAGAATAAAAGTAACACCTCTGGAAGTCATTCTACTCTTGATTTTCCAGCTAGGGTCCCCATGACTCTGAACCACAGTTCTTGTAGCCAGGAGTAATGAATACATGATCTCAGTTCCATAGTTCATGAATGGCAAGCCTGCCAATCTCTCAGGTCAGTTTCTTCAACTATCAAGTGAGGATGATAAAAGGACTGTGGGAAATAAATGAAAGAAATATATACCATATCTTGCAATAGTCACTGTACAGTAAATGCCTGAAGCATAACAGTATTCTAATGTTATTGCTAGTACCATACTTGCATCCTGCTACCTGGGTCTCCCCTCAAGCCTCCCCCACACACCAGAAGCCCACTAAGCATCACCCTCCTAATGCATGCTTTATGCCCTTCTATGAGACTGTACAAAAATGGAAATAATATGGAATAGTTCTTAAATGAGCTGAACCTCAAAATTTTACAGCCTTGTCTCCCTTAGATCTGTGTGTGGTAAAGTTAAGAAACCATCAGCTCAGTTCTCTCTGTGGGAACCCCAAGGTGGGGTGGCGGGGGGTGCTTGAAGCTCTCACAAAGAGATCTCCAAACTCTCCAAGAGAAATGGGCACAATGTGGTTGGAGACACAGCCAATTAAACAGTAGGATGAAGATATGTGTGTTCTTAGAAACTTCTCACAGAATGGAGGAGATACAACCTATGCCCAAAGCCACATCTAGGTTAGAAGTCAGTCAGTTAGAAGAGAAACAGCTGCTGGCTGCAGAGAACAACCATGTGTCTTCTGGACACTAAGTCAGCCATGATGTCCAGAGCACACAGCGGGGCCAGCTCTCAGTGCTAGGCTGTGCTATGGCTGGAGAACCCCAGCCTTTGTTAAAACAGTGGATTTACACAGCTAAAGCCCACAAGGCTTGGCCATTGTAGACATGTCTGTCTGTGTTTCAACCCTGGGCTTCACCCTTTGGTGAAAGTGATTCTCCCATTGTAAGGGAGCCAGGGCAGAACACACAGTGCCTTCTAAGTCAAGAACTTAGTCTGACTTACCCTCAGAGGTCCTAGGGCAGTGGACAAATTCACAGGAGTGACAAAAGCCTACCCTTGTCTTCTGAGAGCTTGTTTTCTAGTCCCAGAAGGAACCCATATGGAAATGGAGTACTATCTTCTTGGGATTTGTCTTCATCCAATGTAACCTTAAGAACATGAACAGCGCCTCACTGAAATTGGGCATTGAAAAGCACAAGGATGGGCTGGAGAGATGGCCTATTGGTTAAGAGCGCCAACCGCTCTTGCAGAGGACCCGGGTTCGATCCCCAGCGCCCACATGGTGGCTAAGAACCGTCTGTAACTCCAATTCCAGGAGAACTCCAGTTCCAGGGGAATCTGAGACCCTCTTCTGACCTCCGCGGCATTGCACGACACGGGTGCACAAACCTGCATGCAGACAGTACATTCATATACATGCAGAAATAAATAAAATTAAAAAAAAAAAAAGAAAAGCACAAGGACTTCTGATATTTAGAGTGGGGATTTGGAAGGTGTATTAGTCACTTTTCTGTTGCTGTGATAAAACACCATGACCAAGGAACTTATAAAAGGAAGAGTTTATTTGAGCTTACGATGGACAGTTCCAGGGAATTAGAGTCCATTGTGGCGGGAGGCGTGGCGGCTGGGGCTGGAGCGGCAGACCGAGGGTCACATCTTGCAAAAAGCACAGGAAACAGAGAGGGAGCAACTGTAGACCACGAGGCTTGTTAAAACTCACTAAGCCTGCCCCCCCAACGCACTTCCTCTAGCATGGCCACACCCTCCAAGACCTCCAAAAACAGCGCCACCAACTGGAGACAAATGTCTGAATACCTAGAGCCTATGGGGGACACTCATCCAAACCACCACAGAAGGTAATTGGAAGATCTGAAGGCTGGATTTTAATGAGTGGGATGGGTACTCCTATAAGGGAATGCCGAGGACAGAGCCAGTGTATACTCTATGTTTCTCTCAACCCAAAGAGAAAATGACCATCTGCAAACCCAGAAGAGAGCACTCACCAGACACCACACATCTTTTTTTTCTTTTTTTTTTTTTTTTTGTCTTTTTGAGACAGTGTCTTCCTGTAGCTCTAGCTGGCCTAGAACTCACCATGTAAACCAGGCTGGCCTTGAACTCACCGAGATCCACCTGCCTCTGTCTCCCAAGTGCTGAGATTAAAGGTGTGCACCACATCTTAAAGTTCCCAGCTTCCAGAACTGTAAGGAAGGAACATCTGCTGTTCAAGTGACCAAGATTGTGGTATTCAGCTACAGCAGCCCACACTGACTAATGAATAAAACAATGCTATAAAACTAATTCTTCAGTATATTTCACATATATTAAAGGCAAAATTATGTAACAAATATACTACTAGTGGTTAGTTAATGAAGTCTAAATTGTTAAACCTAAATGCAGGGTACAAGTTATAGGAACTCCAGGCCTAGGATGCAGTTGGTGAGGTATAATTTATCTCAATGACCACTTTCTCCTTATGTGCATGCCACTGCCTATGATGCTTCAGATTCAGTTTGTTGCTGTGTACTATTGTCTCATAGTACCACCCCAGATCACAAAATGGACCAAGGGCTCAGAAACAATTCAATGTAGAATAAAAACAGCGATGATAATAGTGATAGCAAATATATTTGGAATAATAATATATACTAGAACATCATAATAATACATGGAGCAGTATAGTGATCAACACTCACTCAAGCATGAATTCCGTGTGAATACAGACTGAAGATTTATGTCTGTGACTATCAAATATGCATTATTTTTCTAGACAGTGCCAAAAGAAAGAAATGTGCAACTGGAGTTATAACAGTTTCTATCTTGGAACTGAATTTCCTCAAAATAATAATCCATGTCAGACCTTCAGTAGGTTATAAGTTAAGAAACTCTGCTAAATTGCTCATGGAAAATCAATTAATTTTTATACTTTCCGGTATTAAAAAAAAAACTTTTTCACTAAAGGTAAAGAAAAGAACAACATATAAAAATATCATTCTAAAATCAATACTTGAGTAGCTAAATAGGTCATTATAGTTCTTAGTTGGTAGGAAAAAGATATCAAAATACTGATAAGTGTTGGGTTTGGTTTATCTTAATTTGTCAAAAAGAAATTTTTAAAATATTTTTATTTTATGTGTATGAGTATTCTGCCTTCATGTATGTAAGCGCACTCCTGTCACACTATGCCTGTGGAGGCCAAAATAGGGCTTGGATCCCCTGGATGTAGTTAAGGACAATTGTTAGCTGCCATGTGGCTGCTGGGAACTGATTCTTCATCCTCTGCAAAAGCAGGCTGTGTTCTTAACTGATGAACCATCTCTCCATCTCCAATAAGAAAATTTTAATCAGGTGATACTGTTAGACACTGCAAAAATAATATAGCATGTAAAAGCAATTACTGCTGAATGAGAGAGATGTTTTACATTTGTAATTTGTCTAAACCAGTGTGGTTCTTGGCCAGGATCAGCTTTCCCCCAGAAGTATTTCACAATGGGGGAATTCTTTTGGTTGGGGAATATTTTGGGTTGTTACATCTAAGGAAGAAGAGTCAAGGGAGGGCCCCTGGTGCTACTGAAGTTGGGAAGCAGCTGGAATCCAAGGACAGCGCTTACCATGCCAACAACGCTGAAGTGGAGAAATCTGTCTGAACCACCGATGTACAGAATGAGAATCAGTTCCGTGGGAGAGTTGGAGAAGGGAAAGAGAAAGGCAGAGAAGAAAGCAGAGGAGGGGAGGAGGGGAGGAGAGAAGAGAGAAGAGGGGAGGAAGGTTGAAGAAAAGCTTGAAGATGAATGACATCTTCTGCCCTCTCTTTAAGACTCTACTGCAGAAGAGGCTGAGAAGGCTGTCTGGTTCATGAGGTTCTCAGGCATCCTGAGCCTCTTATGGTGAAGAAGCAGACACTTGTGTGAGCATCCTATACCTTGCTTGTTTTCAGAGAGCAGGCCAAGAAATGACTCATTGTTAAAGTAAGTCATAAAAACTGTGAATATGGTCAGCTTGTGGTCACTGGAAGGTTATCTTTCAGCTTGTCTCACAAAGACATGAGCTCCAGGTTGTGATCCTTCCATTCCACCCTGAAGAACACAGGGCCATATTTACTAAATCAAGGATTTGAAAGGAGTATGAGGGTTTTAATGTGATATTCTCTCTCTCTCTCTCTCTCTCTCTCTCTCTCTCTCTCTCTCTCTCTCTCCCTCCCTCCTTCCTCTCTCTCACAACAGAGTTTCTACCTGCCTTTTAAGTAAGAATATTTTCACCCAGACAGACAAATGGACACCAAGATGGTAGACAGATTCTAGAATGGGGTGCCCAAGGAACTGAGCCTTTATGAGACCCCGGGATTATGTTAGAAATTTCTGAGTGCCTGTTCTTCCTTGTGGCATAGAGGGGAATAGATATGATGGATAACCAGCAGGACCTGAGGTCTGAGAGCCAGAGAATTCCAAAACAGATGCAGTGAGGAGCACAGTGGATAACCAGACAGGACAAAAGCACATCAGTGGTACCAGCATGGACCTACAACATCCCCACAAGTGACGCTTCTCAGTCTGTGCCACATACCTGTTATTATTCAAATCTGAAATGTTTGGAACAAGCTCATGATTTGAAATGTTTGATCTCACTGGCAACACTATTTTGAATCCTTTGGGGTGGGGCTTTTGAAGTGGAAGACTGATTGCAGATGGGCCTTTGAGGATTCTAGCCTGGCCAGTACTCTGTAGCCCTACTGCCGCCATGACCAGGGCCTTTCCACCGTGCCGTCCCTGCTAGAATGGTCTACATTCTCTGAAAGCATAAGGCCAAATAAATGGTTTTCTCCCTTCATTAATGATGCTGGGTGATTTGTCACAGTGGCATAACTAATCCACCTTTCCTGCTCAGGGTTAAACAATGAGTGCCTGAACTCAGATGTTTCCTGCAAGAGACAGTGAATGTTAAAGAATTCTAGACTTGAATTTAAGCAAAAATCACAGAAAATTTTTGAAATAACTATGTATAATCACCCAGCAAGGTTATGTGTTCTATTATAAAAAAGAAACAGACTTAAGATGCTAGTGACGATATAATTAAATAGTAAGCAAAGGTCCCTGTCATGGAGAGCCAAAAGTAAGGTTCCCATTATATACATGAATCTACTACATAAAGCTGTCGTGTCTCATGAGAGGATGGGTATTTCCACCCTATAGATGGCACAAAATTGAAGAAGAAACTCTTTACCCCTGAGCTCTAACCCTAGAGGATTACAATCCAAAGCCTGGGGAGAGCTTCCCTTGTCTTGACTTTCATCCTTACTGTTGTGAGGAGCACTCTAGCCTCAGAGACACTTGGAAACTATTCAGAATGTTGCCTTGGAGCAGACCCTTTGGGTGTTGAGATCATATATATATATTTTTTTTAACAACTCTAGACCCGTGTCCCCCCCATTCCCCTACCCAACCAGAGCTCATGCATTCTGCCAAACATGCCTTTCATCTCTTTCTCAGTCTTTCTCAATATTCTCCATAAGGAAGTTGACTGTTTTGAGCAGAAGTTCATCGTTTCAGTCAGTTCTTCGATGCAGCCCTTTCTGTTGTTGTTGTTGTTGTTATTGTTGTTTTAGTTGTTGTTGTTTCCAATATGCATCACTCCCAACTGCTTTGGACAAAAGCTCAGGGGGCCATACACAAGAAATACTTACAACTAGGGAATTGGCATTAGCATCCACAGATGAAGGATACCATTCATCGTTTGTTTTTCTGGGACTGTGTTATATCACTCAGCATGATGTCCTCTAGCTCCAGCCATTTTCCTGCAAAGCTCATGATGTTGTCTTTCTTTACTGCTGCATAGAACTCCATTCTGTAGATGTACCACATTTTCTCTATCCACTCATCAGTTGAGGCGCATTTGGGTTGGTTCCAGCTCCTTGCTATTGTGGAGAGAGCTGAAATAAACATGGCCATGCACATATCTCTGTGGTGGGGTGAGTCTTAAGGATACATGCCCAGGAGTGGTATGGCTCGGTCAGGTGGCAAGTTCATTCCAAGTCTTCCAAGGGTTCTCCACACTGCTTTCCATAGTGGCTGTACGACTTTACATTCCCACCAGCAGTGGATGAGTGTTCCCCTTTCCCCACAACCTCTCCAGCACTTGGTGTCATTTGTTTTCTTGATCCTAGCCAGTCTTATTGGAGTAAGATGATATCTTAAAGTGGTTTTGATTTGCATTTCCTTAATGATTAGTGATGTTGAACACTTCTTAAGGTGTTTCTCAGCCATCTCTAATTCCTCACTTG
>VZQC01003206.1:5158105-5213747 GCA_009823505.1 Rhizomys pruinosus
CTGGAACTGGAGTTCTCCTGGAATTGGAGTTACAGACAGTTCTTAGCCACCATGTGGGCGCTGGGGATCGAACCCGGGTCCTCTGTAAGAGCGTCGGTGCTCTTAACCGCTAGGCTATCTCTCCAGCCCCTCTATGTGCTTCTTGTATTTGTATTGGTTTGTCTTTTTTACGTTTGGAGAATTTTTCATCTATTATTCTGTTGAAGATCTGATCAATACCATTCTCTTGGGATTCTTCTCCTTCTTCTACTTCTATGATGTGGAGGTTCGATCTTTTCATAGTGTCCCACAGTTCCTGGTTGTTCCACTTTTGTGTATTTTTTAATTTTTCATAATCTTTCCTTGAGGTTTTTAGTTGTTCTGCGTTATCTTCCAGGTCTGATATTCTTTGTTCTGCTTCCTCCATTCTGCTTCTGAGGCTTTTTCCACTCTTTTCCTCTTGATTGGATGAGTGTTTGATTTCCTTTTTCATTTCTTCTTCTGATTTCTTTAGTATTTCTACCTCTTTTTGGAGCTTCTCAATCTCTTCCTGTAGCTCTTTGCTTTGCTGGTTGGTTTCCTTATCTTTTTCAGCATGGGATCTTTTCAGTGTTTCCAATTCCTTCCAGAGTTTGTCATTCTCTCTCTCTAGGTCCTTCTTGAGTTCTTTATTCTCTTTTTTTAGTTCTTTGATTTTCTCTTTATAATGTTGCAGTTCTTTAAATATGTTCCCAATTGTGTTTCTGATATCTGTGTCCTGGGCCATCCCCATGGGGATCCTACTGTAGGAATCTTCCATAGGGTTGGTAGAGCTTGATGGGGGATTATCCTGCCCCTTTCCTGTGTTGTCTCTTCTTTGTGTTCCTGGCATATGAGCTTCTCCTTGCCTGTTTTCCAATGTAAGTCCTAAATGCCTCTTCACTGTGTCTAAGGCCTGCTTTGCTTGTCTCCTTCAGATGCGTTCGTGATGTCAGTTGGTGGGGGGGGGGGACCAACTGTGGGTGGGTTCTTTAGCCTGAGCTGTTCTTGGGAGATCTCAGATCAAGAGTCAGAACACAGCCCTGCCTTTAATACCGGCTGGGAGGATAACTCCGCCCCCACAGCCACAAAAGCCAACCAATCAAAGGCAACTGGATTAACAGATTAACTAGATGAAATCAATCAACAGTCAGCCTTGCTGAAGCACTCAGCTGCAGTCCACCTACCTGGGCTTGCCTGAGTTGTTCTCGGGAGATCTCCAGGTGTTGAGATCTTTAGAAACACAAGAATTTTCTTTGCAGGAAGCAAGGTAAAAAGCCAGGAACTGGAAAGAGGAGATGAGCACAAAATGTTAGAGCTCAGAGAAGCCTGTGGACAACTCTCAACAGAGGAAAAGAAGCAGTTTCGATAAGTTCTATCTTCAAATTTCCACATGAGTAAATGCCTCCATGTGAACAGTTGTAGCCAGAGCAAGCCCTTCCCTGGGGGGTCAGGGCAAGGACACAGCCATGGTCACTTTCAAAGCATCCTTTAATGGTTAACCCCTAATGAAGCACTCACCCACATGAACCAATAGAATAAAAAGCTCACCCAATGCTAGAGCTGAAAAGTACTTCCAGAATTGTCCAGCCCAGCAACCTCATTCTTCAGGGGAAGCACCCTCTGCCCCTTGTTACCAAGTTAGAGCTGATGATCAAATTTTAGTCTTCTGGGCTGGACAAATGGCATAGTGGTTAAGAGTGCCGACTGCTCTTGCAGAGGACCCGGGTTTGATCCCCAGCACCCACATGGTGGCTGATAACCTTCTTTAAATCCAATGCCAGGGGAATATGACACCCTTTTCTGACCTCTGAGGCATTGCATGACATGGGTGCACAAACCTACATGCAGACCGTACATTCATACACATAAAAAATAAATAAAATTTAAAAAATGTAATTTGTCAACAATATGATATTTTGAAAAAAATTAGTCTTCTAATTCGTACTATAGACCTTTCATTCATTGCTCACATTTTCTTTTTAAAATTTTTATTGGCAGAAAATAATTACATATTTATGGGGTCTAGTGTAATAATGCAGTACCAGTATATAAAATGTTGCAATGATTAGATTGGAACAATTGGCACAGCCATCACCTTAAAATTTATCACTTCTTTGTGTTAGAAGCATTCAAAATCCTCTCCAGTAACTAGTTTGAAATACTCATTGCTGTCAGCTGTAGTTGTGGTATGCAGAATACTCTAAGTCATTCCTCAAATCCAGCTGTGTCCCTTTACAAAGTGTTCTCCTTGCAAACTCATTTTCCCATTTTTCCCCAGCAGTAGGGCACAGGTAAGAAATAAAATGTAACAGTGTGTCTCTGAATGTGAGAAGTGCTCAAAGGCCTCCAGACTTGTGGGTACTGGGCCTAATGAAGGTTTAAGTCCCTCCAATAGCTTGGAATGATTTCCAAATATTTTGTTCAGTTTATTACGAATTTGATTGTAAGTGTAAACTCCCATAGCTCTGTCATTGAAACATATAGTAAAAGACACAATTTTAACAGATAACACTTCAAAATAAATTTTAATAGAAGTGGACTGGGTACAGAAGATACATTTTCTTGGCTTGAAAGAATAAACTTTTGTTTCTTGCTTGGGTTAGGGTTGTTCCTCCCATTCATGAGGATGTCACATGGCTCTTCCTTCCCCTAGGGCTTTGGAGTCCCTTTCAACCAAACAGCAGATGAATGAAAAGAGAGACTTGAGGACTGAACAATAGGTGGGAGTTTAAGAGCAGACCTGGAAGTCTAAATGCACTCATGCAAGGGAGGCTGGGAAATGTAGTCCAACTTGTGCCTGAGAAGTAAAAAGCTGGTGAATAAAGAGTAAACTCTGACAAAGAAAAGCAAGTCCCCCACCCCCTTATATGTCCCCAAATGGTGGACAAGCACTGTGTGGACCAGGCACAGACTAATCCAGCCACCCATAATTCCCTTTCCCATAAAACAGAGCTTCCTGAAGTGAGCCATATTTGAGAGACTATAGGAAGCTATCAACAACAGGTAACATTACCTGTGCTATGTCAAGAACTAACTAGGCAACTTACATGAATTAACTCAATCCATCAAACAACCCAATGCTGTAGCTGCTATTATTATCCCATTTTTCCTATGAGGAAACTGAAACCTAGGGAGACTGCACACAGCAGCAGGGATAGGAGTGACCTCATGCATTGGCTCTAGTCTGTGCCATCAACCACTACTTTGTGTCAACCCCAAAGGGAACAGTTCCCTCTGGGGTCAACACAAAGAGGGCTCTCAGCTCTTTGCAAGCTCCCTTCATCAGGCAGAGAAGGGCAGAAGCAGGACAGGGGTGGGACTGTGGAGGGTGTGATGGTTAACAGAATAGAGGCAGGAAGAGCTGGGAGGGTGGGCAGCAAGGAGATGAGTAAAAAAGGTGGCAGTGGGATCCAAGGTCAGACTACTGGAGCTCAGGAAGCAAGGGCTGTATGGAGGATTCCAAGGACCAGAGTGCTAGCCATTGTATGTAAGAGCACCATTCACATAGACACTTCTCCTTGATTAACCTCAGCATGACCACTGAAATAAGACAGCCTCACTGAGTTGTGGTACTAGTACATCACCTATAAGGAAATATGTGACACAGGACCCTGTCTTAAGAAAAAAGATTTAGTTAGTTAGACATCCCAGAGGTTCAAGGGTGTGGCTCAGCATATTTTGCTCTAGTGTAGGCTTCATGGTAGATGGCATCGCATTGCTAGTAGCTCATGCAAATAGTGTGATCACATGGTGATATAGGAGGCCAGTGTGTCTCTTTTATAAAAACCCATTCTTTGAGGAATTAACTCATTGTGCAAGACCAACATTAATTCTTCCTATGGACAGTACTCACAATGACCTAATTATCTCTCACTAGACCCCACCTCTTAAAATTGCCACACCACTTCCTAATACTGCACATTCACTGAGGACCAAGCTTCTGACACCTGAACTTGCAGAGGGCAAACCACATCCACACCCCCACAGGCAGCTTAGCCTAGCCTAGTAACTCTAGCTCATAGCTCTGTTTCCACACCTTTCTATCAACACAGCCATCAGGAGCAACAGACAACTGGGATCAGCAGCTAGCAGTAGTGGGGATGAGGTGGAAAGTCATGACACAACCAGATACAGGGAGATTCCCCTTGCTTGAAGAAAAATTTAATCTCCAGGGCACCCAGCTACACACAACCAGTCCAAGTCACTCCCAACTTGCTGTAAGGGGTAGGAAAAAAAGCCAGCCAGCCCCAAACCTGAGACTGGACTCCACTGAAGTTCAGTGCCTCGTCCCCCAATGACCTACTCTCCCTCCGCCCAAGGACCTCCTTCCCCATTCACATCCGATCCGTGGTCTCCTTGCCTGCTGATCATATAGCCTGTTAGGCACTAAGTGATGGAAATGAGCAATTAAAACAGTTTTCATCAAGGCCCAGGAAAAAGAAAGAAAGAAAGAAAGAAAGAAAGAAAGAAAGAAAGAAAGAGAGAGAGAAAGAAAGAGAGAAAGAAAAAGAATGAAAGAAAGAAAGAAAGAAAGAGAGAGAGAGAGAGAGAGAGAGAAAGAAAGAGAGAAAGAAAAAGAATGAATGAAAGAAAGAAAGAAAGAAAGAAAGAAAGAAAGAAAGAAAGAAAGAAAGAAAGAAAGAAAGAAAGAGGCTGATGCCACAAGCTTACATCCTCTAATGGTTAGGAGATGTTATAAACCACAGGAAGACCCTGTCATACTTAACAGAAGAAAATGTAATTCATGGATTAACATACCATCCAAGCATCTGTGTCTATACCAAAGTAACCTACCATAACAATTAGTACTGTTTAAATACCTACATATCTAATTGCATGTGCTTCATTAGTAGGATCGAAAGGCTATATATTATACTGTTTAAATACCTATATATCTAATTGCATGTGCTTCGTTAGTAGGATCGAAATTATGCCTGGACAAGCTGGCAGCCCATGAAAGAAAACAGCCAGAATTGACTAGAGACCAAGACAACGGCTCCAGAGAAAGTAGACTGTTTTGCTTCTCATCCACCTGTGCCCCTTTTCTAAGCCTAGGGAACAATCTGCGGAAGAGGGGGCAAGGTAGAATGTAAGGGCTGCGATTGGGGTGAATGGTGAAACTACAACAATGTAGACTGGACACTCATTTGATCAACTTGATTGAACATACAAGCCCCCCCTGCTGGATGGTGGGACCCATGAGCTGTGTGGGTTTGGGCACAACTGCTTGCAAATTGGTTTTACATGAAGGATGTTTGTACTCACAAATTATCACTTATTGTTAAAAAAATGAAAACAAAACAAAACAAAAAAAAACAGAAAGATGCAGAAAAGTTATGGCAGAATGTATGATCTGGGTAGGGGTGGGGTGGGGGGAAGGTAAGGGGATATATGCCTGAACTGAATTGAAAAATGATGTATGAAATACACAAAGCATCAATAAAAGAAAGAAAGAAAGAAAAAAAGAAAGAAAGAAAGAAAAAAAGAAAGAGAAAGAAAGAAAGAAAGAAAGAAAGAAAGAAAGAAAGAAAGAAAGAAAGAAAGAAAGAAACTTAATTTGGAGTTGGAAGAATGGAGGGATAATAGCAAACCCTTAGATATTTCTGGGATTCGACCTGTGTGGTTTTACCCATTAGTCACCACCAGCAAAAGTAAGGGTATGTCATGTTGTAAGTGGACCTGGTTGCTCACAGAGGCCTAAGGGAGAAGGCCTCACTCCCTTACCCCTTTGCCCCACCTAGATAACCTGATGCCAGTAAGGAGGGCCTGGCAGGGCGCTACAAATCCCATCCTGCCATCCTTTGTTAGAACCCTCCAGCTTGCTGCTTCCTTCTCCAGACTCTATTGCCTTGACCACCCAGAGCAGAAATGCTGGGAACTGGCAGGGCCAAGGGAGGGGGCACACCCTTCTAATATGACCCTGGGCTCCTCTATTCATCTCTGCTATGTTCAACCCTTTGCTACTTTTGTTGGCTCCCTCATATCTCTCTCTCTCTCTCTCTCTCTCTCTCTCTCTCTCTCTCTCTCTCCCTCCTTTTTTCCCTCTCTCGCTGTCTCCCTCCCTTCTTTCCCGTTCACTGTCTTCGAAGGAGAATTATATTCGGCTTTGTGGGTTGTTTTTAATGCATTCCAGATGCCAGAAGAAATCTTGGCAGAGCCTCAGGAGTTCTAACTTCTGGGCCTCTGCCCACACCTCCCTTTCTGGCTAGCAAGGCCATAGAGGAAAAACTAGGCAGGCTGGTGCCATCTGCTGGCATCATCCAGGAGAGGAGAATTGCTAAGGTGGGGCAGAGGGTCTTCTCCAACAGCTGGGTGGAAGAATTCAGTTTATCAGATGAACAGTCCTTGAGGGAAGACAGTGTCTAAATTAGAACGCTTAGGTCCTTGAACGGGAACACAAAATGGACCGAGGCTCGCAGAGGTCTGGAAAGCCCTCTTGGGTTCATTCACACTCTCACTGTGCTTGAGTTCAAACCTCCCTCCCCTTTCTTTTTTAATTATAGTCTGGGATGCAGCTGGGTTGTTTTTAACATCAAATTCTTTGAAGGGCAAAGGTTTTCACAACTGAGTTTTTCTTAACCAAAAGCAACTAAGGACTCAGTAAATTAACTTTTAAGTGTATGGTTTGATGGCAAGACAGGAATTTGTAGGAAATAAAACACGTGGAGATGAAAGGTTCAACTGTGGTTAGGAAAAAGTCATGGGGAGTGGAGGAGATTTTCAGGGAGGTATGGAGGTTGAGAGGCTTTCTATCTCAGAAGAAAAGTTTCTTTTAGGGTGACAGATTATGTCAGGTCTTGGAAGTGGATTCTAATTTGTTGGAAGAGGGGGAGGGAAGGCTGGGAGAGCATAAGGCAAACAGGAACTAAGTCTCAAAGCCAGACAAGGAGGCACAACCCTTGGCTCAAATGAGCAGCACAAAGTCTGTGGGGCAGTTTCTCAGTGGAAGTCAGGAAAAGAAGTGGGCTTTCGACACCTGAGCGTGTAGCCCTGCCACTGTACACTGGCTAAGCGTGGTCAAAGCTCCATCAAGTCAGGCCTAGGTGAGAACCCAGAATATCCCAGGACCCTAGGCACTCCCTGCCTGGCATCATGCTCCACATGATACTTCCAACATAGGCTTACTCCTCCTCCTCCTCCTCCTCCTCCTCCTCCTCCTCCTCTTCCTCCTGTTCCTCCTCTTCTTCCTCCTTTTCCTCTTCTCTTCTTCCTCCTCCTCTTCCCCCTCCTCCTCTTCCTCTTCCTCCTCCTCTTGTTCCTCTTCTTCCTCCTCCTCTTCCTCCTCTTCCTCCTCCTGCTCCTCCTGCTCCTCTTCCTCTCATATTTTAATTCATATTCACCCCCAATTCCCCTTAACTCCTCTTAGATCCATACTCACTTCCCCATCCACCCCAATTTCCCCAACTCTGTGTCACCTTTTTTTTGTTTTTTAAATAACCCATGGACTCCAATTGTGCTGCCTACATATTCCTGGTTGTAGGAGCAACCACAGGAACCAGGTTGACCTACCAGTAGCCATACCCTTGAAGAAAACTGATTCGTTCCCTGAGAAGTCCCAATTGTCCACAGCTCCTCTGTTGGGGAGGTGTAGAGCTCAGGAACCCTTCCCATTCCATGCTACCATGCTGCTGACTGGGTCTGGTTGGGGCAGCCACACCCGCTATGTGTTCATGTGTGCAGCAGTCCTGTTATGTCCCAAACATGCTGCTTCACTTCTGTTCTCCCCAGTTACTGGCTCTTACAGTCTTTCCACCTGCTCATCTGAGATGGTCCCTTAGCCTTGTAAAAGGGAGTGTGATATAGACGTGCTATTTGTGACTGAACACTCTACAATTATTCTCTCCACTTTGACCAGTTGTGTCTGTGTTAACCACCATCCATTGCACAAAGCACTTTCTCTGATGATGGCTGTGTGTTGTACTAATCTACAGATAGGGAGATATGAATTTACTATCTCCATTTAGCAAATTAATAGTGGTAGGTCCATCCCTGGGACCTGTGAGTGCCACAATCATGGGTTCTTGACCAGATACAGTACCAGGCATGTGTTTCCTCCTGTGGAGTGGGTCTTAAACTCAAACAGTGGTTGGCCAACCCCATAACATTCCTGCCATTACTGCACCCATGGGTATAATGTGATGAAAGCCATCATTATTGCAATTCATGGGGTTTATAGCTGAGTAAGACTGTTGATTTGTGGTGTCACTCCACCACACATAGAGGTAGATGCTTGAACCCTGTCCACTGTCCACAGGAAAAAGGGAAAACACAAGACAGCCACCAGCAGCTGTCCTAAACAGTGGGGCTAAAGGCTGACAACCTTTCCACTGCCCACCTGTATCATCTAACATCTACACTAGCCAATGCCCTATCGGCACTCCCAGATTGTCCAGGCTGCTGTCTGATTGGCACTCTACAGCCTAATGCCAGACTGCCGCCTAATAGGTGGTCTACAGTCTAATATGCCAGACTGCTATCTGATAGGTGCTCTAGAGTCTAATTCCCACTGCGGCACTCACCACACATCACAGCTGGCAACCTGATAGGTCTCCTTCCAGCCCCACACCAGCTTCCCAGGTTGGTGGTCTGATTGACCGCCATCCAACTCACTGGTCACTACTACACAAGCCTGATGGGCTAAGATTACATGTGCAAAATAAAAGCTGATAATTCCTGTCTGATGGTAAGAAGGATTTGTTTATTAATTCATATCATTCTGTTTTTATACCCAGAGTGACATCCTGTCTCAGGGCCTGGTTTCAGACCTCCTACCTCATGTTCCATAACATCAGGAGTACTAGCATCATGAGCAGAACTTGCAAGGGCCTTTGATCCCAAGGTGTCACAGGCTTGCTAATGCACAGGCAAATCCTGACTAAGGCCAGGTTTCAGTGTAAACAGACAAGCAGGTAATGGATACCTTTTTCCCTACAGATGACTACCCCTTCTCTGCCAGGAGCTTGCATAGCATCTTCAGTACTATGACAGCTAGCCAGCAGAGAAGAAGCTTCAAGGTCAATACCAACTTGATTTCTCCAAGTCAGCACTAAGAATCTTAGCCACTCATTTTCCACAGGAAGGACAATTTTAAATGGGTGCTCTTGTGCCTGTCACCCTCCCTCTTTCAGCTAAGAATGTTGAAGAGTTGAGAGTGAAGGAGATATGCAGTTTTGGAAAGCAGCACTCATAGCAGTGAAAAATGCATTCTTTTGGTTGGATGGTACTGAAGATGGAACCCAGGGTGTTTCCCATACTGGAAAAGAACTCTACTGTTGAACTAAAGGCTCAGGCCCAGAAAAATATATTTTTATTTTTATTTTTTTTAATTAATTTTTATTGATGCTTTGTGCATTTCATACATTTTTTCCAATTCAGTTCAGGCTTATTTCCCTTTCCCTCCCCCCCACCCCCCACCCCATCCCAGATCATGCATTCCGCCATAACTGTCCTGCATCTTTCTCTCAGTTTTTTTTTCATTTTTAGCTATAAGTGATAATCCATGAGTACAAGCATCCTTCATGCAAAACCTATCTGCAGGCTGTTGTGCCCAAACACCTACAGCCCCACCATCCAGTGGGGGGTGACAGGTTGTTTGTTCAATCAAGTTGATCAAATGAGTGTCCAGACTACATTGCTGTAGTTTCACCATTCACCCCAATCGCAGCCCTTACATTCTACCACGCCCCCTCTTCCGCAGGTTGTTCCCTAGGCTTAGAAAAGGGGCACAGGTGGATGAGAGGTAAAACAGTCCACTCTCTCTGGAGCTGTTGACTTGGACTCTGGTCAATTCTGGCTGTTTCCTTTCATGGGCTGACAGTTTGTCCAGGAATAACCTTTCGATCCTACTAATGAAGAACAAGCAATTAGATATATAGGTATTTAAGCAGCACTAATAGTTATGGTAGGTTACTTTAGCATAGACACATGTTTGGATATGTTAATCCATGAATTACAATTTTCCCCCCTGTTAAATATGACAGGGTCTTACTGTGGCTTATAACATCTAACCTGTAGAGGATGTATATTTTTAATATACAACAAATCACCTTTAAAATCTTTAAAATGGATGATAATTGTTCATTTCAATAAAGAAGAGATTTTTACAGTGATTTGTTTTGCTTTATGAATGTATTTTCCTCCCCCACCCTTTCACCTTTAGTGGTCTCTTGAGAAACTAAAACCTGAAAATTATTTTCAACTGGTACTTTGAAGTGGAAGGAGGACTAACACTGCTGCTCCTTTGAATCAACATCATGTGTTCTTTGGGACACACAGACCCTATGTTATATACTGACTAAATATTTGTGTTAGTCTGATGCTGTTACCATAAGAGAAATGCCTGAGGCTGGATACTCGAAAGAAAAAGTTTACCTCACAGTTTTGGAGAGAAAAGGTGCAAGCAATATATCATGAACTCAGGTGAGGACCCTGGACTACCTCACCTCAGGAGGAAATACATACAAAATGGAGAGATCAGATTCCCATATAGAAAGAAAGAGCAAAGAAGTGGCCAGTTTTTGGATTGCCCACTAAGCTCTACCTTTTAAAGATCCTGCCATGTCCTGATCACCACACTAAGGACCAAGCTTTCACACATGGACCTCTGGATGAGCCACATCCACACCATAACAACATTCAATGTATCAATCTGCTCAGCACTTAAGGAAGAAGCATAAGTAAGACACATACAGAGCTATAGACTATATCTTCTAGACTCTTAATAGATTAAACTGTCCAGTTAAACAAAAGAAAATCAGCCTCATTTATCTGGACTACATGTTGTTCAAAGACATCTGAGGTAAACTTAACTTGTAGGGAGGGGATATTACTGGGACAACTGGGATAGATGCCAAGTCTCCTACAAATTTTGGGCACTGGTTAGGAGTACAGGTTCTGGATCAAGATTCTCTTGGCTTGAATCCCAGCACCTATACTTTCACCCCATGTAACCCAGGCAAGTCTCCTATCCCTCTTTGTGTCAGCATTCTTTTTCTCCATCCCATGGAGGAACTGCTGTTGTATGCCACTCTTCCTGGAGAGACATGAGCAAACATCTACTCACCCCAGATAGGGAACCAAGGAAAGAACAAAGTAAGGATAACATCTACAGAGTTTGAATGAGAATGTCTCCCATAAGGTCCAAGTATTGGAAAAGTGTTCTCAGTTGGTGGAGTTATTTTTGTGAGGTTTAAAAGATGTGGCATTGCTGGAGGGAGCATGTCACTGAGAATGGACTCTAGCCTTGCCCACATCTAGTCTGTCTCTCAGTTTCCTGTGCCTGCTTGAAAATGTATGCACTCAGCTTCTACTCCAGCTGTCTCCAGCTGTCTTCTGTCATGCCTTCCCACCATGGTGGACTCTCATCCCTCTAGATCCATTAGCCCATTAAACTTTTCCTCCTATAAGGCAACTTATAGGAGGAAAACAAAGACTTAAACAGCAATTGGAATATGTTTTGCAAAGACTCTGGCTGTCCAAGAGTTTGCCAGAGGCTAATTAAAACTTAATGGATGGGATAGGTAGGGGTAAAAAAAAAAACCTTAATGGACTAATTTCTTTAGTAGAGGAAATTTCAAGAAAGCCTAACATTGAATTAACTAGTTGGTGTGCTTACTAATAGTGAATATTATGCAGATCTCTAATGAAAAAATATAGTGGGTGGAACAGAGGAGATACAAAATATAGTTTAGAGAGAAAAGTAACCAAGATAAAGTTTAATAATGTTGCATCCAATGTGTGTCATGGAAGAGAGACTCTCTTTGATAAAGAGATTAGGGCCATTAAGGAGAGACCTCCAGATTTTCACTATAACCATGGGAAAAGTACCCTCAGGGCAGAACCCCACCCAGCTAATTCTCTAACTTATGAAAGGAAAAAGTGTAAGGAGTTTTCTGCTCCTAAAAACTATAATGTACAAAACCTGCTGCAAATGTGATTCAAAGGGTCAAGGGTTCTTCCCAAGCTGGCAGCCAAACTTGGCAGTTGTTCACATGGTGCTGGCTTTAGAAGCATGAGCTGTGCAAGAGTGAGAGTGTCATTGTCAGTTCTTCATCCAGGAAGCCAAGCAGTGTACAACAGAGGAGTACCTGTGAGAAGGCAGCCCTGGAAGGTCAAGAGGGCCTGAGAGATCATTGCATGAAACTGAAGATCAAGTCCAGATGGCAGTGGAGATCCCAAAATGTCAAGATATTGGAGATGCCAGAACCATGGAAACATCTGACAAGAGAGCTGTATAGAGGGGGTAGTACCAGCCCAAGAGAGAGAAGTATGATGCGGGCAGCAAACTTGTAGTCCCAGGCATCACACACGAAGCTAGAGGATATGGGATTTACCCCCTGGTTTTCAATACTGCTTTTTTCTGGCATTTCCTCCACATGCTCACATTCCTCCATTTTGGAATGGGAATGTGTATTCTGTTCCATTACACATTAGAATTATGTAACTTGTCTTTTGATTTTGCAGGAATTTGCAGTTCAGAGATTGCCTTGAGTCCCAGAAGAGACTTTGAACTCTGAACTTCTGAATAATGTTGAGACTATTAAAGAAAGACCATGCATGGGGACTTTTAAGGTTGGACTAAAAGCATCTTGCATTATGATACGGTCATGGGCCTTTGGGATCCAGGGAGTAGAATGTGATGGTGTGGATAAGACTGTCCCTCATGGGCTCCAAGTCGGTGGCATTGTTTTGGGAGGTTTGGAGGTGTGCTCTTGCATCTATGTAAGTGCACTGCATATATGCAATGCCTGTATAGGCCAGAAGTGGGGGGGGGTCAGACCCCTAGAACTAGAGTTATGGTTGATTATTAGACACCATGTGGATGCTGGGAATCAAACCCAGATCCTCTGGAAGGTCAAGTGTTAACTGCTAAGCCATCTCTCCAGTCCTTTATCTCATCTCTTAAACTTCTGTGTTTGACACAGCAGGGTAATAGCTTATATATCTATAAGCAAACATGTATCTAACTGAGGATGTGTGAGCAAACATTTTTCAAGATTTGGTTGCCAGAATTCTGACCCTCAGTGCCTATCATTCTCTAGACCTGATTTCAGGGAGGTTGTCAGCTTTATCAGTGCCCAAAGTGGTCTTCTTCCTACCCAGTGTGATAATCACTACCTCTAAAGAGAGGAGAGCCTGAGCCCAGCGTGGTGGCACACGCCTTTAATCCTAGCACTTGGGAGGCAGAGGCAGGCGGATCTTTGTGAGTTCAAGGCCCGCCTGGTCTACAGAGTGAGTTCCTCAGCTGAGGCTACAGGGAGTCCCTGTCTTAAAAAAAAAAAAAAATAGAGAGCCTGGCACCAGCTAGCCCACCAGAGGGACCCTGAGGTTCAGGGATGAGCCAGCTTCAACCATTTAATACTAGATTGTAGGTAGAGTCTGGGGATGGGGTTAGGGGGAGGCAACCCAAGTGGCAAAGATATTCATGGGAGACAGGAGGCTGCCACTGGCTACAATTATAGGTGCGCCTCAACAACTTCTTCCCTTCTGGGTTATGTCCCAATAAATGGTGTAAGGACAAAATAACCTAAATCTGAAACCCATTTAATTCATCCAACTTACTGGATATCCTAGCTTAGTGACATAGGACATTTGAGTATCAGTTGTTTTCCTTCATGATCACTGACTAGGTGGGAGCTTAACTTGCTGTGGTTACCCAGCATCATGAAAGAGTCATTACTACCCTGGGAAAAAGTCAGAATTGAAAGAATGGCTTGTACTGAATGGATATCACTTTCACACCACACATCAAACTCTTAAGTCAAGGACTGTCTGTAGTAAAGAACTGTATCAGGAAGTTAACACCTTTCAGTCACGCTAAGCGTCAGCTCTCACTGCAACTATGGCCTTGTGATTGGTGTTGTCTACCAGCCACACCTTCGCAGGTTTTCTTCACCTTCATTTACACTGTTCCCAGATGGTGAAAAGGTCTTCCATCCTTTTTTTCTTTTTCTGCCTGCTAACATTCCACTCATCTTTCAAGGTCAATTTCAGCTTATCTGAGTCTTCAAAGAGAATTCTCTAGTGCTCTGGGGTAGGTGGAAGTACTCGTTCCCTTGCTCCCACTGCACACTCCTGTGTAAATTAGTCTGATGTAGCTGTGCCAAAATACCAGAAAGAACAACTTCGGGGCAGAATTATTGTGGCTGCATTCCAAAGGCTCCACTGATTCTGAATCTGTAGGGAGACAGATCATGGGGAACATGGGGCAGAGGGTACTTTCATCATGTCAGTCAGGAAGCCAAGAGAAACTGATGGTGGCCTGGGGAAACATGGCATCCAGCGACCCTACCCACTGGCTTTCTTTCTCCAGCTAGGTCCTATCTTCCAAAGTCTCCATGACTTCCCCCAAACAGCACTGCCAGGTGGAAACCAAGCCCTCCACAGGGGAACTCGTTTGTGGGACATTTCATAGCCAGACCATAATATTCCCTTAGCTCTCACTGTTTGGTCAGGGAGGATGGGGGATGGAGTTATCTTGCAACATCTCTCTCCAATCATAACATGCACAAGAAAGAAAATAACTTGTCAACATATAAGACTGTAACACTTTCCTATTTTCAGGGATGTTGAAATTATTATAATATATTATTTATATTATTTACTTCATTTTAAGATAAAGTCTCACTGTGTAGCCTAGGGTGACCTTAAAACTACTATCCTCCTATCTCAGTTTTCTAAGTGTTGGAATTATAGTAATGTGCCACTATACCCAGCTGAAATTTTAGAAGGAAAAAGCAAAAGAGCTGTTCAGGAGATTGGAAAGATAGCTCAAGAGTTAAGAGCATTGGTTGCTCTTATATAGGACCCGGGTTCAGTTCCCAGGACCTACATTGTGGGTAACAACCGTCCATAGCTCCAGTTTTAAGGAGTCTGATGCCCTCTTCTGACCTCCACAGGTATTGTATACACGAGTATACTTACATATAAGCAGGCAAAATACTCATACACATGAAATAAAAATAAATGAAAATACACCCAAAGCACTTTTCAGAATGGGTGAAATAGTGTGCTCCTTTGCTTTTGAATGCACCTTGCTTTGCTCTCAGAATAGTGCTGAGCACACAGTAGGTGTTTAGGAACTATTTTTGCTTGTTTCAAGGGAGATTCTAGAGCAGAGTCCCAGGAAAGAAGGTAGAAAAACAGCAAGGCCTGGTGGAAAGTAATGATGAGATAAGGGGATGAAGGCCAGTGCAGGAAATTCAAGGGGCCTCCAGTGAGGTCAGATAAGCCTGCATTCCCTTCCCTCAGGACTCAGGGCAAGAAGTATGAAGCTAAATCCAGTCATCCAGCCGGAGTTCCAACTTTGCAGTGGCCTGTATGCCACCAGAAGGCAGTTCCCTCCTCTCAGAGTCCCCAAATGAAATGAGACAAGATAACAGCTACCATTCATCACCTTTGATACAGATTTATGTATTTTCCTTAAAAATGTAAAACCAGAATCACTAGATTTTGTTTTCAAAAGGATAATGGGAGAGGCATACACCCACACTCCTGGGACCTCAGTCAGCAGCCTCCAGCATCTCATGTCCAAAGAAGCAGGATCACAAGCAGTAATCATGGGTCCGTGGTTCACAGTGGAGTCATTTTTATGATGGGAAAAATAGAAGACCAAATATCAAAGAAAGAAAACCACCAAGGAAAAACTGCCGCTGTGGGCAGATGATTACAGTACAGACACAGAGATGTGCACTGCTCTGTTCCACCGCCATGTGTCCTCTACTAAGACAGGATTCCCAGTCCTAAAGACATGAGCTTTCTCCTGCTATTCAGGCCTTTGTAAATGTTGAAATACATTAATTGAATCCCATCCTAAAACCTTCTAGCTTCCAAGAACCCAAACAAAAGTTGAGGCTCTGGAGACTACGACTGGTTAAATATGAAGTGTCTAGAGACACCCCTGTCGTTCAACAGAAAGCTGGATTGTAAGAGGACTTTTTAAACTGGTCCCATTTCTCCATCACTCTCTAATCAGAAGATTGTTGCCATTCCTCTTCTTTCCCAAAGCAGAGTGGCTCCAGGTTTATATTCACACAGTGAGCTTCCCTCATCTCACTCTAATGGCAAAGGCACTAATGTAACATTCTTCACATCCCCTCCCCCTTTAAATTGCATTTTGAAACTGTCTGGGAAAATGCTAGGTACTTTCAATGTCTAGTACATTATCTAACATTAATATGGGATTAGGTTCTTTAATATCTAATATGTGAAAGTGAAGGAATTTGATATCTCTAACATGTAATATCAGATTTAAATTATAGAAGCACCCGGAAGACTTCAGGTTGTAGAATATGATTTAATTCAAGGTTTTCTTTTTTTTTAAGACAGGATCTCCCTTTAGTACCAACTAGCCTGGAGCTCACTATATTGACCAGGCTGGCCTTCAACTCACAGAGATCTGCCTGTCTATGCCTCCCAAGTGCTGGTAATAATCAAAGGCATGTGCTACCACGCCTGGCCTAAGATGGTTCTTAGCTGTAGCCGCCACGTGGGTGCTGGGAATCAAACCTGGATCCTCTGCAAGAGCAGTCAGTGCTCTTAACCACTGAGCCATCTTTCCAGCCCCTAATTCAAGGTTATTTAGAGTAGTTCTAAGAAGATTGGACTGAATGTTCAAGCACAACCCAGCAGACTTCCTGTCCAAAGTTGCTAATCTGGAGAGGTGGATGGGATGGCATCATTTGTTTGCATTTCTTGTAACTTTCCAGGTGATACTGAAGCTGTTAGTCCTGGGACCACACTTGCAGAATCACTGATTTGAATGGTTATTGAAAGAGTTGAACACCCCAAAAGCCTCTTCTCCTATTTTAATTGGGATGTGAGTTGTTAGGATGTTGAAAAGAAGAGCAGGCTGACTGGTCTGATTTATAAAACCTTTTCCAATATATGTCCTAGCATGCTCTGTTAGAAAGCTAAGAATCATGAGGCCTAGATGCTTTCTTGGTCTCCACATGACCCTGGGATCCTAAGGGGCCTTCCCTAAGAAGACTCAGTGGGACCAAGGCTACTGGGAGAATTCAGTGGCACCACTCATTATAACAGGCCCTTAAACCCTGCAATAGTTAGAGGTTCATAGGAAAGATTTTGTTTTCTCATCAGAAGGTATAAAATACTCTGTGTTTCTTCAATCCCCAAACTATTGTGATTAATTCCCTCTGCTGTGCATATTGACACCAGAATAAACTTCAATAAATAGAGAGTCCTCAGTCTGTATACTGGTAAACCCATAGTAAGTTGAAAATATCATAAATCAAAAATACATAAATATATCTAACCACCCCCCAGGACACCACAGCTCAGCCTCACCTACCTTAAATGTGCCAGAACACTTGCATTAGCCTACAGTCGGGGAAAATAATCTTACCCCAAGCCTATTTTATAGTTGTTTATTGAGCACTATGATGAAAGGTAAAAGGAGAATGGTTATGAGAGTATGCTTCTTCTGTGCAGCCATAAAGTTAAAGGGTCATAAATTAACATTTGTACATCTATGTCTGTATGTCTGCGTACATTTTAAATCACCCAGAGAAAATCATTGATAGGTTTTTATTAATGTTATATAGCAGAAACTGGAAACACAGTTATACCCCTGCTTACCAAATCCTGAGGCAACCACTGTGCTTCCAACTTACCTCTAATTACCCACTAACTGGATCATAGAAGGTTACCCAAGTAGGGACAGCACCAAATCAGAAAGAAAGGCCATCCATTCCATGGCTTCATCCCTGCTTGGAAGGCTGAAAAAGAGGGAGCAAATGAGCAGTGGGACCTCTGGCAGACGCCCCTGTCAGCGCCTCCTCTGCAGAACTAGAATGCTAAGTCTCATTAACTGAGAAGCTCTTCAGGCCCTGAGCCAGAAGCACAGTAACCTTCTGTTCTTTCACATGCCATTCCCAGTCCCCTTTCCTCTACACTATGCTGGGAACATGCCCTCTCATCACATTTAGGGATGAGGGGTGTCTCTGATGCTCTGAAGGACTGTGAACAGTCCCTAGGCAACTGAGGTAGACATCCGAATACAGAGTCAAACTCAAATAGGGAGAGTTTAGACAATGTTACATTGTGGAGTTCAAAAACATGCATTTTAAGAGCATGGGCTTACTGAGTCAGCAAACTAGAACATTCTCAAGAGACTAAAAATATCTCAAGAGTGAACTGAATTTTAAACTATGCTTTAAAAAAATCTTTCTATGTGAAAATGCTTGAGTATTTCTTCTTTGAGAAGTATCCATTTTCTTTATTTAGATTGTCACTACTGGGATTGGTAGGCTAAGAGGAACTTTAATCCTCAGACAGGGACTGAATACCATGTCCCCAAAGGCTTTCAGTCCTATATTCCATGACAAGGGACAAAAATTTATAAGTTTAAATCTCTTAAGCTATTTGCATTTCAAATGATTATAATGGGGCTTTTCTTCCTTTTTTATCTGAAAATTGGGAGATTCTCTCTGTCAGTATCAGATAGCAGGATAAAAAGCATATACATTTTCAACAGGAGCCAAATTTGTGGCTGCTAAGTACCTAGCTTTCTGATATTATTTGGCTTTCCCACACAAGACATGATCAATGAACTCAAACCATCTCAAACATTCTAGTAAAATGTAAACTTGTGGGGCTGGAGAGATTGGTCAATGGATAAGAGTACTGACTGCTCTTGCAGAAGTCCCAGGTATGATTCCCAGCCCCACATGGTGGCTAACACCTCCCTAACTCCAGTTCCAGGGGATTTGATGCCCTATTCTGACCTCCACAGGCTTTGCATGACATGGGTGCACCTATACACCCATAGCCATTACACTCATACACATAAAATAAAAATAATAAATTTTTTAAATGTAAAGTTGGATGTCACTGTTACAACTACAACTCTATTTCGTTTAGTTCCATGAACACTTTTATTTCATTCTTTATTTCTTTCCAGACACATTTATTATTCAGGATTGTGTTGTTTGGTTTCATGTGTTCTTATAGCTAGTTGAGCTTATTCTGGTGTTCATATTGAGCTTTATTGCACTGTGGTCTGATAGAATGCATGAGATTATTTGAATCCTTTTATATTTGTTGAGATTTCTTTTGTGTCCCAGTATATGGTCGATCTTGAGAATGTTCTGTGGAGTGCTGAGTAGAAAGTATATTCTCTGGTGTTTGGGTGAAATATTCAGTAGATGTCTATGAGGTCCATTTGTTGTATTGTATTGTACAGTTCCAATCTCTCTGTTTGTTTATTTTTTGTCCAGTTGATCTATCCAAGGGGGTCAGTGGGATATTGAAGTCCCCCACTATTAGTGTGTTGAGATTAATCTGTGTTTTGAGAACCTGCAGAATTGTGTTTATATAGTTCGGTGCACCCGAGGTTGGTGCATAAACATTTAGGATTGTGATGTCTTCCTGGTTAATTGTTCCTTTGATAAGGATGTAGTGGCCCTCTTTGTCTCTTTTGATAGACTTTACTCTGAATTCTATTTTGTCTGATATTAGAATAGAAACTCCTACTTGCTTTTTGGTACCATTTGCTTGGAATACTTTTTTTCCTTTCACTTTGAGTTGGTGTCTATCCTTGAGGGTGAGATGGGTTTCTTGTAGGTAGTATATACATGGATTGTATTTCCTAATTCTCCCAGTCTATGTCTTTTGATTGGGGAGTTTAGCCCATTGATATTTAAGGTCATTATTGAGAGATGTGTGTTGCTTCTTTTCAACTTATTCTTGGTTTGCATTCTTGGTCTAGGTTTGTATTAAATGAAAAAGACAATACAACACTAAGAGGGAAATTTATAGCCCTAAGTGCCCACATTAAAAAAAAAACAGAAAAATAAAAATAAAATATCTAACACTACAGCTAAAAGAAACTTGAGAGACAACAACAAATGGACCCTAAACCCAACAGACAGGAAGAAATAACAAAATCAGAGCAGAAATCAATGAAATAGAAACAAAGAAAAGAATACAAAAAAAAAAAATCAATGACTCCAAAAGCTGGTTCTTTGAAAGGATAAACAAGATAGACAAACCTCTAGCCCAGTTAACCAAAAGAAAGAAAGAGCAACTCCAAATTAATAGTATTCATGATTAAAAGGGAAACATCACAACAGATAAAGAAAAGATCCAGACAATCATAGGAGAATGTTTCAAAAATTTATACTCTACTAAGTTTGAAAACCTGAGGGAAATGGATAAATATCTGAAATCCTGGAAATCAGCAAAGCTTAACCAAGAAGACATTGACAGTTTAAATAGACCCATAACATTTGAGGAAATTGAAGATGTAATAAAAAAAAAAACCCTCCTAAATACAAACAAAAAAGCCCAGGCCCAGATGGTTTCGCAGCAGAATTGTATAAAACATTTAAAGACATCTTTACAACTACTACTACTGAAACAATTCAGAAGGATACAAACAGAGTGAAATCTCCCAAACTCCTTCTATGAAGCCAACATCACTCTAATAGCAAAACCAGGCAAAGACACAACCAAAAAAGAAAACTATAGACCATTTCATTAATGGACACAGATGCAAAAATTCTCAACAAAATACTTGCAAATTGCATACAGACCCACGTCAAAAAGACCATCCATCATGATCAATATGGATTCATACCAGAAATGCAGGGATTAATAAATATCATAAAATACATAAATGAACTGAAGGACAGAAATCACACAATCATCTCAATTGATGCAGAAAAAGCCTTTGACAAGATCTAACATCCCTTCATCTTTAAAGTTCTAAAGGGAATTGGACTGAAGGGAACATTCCTAAATATAAACAAAGTCATATACAACAAACCCACAGCCAACATCGTCCTAAATGGAGAAAAATTAGAACCATTTCCCTTAAATGCAGGAAACCTGCAAGGCTGCCCCCTATCGCCACTCCTCTTTAACATAGTGCTTGAAAATGCTTGCTAGGGCAATAAGACAAGAGGAGGAAATTAAAGAAGTACTAATAGGAAAAGAGGAAGTTAAACTATCCCTTTTTTGCAGATGATAATGATAGTTTACCTGAGGGATGCTAAAAACTCCACCAGAAAACTCCTAGAAATTATTAAGAATTTCAGTAAAGTGGCGGGATACAAAATTAACCTAGAAAAATTGGTAGTGTTTCTTTACACGAAAAGTAAACAAGTGGAGAAGGAATATAAAAAGATCTTCCCACTCACAATACTCTCAAAAAAATACCTACCTGCATCCAGAAAGTCTGGTGGAACTTCACCTTTATGGGTGCTTAACAACCATACTTAATGCCCATACAAATTTGGCTGAGGGTCTTAAGGGATAACTCTGTTCCTTGCCCTCAGAGGTCAACTAAGTCCCAGGGGACTATGCATGGAGACATCTCTTGAAATGTCCTGCAAATGTGAGTCACCAGTCTTCCTGTGCAAGGAGGTCTTGGAGATCCACTAATGGGACTTCAGCTAGTGTCCAGTCTATAAAGAGGAAAGTCTACTCAAGCTTCAAAAAGGGAAGCCTGGTCTAGCAAGACCTAACTTTGTCCTTGAGTAGATGGAACTGGTGATTGAAAAGCCAAAAGGAGCCAGGGGCTCCCACTCCCCCGCGAAAAAAAAACCTGAGTGACCCTTCAGGACCAGATCCTCAAGTGAGCTTGAGAAAACAAAAACCTTGGTTAATCTGGGCTAACTGTGTGGCCTTAAACATCCAAGTGGAAAGTATAATCAGAAATAAATAAATATTAAGTCCTGAGAAATTATACTTCAAGTATAAAACTTGAGATCTTAGTAAAAAGACAAAAAGTAAAAATAAATAAATAAATAAATAAATAAATAAATAAATAAATAGTTGTTTTGCCAGTCTTACTGGCAAGTGCAGCTACCCTGTGGCTGCCACTGCTTTTGCTGTCCTTCAAAGTCTTGAGAAAGACACAGCTTTTCCAATATGGACTGAAGACTCATGTCTCTCCAAGAATCCCCCGAACCTTCAGTGCCAGATGGGGACTGCTGAGACATCCCACTTGTGGATTGAGCTACTACTGGGGTTTCTCCCTCTTCAGAATATAGACTGCCATTTTTGGACTACCTAGGCTGTATCACTGGAAACCAGTACAGGAAGATGAAAACAGGACACAGTGCTTACTGAACCTCATTTGGTGACCATGGGAAGGGAAAACCCCAGTGTGGAACACAGAGGCAGAATTGATGGTGGTTTGGGCTTGCCAAGGAGGAAACTTCAAACGTGACATCTTTCAGCCTAATTAAAAACAAATCTTGGGGCTGGAGAGATAGCCTAGCGGTTAAGAGCACCGACTGCTCTTATAGAGGACCCAGGTTCGATCCCCAGCTCCCACATGGCGGCTAAGAACCGTCTGTAACTCCAATTCCAGGAGAACTCCAGTTCCAGGGGAATCCGAGACCCTCTTCTGACCTCCACAGCATTGCACGACACGGGTGCACAGACCTACATGCAGACAGTACATTCATACACATACAAAATAAATAAATTTTAAAAAATCATAAGCTGAAGATGCTAAAACCTATGATATATGTGGTATGCATATGTGCATATTTTGGAGTGATGCATATTGGAAGGAATAACAACAACACAACAACAGAAAAGACTGGGTCAAAGAACTGACTGAACCAGTGAACTTCTGCTCAAAACAGTAAAGTATTGCATCAGGAATTTTGAGAGAGATTGAGAAAAAGATGAAAAACATGTTTAGCAGAATGCATGAGCTCTGGTGGGGTGGGCAGGCAGGAAGGGGGGCATGAGTCTAGATTTGATTTGTAATTTTGTATGAAATGCACAGAGCTTCAATAAAAAATTGGATTTGGAAAAAAATAAAATAAAATACCTGGGAACAAACCTAACCAAAGACACCAAATATGTCTACAACAAAAATTTTAAACCCCTGAAGAAGGAGATTGAAAATGATATCAAGCTGGGCACGGTGGTGCATGCCTTTAATCCCAGCACTTGGGAGGCAGAGACAGGTGGATCTTTGTGAGTTCAAGGCCAGCCTGGTCTACAAAGCGAGTTCCAGGACAGCTGAAACTACAGGGAGACCCTGTCTCAAAAAGACCAAAAAAGAAAACAAAAAGAAAAGAAAAGAAAAGAAAATGACATCAAAAGATAGAAAGACCTCCCATGCTCATGGATTGGAAAAATTAATATAGTAAAAATGTCCACTCTGCCTAAATTGATATACAGATTCAATGCAATCCCAATCAAAATCCCCATGAGTTTCTTTACAGGCTTAGAAAAAAAATCCTTAAATTCCTATAGAAAAACAAAAGACCCCGAATAGCTAAAGCAACTCTGAGTGAAATGTGCAATACAGGGGTGATTGCTTTACCAGACTTCAAGCTATATTACAGGGCTATAGTCATAAAGACAGCCTAGTACTGGCACAAAAACAGGCCCATTGACCAATGGAACAAAATTGAAGATCCAAACTTGAGCTCATAGAATTTCAGCCACTTCATATTTGACAAAGGGGCAAAAAAAGCTCAATAGAGGAAGGATAGCATCTTCAGCAAATGGTGCTGTCAAAAGTGGATCACCATTTGTAGAACAAAATTAAACCCCTACCTCTCACCCTGTACAAAAATCAATTCCAAGTGGATCAAAGATCTCATTGTGAAACCTGAAACCGTGAAGGTGATAGAAGACAAAGTTGGCAACAATCAGACTTTCTAAATCAGACAGCAGCTGCACAAGAAATAAGGTCAACAGTTGACAAATGGAACCTCACCAAACTCAAAAACTTATGTACAGTGAAAGAAACAATCAAGGAAGTGAAGAGAATACCCACAAAGTGGGAAGAAATCTTCACCAGTGATACATCTGAGAGGATTAACATCCAGAATATATAAACTACTAAAACAAAGAAGAAAACAAATGACTCATTCAAAATACGGAGTAAAGAGCTGAACAGAGACTTCACCAATGAAGAAGTAAAGATGGCAGAGAAACATCTTAAAAAGTGTTCAACATCATTAATAATTAACAAAATACAAATTAAAACCACTCTAAGATATCATCTCACTCCGATAAGACTGGCTAAGATCAAGAAAACAAAAGACACCAAATGCTGAAGAGGTTATGAGGAAAGAAGAACACTCATCCACTGCTGGCGGGAATGTAAACTCATAAAACCACTGTGGAAAGCAGTGTGGAGAACCCTAAAAAGATTCAAAATGAGCCTACCACCTGACCCAGCCATACCACTTCTGGGTATATACCCACCAGACTCATCCTACTGCAAAGATACATGCACATCTATGTTGATTGCAGCTCTTTTCACAATAGCAAAGAGTTGGAACCAAGCCAAATGCCCCTCAACTGATGATGCATAACAAAAATGTGGTACATCTACACAATGGAGTTCTATGCAGCAGTAAAGATGATATCATGAGATTTACAGGTAAATGGATGGAACTCAAAGCCATTGTGCTAAGTGATGTAACACAGTCCCCCCCCCAAAAAAAGGGGAGAATGGTTTCCCTCATTTGTGGATGCAAGTACCAAATCCCCGAATTGAAAGAAAAGCTGAGCAAGGTTATTGTTATATTTCTTTCTATCTGAAAGCAACTGTGATGTTATAATGTGAATATTTTAATGAGTCCTAGAATTAACTTACCACTTACTTTCAGGCATAGTAATTAATGTACATTGGCAGAAGGTATATATTCATATTTTAGACTAATATAAATTTAAAAGAAAAAAAGTGAACCGCTGAACATAAAAATGTGACTTCTGGATGTTGAACCTTGTCAGATGGGTCACTGGTGAAGAGTTCCGCTCTAAATTTGTTTTGGATTTAACCTAGAGTTTATTTTCAGAGTTTGTAATTTTGGTAAAAAAAAAAAAAAAAAAAAATATATATATATATATATATATATGTGTGGTTGTGTGTGTGTGTGTGTGTGTGTATAGAGAGAGTGTATATAAATATATATATATGCATATTTTAGAGTAATACAAAATTAAAGGCAATAACAATGACAAAAAATACTTGATCAAAGAACTGACCAAAACTGTAAATTTCTATAACAAAAAGTTAAACAAGACTTAGAAAAAGATGCAAGATTGGACTTAACATGTATGGCAGAATGCATGAACTCTGGTGAGAGGGGTATGGAGGGGGGAACAGGTCTAAATTTGATTAGGAATTGTATGAAATGTACAAAAGCTCAATAAAAATTAAGGAGAAAGAAACTATAACTTTATACAACTATGATAGTTACTTTAATTATCAAGGTGACATTCTAGAATCACCTGGGAAGAGAATACCAATGCAGGGTTGTTTAGATCAGATTGGCCCATGGACATGTCTACACTGGATTATGTTGACTGTGTTAAATGGGTGGGAAAGACCCAGCTTAATCCTGGGCTGTACAAGAAGGGGAAGTTTAGTTGAGAAAAAGCATGCATACACTCATTCTCCTTCTGCCCTTGACTATGGATGTGACTAGCTGCTTCAAGTTCCTGCTCCCTTGATTTCCCCACAATGATAGAACTCTGGAATAAAATAAACCCTTTCTTCACTAAATTGCTTTCTCCAGAATAATCTATCACAGCAACTGGAAATGAAACTAGGACAGCAATCGTTCCCTACTCTACACTAAGGTACATTTGTAGGTATAGAAAGGGTACACATTCATGATAGTAAAGGTAAGCCTGATTCAGCATAAAGGAAGGGCTGGATGCACACAGTGTTTTCAGTGGGTTTTTTTTTTCAAGTGAGTTCTGAATCTAAAGGCAGAAGGTAAGGAAACCTGTCCTACTTCTGTTAGCATAACCCTGTGTAGTAATTTAGCTTTGCTGTTGTTGGTTTGGTTTAGCTTGATTTGGTTGAGATAGAATCTTGATATATAGCCCAAACTGGCCTTAAATTTCCTGTTTTCCTGCCTCAGCCCCTCAAGTGTCAGAGTTATAATCATGGAGCAATTAGCTAGTGTTTCTTATTGCAATGATAGAATTTTTGACATAAGCAGCTTAAACAAAGAGGACTTTATTTTGGCTTCTGGTTTCTTCCCCTAATCCTTGGCTCCACAGATTCTGTGGCCAGGGAGAGGCAGAATATCCTGGTGGCAGAGCATGTGGTAAGGATATTTATTTCATGGTGGACAGGAACCAGAGAAACAGGAAAGGATTAAAGATATTTGACAAAGGGGCCAAAGAATACTCAGTGGAAGAAAGACAGCATCCTCAGCAAATGGTGGTTGCAAAACTGGATCACCATTTGTAGAAGAATAAAATTAAACTCCTACCTCTCACTCTGTACAAAAATCAACTCCAAATGGATCAAATACCTCAACATGAAACTCTGAAGGTGATAGAAGAAAACATTGGCAGCAACCTATAAGATATAGGCATAGGAAAAGATTTTCTAAATTAAACAGAAGCTTTGCAGGAAATAAGGTCAACAATGGAGAAGTGGGATCTCATTAAACTCAAAAGCTTCTGTACAGTAAAAGAAACAATCAAAGAAGTGAAGAGTAAACCCCAGAGTAGGAGGAAACCTTCACCAGTGATACATCTGACAGAGAGTTAACATCCAGAATATATAAACTACTCAAAAAACAAAGAAGTAAGAAAACAAATTACTCACTCAAAAGATGGAGTAAAGAGCTGAACAAAGACTTCACAAGTGAGGAAATAAAGATGGCTGAGAAACACATTTAAAAATGTTCAAAATCATCAGTAATTGAGGAAATGTAAATTAAAACCACTTTAAGATATCATCTCACTCTGATAATGCTAGATAAGATCAAGAAAACAAAAGACATCAAATGTTGGAGAGGTTGTGGGGAAAGGGGAACACTCATCCACCACTGGTAGGAATGTAAACAACCACTATGGAAAGCAGTGTGGAGATCCCTTAAAAGATCCAAAATGTGCCTGTAAACTGGGATACCTGCAAAAAGAGAGGTGATAAGGCCCTGCTGTCGAAGACATGACGTAAGCATGGGAAAGATGTATTGAGACTGCACTTGCAAGTGTACAGTTGGTCTCTGGAATACCAGAGAGTGTTACCAAAGCCACTAGACAAATAAAGCAAATATAGGTCTCCTTGAGTCAAGCAAGACTCCTCTGTCAGCACCAGCTACACCTCACCTGCCTGGAAATACAGTGCAGCAGTGGCAGCCATATGCCAGTATATCCCAAATCTAATTGGCTATTAGCTCTCTCCTTGGAGGAATAACCCATGGCTGATGCCACAAGCTTACATCCTCTAGCGGTTAGGAGATGTTATAAGCCACAGTAAGACCCTGTCATGTTTTACAGAAAAAATGTAATTCATGGATTAACATACCATCCAAATATCTGTGTCTATACCAAAGTAACCTACCATAACAATTAGTACTGTTTAAATACCTATATATCTAATTGCCTGTGCTTCATTAGTAGGATTGAAAGGTTATTCCTGGACAAACTGTCAGTCCATGAAAGGAAACAGCCAGAATTGACCAGAGTCCAAAATTACAGCTCCAAAGAAAGAAGACTGTTTTGCTTCTCGTCCACCCATGCCCCTTTTCTAAGCCTAGAGAACAATCTGTGGAAGAGGGGGCATGGTAGAATGTAAGGGCTGCGATTGAGGTGAATGGTGAAACTACAGCAATATAGACTGAACACTTATTTGATCAACTTGATTGAACATACAAGCCCCCCAGCTGGATGGTGTGACCCTTGGGCTGTGTGGGTTTGGGCACAACTGCTTGCAAATTGGTTTTACATGAAGGATGCTTGTACTCATAAATTATTACTTATTGTTAAAAAATGAAAAAAAAATTAAAAAGTAATAGAAAAAAATAAAAAAATAAAAATTCACAGTTCCAAGTTAAAATAAACCTTATTTTATAAAATGTGAGGATATGTTTTCACAGAAGATAGTCAATATCGGGGCTGGATAGATGGCTCAACAGTTAAGAGTGCCAACTGCTCTTGCAGAGGACCTGGGTTCTATTCCCAGCACCAACATAGTAGCTAAGAACCATCTTTAACTCCAGTTCCAGGGGAATCTGACACCCTCTTCTGACCTCCGCAGCATTGCACAACATGAGTGCACCTACTTACATGCAGACAGTACACACATACACATAAAATAATAAGAATAAATAAATAAAAATAAAATAANCCCTACCCTCTTCCCCTGTACAAAAATAACTTCAAAGTTGATCAAAGATCTCATTGTGAAACCCTGAAACCAGGTGAAAGGAAATAGAAAGACACAAGGCATACAACAGACTTCTAAATCAGACAGCGCATGCAACACAATGAAATAAGGTAACAGTTGACAATGAGAACCTCACCATACTCAAAACTTCTGTACTAGCTTGAAAGAAACAACAGGGATCAGAAGAAAAACCCACAAAGTTGCGAAGAAACTTCACCAGGTAGCATGATACATCATGAAAGAGATTTAACTCCAAAATATATAAAGTACTTGAAAACAACAGAAGAAAACAAATGACTCATGTCAAAAGACGGAGTAAAGAGACTGAAATGAGCTTCACCAATGAGAAGTAAACGATGGCAGAGAAAAATTTAAAAAAGGTGTCAACATCATTAATATAATTACAAAAATACAAATAAAACCACTCGAAGATATTCATCTCACTCCATAAACTGCGCTAAGATCAAGAAAAACCAAAAGACCACAATGCTGGTCCAGAAGTTACAGAGAAAGGGAACACTCTACCATGCTGCGTGTCAATACGATACAACCACTACTGAATGAAAGCAAAAAAATGTAAATCCACATAAACAAAATGCCAGCCTACCATCCCCTGACCCATGGCCTATTCCTACGTTCATGGCGTCATCATACCCACTGAGTACGATCCCCCTCCTACTTCGCCTCTCACATTAGCTACTCATGCTCACTCATCTAGTTGATTGCAGCTACCTTTTCACACAATAGCACAAGTTGGACAAGACAGCCAAATGCCCAACTGATGATGCCATAACAAAAATGCTGTACATCTACACAATGGAGTTCTATGCAGCAGTAATGAAAGATGATATCACTGAGATTTACAGTGGTAAATGGATGGGAACTCAAAGCCTTGGCGAAGTGAAAAAGAACAACAAACCCCCCACCCCAAAAAAGGGCCCCCGAAGGTTCCCTCATTTGTGCATGCAGTACCAAATCCCCGAATTGAAGAAAAGTGAGCAAGGTTATTGTGATATTTTTCTATCTGGAACAGCAACTGTGATGTTATAATGTGAATATTTTATAGAGCTCCTAGGAATTTAACTTACGACTTACTTTCAAGCCATGGTAAATTCATGTACACTTCGCCAGAAGATTATCACTCATTCTATTTAGTGCACTGAATATAATTTAAAAGAAAAAAAAGTGCTGATACGTTCGTGAACATAAAATGTGACTTCGACTGAAGTGAACGCTCTCGTAGATGGGTAATGTTGAAGATTTCCGCAGGTCATACAATTAAATGCATTTCTGATCTCCCCATAAGTACTTTGCATGATTACTTAGAGTTTATTGTCAGAGTCGTGACTTGAGTCTAAGCGAACAAAAAAAAAAAAAAATGATTATAAAAACCTATTTTATTAATATTTTTTATTTATATATTGTGATAATGTACTGTCTGGTGTGTGTGTGTGTGTGTGTGTATAGAGAGAGTGTATAAATATACGTATATGCATATTGTAGAGTAATCAAAAATTAAGGCAATAACAATGACAATCAAATACTTTGATCGAAAGATGACCAATGAACTGTAAATTCTTACAACAAAAATGTTAATCACAATACCGATCTTCGTACCTAATAGCGCAAGATGTCACAGATTTAACAATAGTGTATGGCAGAAATGCATGAAACTCTCTCGCAGTGCGTATGTGGGGCTCACTGTGTTCAGTGCTTACTAACAGGGGAGGTACACAGGTCTAAATTGATTTGAGATGCTTACTTACTCGAGGAATGACCCATAAAGCCATGAAAACGATAAAATGTGAGACTAAGACGAACTATCAACTGATTATCACTTTAGTCTCACTGTAATTTCGGCTACCCATCTGCTGAATCACCTGGGAATGACAGAAAGACCAAATGCCATCGCTTGTTGCGATCAGATGCATGGTCCCATGATGACATGTCCTACACGACGATGTACCTGAGTTGACTGGTGTTAATGGGTGGAAAGACACCAGACTTAATTCCTGGGCTGGACGAGATTTCAGAGCCATCCCGGCGTTGGCTTGTCGGGAGCCCGAGTTGTAGTATTAGTAGTAAAAGCATGCCATACACCAGGCCCTTCTGGGCCCTTGGACTTGGATGTGACGAGCTGCGTCAAGCTTCCTGTCCCTTGATGTTCCCCACAATGATAGACTCTGGAATAAAATAAACCCTTTCTTCCACTAAATTGCTTTCTCCAGAATAATCTACTATCACAGCAACTGAAATGAAATAGGACAGCATCGTTCCTACTCTACCTAAGGTACATTTGTAGTATAGAAAGGGTACACATTCATATAGTAAAGTGTAAGCCTGATTAGCATAAAGGACAGCGGCTGGATGCCAACACAGTGTTTTTCATGTGGTTTTTTTTTTTCAAGGGATTCTGATCAAAGGCAGAGTAAGAAACCTGTCCTACTTCTGTTAGCATAACCCGCTGGTAGTAATTTGCTTTGCTGTTGTTGCGTTTGGTTTAGCTTGATTTGGTTGAGATAGAATCTTGATATATAGCCCAACACTGGCTAAAGTCCTGTTTTCCTGCCTCAGCCCCTCAAGTGTCAGAGTTATAATCATGGAGCAATTAGCTAGTGTTTCTTATTGCAATGATAGAATTTTTGACATAAGCAGCTTAAACAAAGAGGACTTTATTTTGCTTCTTCTGTTTCATTCCCCCCTAATCCTTGGCTCCACAGATTCTGTGGCCAGGGAGAGGCAGAATATCCTGGTGGCAGAGCATGTGGTAAGGATATTTATTTCATGGTGGACAGGAACCAGAGAAACAGGAAAGGATTAAAGCTATATTTGACAAAGGGGCCAAGAATACTCAGTTGAAGAAAGACAGCATCCTTCAGCAAAATGGTGGTTGCAAACGGATCACCATTTGCTAGAGGAGAAGAATAAAATTTTAAACCTCTAACTCTCACTTGCTACACAAAAAATAATCCAAAAATGGATCAAAACCTACCTGAAACTCTGAGGGTGATAGAAAGAAAAATTGGTCAGCAACCTAAAGATATAGGCATAGGAAAAGATTTTCTAATTAAACAGAAGCTTTGCAGGAAATAAGGTTAGCAACAATGGAGAAGTGGTATCTCATTAAACTCAAAACTCTGACAGTTAAAAGAACACAATCAAAGAAGTAAGAGTAAACCCCAAGTAGGAGGAAACACTTCACCAGTGATACATCTGACAGAAGTTAACATCCAGAATATATAAACTACTCAATAAAAAGAACAGCAAAGAAAACAAAATACTATTACTCACTCAAAGATGGGATGTAAGAGCGAACAAAGACTTCAACAGTGAGGGAAATAAAGAGGCTTGAGAAACACATTTATTAAAAATGTTCAAAATGCACAGTAATTGAGGAAATGTAAATTAAAAAACCACTTTAAGATATCATCTCACCTCTGATATGCTAAAGAATCAAAGAAAAACAAAGACATCAAAATGTATGGAGAGGGGTTGTGGGGAAAGGGAACAACTCATCCACCCTGGTTAGGAATGTAAACAACCACTATGGAAAGCAGTGGTGGAGAATCCCTAAAAGATCCAAAATGTGCCTGTAAACTGGGGATACAAACTACAAAAGAGAGGTGTATAAGGCCCTGCTGTCGAAGACATGACGTAAGCATGGGAAAGATTATTGCGAACTGCACTTGCAAGTGTACGTTGGTCTCTGGAATACCAGAGAGTGTTACCAAAGGCACTAGACAAATAAAGGCAATATAGCGTCTCCTTGATCAAGCAAGACTCCTCGTCAGCACCAGCTACACCTCACTGCCTGGAAAATTACAGTGCAGCGTGGCACCCATATGGCCAGTAATCCCAAATCTATTGGGCTATTGCTCTGGCTCCTCTTGGGGAATAACCCATGGCTTGATGCCACAGGCTTACATCCTCTAAGCGGTTAGGAGATGTATAAAGCCACAGTAAGACCCGGCATGATTTTACAGAAACAAAATGTAATCATGGATTAACATACCATCCAAATGTTGTGTCCTATACCAAAGTAACCTACCTAACAATTCAGTACTGTTTAAATACCTATATATCTAATGCCCTGTGCCTTCATTAGTAGGATTGAAAGGTTATTCTGACAAACTGTCAGCCATGAAAGGAAACAGAGACAGAATAGACGACCAGAGTCCAAATTGACCAGCGCCAAAGGAAAGAGAAGACTTTTTTGCTTCTCGTCACGACCATGCCCCTTGTGTGCTAGGCATCTAGAGAACAATCTCCCGTGGAAGATGGGCGCATGGCTTAGAATGTAAAGGGTGCGGTTGAGGTGGCTTGTGATGAAACACAGCTAAGATGTACGACACTAGTGATCAACCTTGAGTTAAATCATACAAGCCCCCAGCTGGTAAGGTGGGACCCTTGGGCGTTGGGTTTTGGGCACAACTGTGCCAAATTCGGTTTATACAATGAAGGATGCTTGTAACTACATAAATTATTACTAGTTGGGTTATAAAAAATTTAAAAAAATAAAAAAATAGAAAAAAACTGTAAAAAATAAAATAAGCTAAAAGTTAAAATGTAGATGTTTTATGGGAACACAAACTAAAAAAAAGTACAAATACAACACTTTCCTCCGCAATAAAAATAAATAATTCCCTTATAAGTTATAGGCTTGTTTAAGCTGGTGATTTGTTCTTGGTTTAGGTTTAAATTTTGTGATTTCCCTGCACAAAAAAATTATAAAATTGTACATATATATATATATATATATATATATATGTTTTCAAATTTAATAGAAAATAGGTTTTAAATATATTCCCTCAAAATGTTCTGGATACTTTTGTTGTCTGTTGTGATGGCTTCCCTTTCATGTGTGATTTTGTTAATTTGGAGTTGCTATTTCTTTTGGTTAACTAAGCTAAGGATCTAGCTATCTTGTTTATCATTACAAATAATCAGCTCTTGGATTTAAAAAAAAAAAAGATTCAAAATGAGCCTACCACCTGACGCAGTCATACCACTCCTGAGTATATACCCACAAGACTCATCCTACCACAGAGATACATGCACAGCCATGTTTATTGCAGCTCTCTTCACTATAGCAAAGAGCTGGAACCACCCCAAGTGCCCTTCAACCAACAAGTGGATAGAAAAATTTGGTACATCTACACAATAGAGTTCTATGCAGTGGTAAAGAAAGATGACATCATGAATTTTGCAGGTAAATGGATGGAATTAGAAGACATTATGCTAAGTGAAGTAACACAGTCCCAGAAAAACAAACAGGGAATGGTAACCCTCATCTGTAGATGCTAACACCAATACCTAGTAGTAAAACAAACTGAGCAACCTTAATGAGAGATATATTTATTTTTATTTATTTATTTTTTACCTGAAAGCACTGTGCCATTATAATGTGAAGCACTTAATGGGATCTAGAATTAACCTACCACTTATTTTCAGACTTTGTAATTGTGTATATGGGGGGGGGTTATGTATGCATACTTTAGAGTAATATAAAATTAAAAAGGAAAATGTGAATTCCTAAGCCTGTGGAATTTACATACAGTTTACTTTCAGATGTCATAATTTTGATATATGTGTGAAGAACATATATGCATATTTTGGAGCAACACAAATTGGAGGGAATAACAACAAAATTACTGGGTCAAAGAACTGACTGAGCAAGACCTAAATTTGTCCTCAAGTGGATGGAACTGGTAATTAAAAAGCCAAAAGGAGGGGCTGGAGAGATAGCCTAGTGGTTAAGAGCACCGACTGCTCTTGCAGAGGTCCCGGGTTTGATCCCCAGCACCCACATGGCAGCTAAGAAACGTCTGTAACTCCAATTCCAGGAGAACTCCAGTTCCAGGGGAATCCGAGACCCTCTTCTGACCTCTGTGGCATTGCACGACACGGGTGCACAAACCTACAAGCACACAGACAGTACATTCATACATATACAAAAATAAAAAAATAAATTTTTTTTAAAGAAAAAAAAGAAAAGCCAAAAGGAGCCAGGAGCTCCCTCTCACCCCCACAAAAATAATCCTGAGTGACCCTTGAGGACCAGATCCTCAAGTGACCTTGAGAAAACAATAACCGTGGTTAATCTGGGCTAACTGTGTGGCCTTAAATATCCAAATGGAAAGTATGACCAGAAATAAAAAAAATAGTAAGTCTTGAGAAATTGTACCTCAAGTATAAAACTTGAGATCTTAGTAAAAAGACAAAAGCTATAAATAAATAAATAAATAAATAAATAAATAAATAAATAAATAAATAAATGTTGTTTTGCCTGTCTTACTGGCAAGTGCAGCTACCTTGTGGCTGCCACTGCTTTTGTCATCCTTCAAAGACATGAGACACGGCTTTTCAACCTTCCAATATGTACTGAAGACTCATGTCTCTCCAAGAATCCTCCAAACCTTCAGTGCCAGATGGGGACTGCTGAGACATCCAGCTCATGGATTGAGCAACAACTGGGGTTTCAGACTCTTCAGAATATAGACTGTCATTGTTGGACTACCCAGGCTGTATCATGGAGGCCAGTACAGGAAGATCAAGACAGGACATGGTGCTTACTATACCTCATTTGGTGACCATGGGAAGGGAAAACCCCAGTGTGGAACACAAGGGCAGAACTAATGGTGGTTTGGGCTTGCCAAAGAGGAGACTTCAAACATGACATCTTTCAGCCTAATAAAAAAAAAATCATAAGCTGAAGATGCTAAAATCTATGATATATGTGGCATGCATATGTGCATGTATGTTTTAATGGAAGAAAAGTTATTACTTTTACTTTGTCATTTTTAGAGTTCCACCACTTAAGGGCAAAGTTCCATGCTCAATGGGTCTCTTTGCATTATTTTTGGTTGGTTTGCTATGCACTGGTACCAGTTTCTGTGTTTAAATCATAGGTATGAATGCACTTAAAAGTCACAGCAACTGGCTTATGGTCTTTTGCTGCCTCTGTGTTCAGAGGAAGATCAAAAGATGCCTGCATGCCTTTATATTTAAGAGAATATATCTTTCAACAAAAAACCCTGTTACCTGCAATCTAAGTTCCCCTAGGCCACCAGGAAAATCCTTTTTGTTAAAACCAATTCCCACCTCAGGAGGTCAGCTTTCCAGTTTGTCAAAAGCCAATTTGGGGTCACAGCCCAATTGTCTTTAGCCCAATATCAAGCCATCCCTAAAGATCCTCTGGTACTCAGTAATAACTTTGCTCCATTTTAATTAATAATGGGAACTAGCTGTGGGAATGAGACTTTGCCTGGCTCAAGGTAAGAAACTGCAAAACTCTGCCCTGGGGCTTCTTTGTGAGGTCAGGGTAGGCATTTTTTCCTGCCTTGCCTATCTCTGCAAAGTTCCAGACCCTGACAGCTCTTCCTTGATGTATTGAGCAAAGTGTCACACCTCTAGTTGGCTGTATACACAAACTAGAACTCTACTGGCCCCAGTAAAGCCAAAATGCCTACTATATACATGCTCAGATTCTGTTGTCCCCAGTGGGAGCCTACTTGGGCTGCACTATTCTGGAGTATTCCCCAAGAGATAAAATATTAACAGTTTGTGACAACTGAGCCTTTTTAAATAAGTAAAAATGGGGAGATGTAGGTATTCCTTTGGCAGAAGCACTTAAAAGCAGTTACCTGACAGCCAATAGCCTTGACTCCCCGCTGTTTTTCTCACAGACCTGTGATGCCTGGACTGTCCTTTGATCTCTCAGGAAAGAACTTTGATCTGGATTATAGCCTGAAGTTCCCTTGTCCCAATTACTAGCCCCAGCCCCCAATTGTGTGTACCTACCCTGGCCCATGCCTGGGTTGAGTTCCAACAGTAAAGTTGAGTCTATTCCCTTGGGCTTTCTCTGAGTCTGCATCTGTATGTCTGTCTTTGTCTTTCCATTTCATAGGGTAAAATTCCTTGTGGTCCCCTCCCCCCTCTTTGCCAGAGCTAAGCCTAGAGACTGTTGGCCTGCAGGCAGGAGATAGCCTTGAAGCATGCAGTCCTGTGGGATTGCCAGGCCCCAGTCAAGAGAGGGAAGAAAATTATGTGGTTTGCACCCACTCATGTTAAAGGAAGATCAAACGATTGGTAAACTACCATCAAACATACCCTTGATAGCTCAAAGAATCTCTTGGCTTGCACGAGAATGCTAATCTTGATATCTACTCCTGGAGATGACCTAAGACAAACCCCAAGTGAAGTAGACACTGGCCAGGTGCTGCTGAGCAATCTGCCATCCATAGAAGCATACTTCCTCCATTCAGAAAGCACACAACCTAGTGGAAGGCTGAGACAGGCAGTGAGAAAAGATTTCATGCTGCAATGTCACAAAAGCACAGTGGATTCAGGCAAGAATAGGAGTAAGAGTATTATTTCTGGTCTGGAGAGATATCTCAGTGGTTATGAGCACTGGCTGCTCTTGAAGAGGACTAGGTTCAATTCCCAGCACCCACATGATAGCTAAAAACCATCCATAACTCCAGTTCCAGGATCCAGTTCCAGGGGATCCAATGCCCTCTTCTGTCCTCAGGGGGGCATTTCACAACATGGGTTCACCTATCTATGTGCAGGCAATACACTCGTACATAAAATAAAGTAATAAAATATTTTTAAAAGAGTAGTATTTCTAATTGCTGTAGCTTGTGAAGAAACAGATTCCACAAAGCCAGGCAATCAAATACAAGTCTTTGAACACCAAACCAAGGAGTTGGGAGTCCCATTATCTTAAAACCCAGTTTTCATATACACATTCACCACCACAGACACTGACATTATCTACTGAGTGGGTGAGGACCTGAATAAGATTCAAGGCCGAGTGCAAGCCAAGGTCACCTACAGAAGTTCACAGTCAGGAGGCAAGGGCAGGAATGAGAGAGATGCTGGTGACTGTTATGAGGGAAATCCATGGCATTTGGTAACTGAATATGAGAGTTACCATAAAGACAGTTAAACTAGAGCTATTATTACAAGTAGCATAGACTGGGCAGCTCAAGAGAAATTATTTTCTCAACAGTCCTGAGGACTGTTAATCTGGGACCAAAGTGTCAGTAAGGCTTGTACTCCCCGAGGCTGCTCTCCTTGGCTTGTCCACAGTCATCTTCCCTTTGTGTCTTCCCATGGCTCCTCTTTGTGTGTCTATGTTAAAACCTCTTATAAATAAATACCCCAGTCATATTGGATTAGGATCCTCCCCATGATCTCATTTTACCTATATATCTGTTCTTTTTTTTTTTTTTTTTTTTTGATATTTTTGAGACAGGGTCTCCCTTTTAGTACCAGGTGTCCTGGAGCTTGCTCTGTAGACCAGGCTGGCCTTGAACCCACAGAGATCCACTTATCTCTGCCTCCCGAGTGCTGGGATTAAAGGTGTGTGCCACCATGCCCAGCTACCTTTATATCTCTTTAAGAGCCTTATCTCCCCTATAGTCATGTTACTGGGTACTAAGGGTTAAGAGTTCAACATTTAAGTTTAGAATGTCCAGAACTAGAAGAAAGTGTCCACAATCTGATAATGAGTTTGCCTCCAACCAGAAAGACTGTGTTGGAGGCAATGGCCAGACCTCCCAAGTGTAGCTATGTATCAGGTTGCATTGCAGATATGGAAATAAAATTTCACAGTAAGCCACAGTGCATGATGTGAGATGCCCATCAGAGCAGGGCATCCCAAGGGCAAATCTCAGGCTCTGCCTCTCACCCATTTGTGCAGGCTGGACCCTCAATGCTAGCTACTTAAGTACTGACTGAGCCCTGGTAATCAGTTCTTACAGAATAAACTCAAAAAATAGCTGCTTTTTAAATGAGAGGGTTGTTTAATAATTTATTCACAGGCATCCCTGGCTGGATAATGACTAACAGTCATTTCCATTAGATGCTCCCTCCTGTTGACTTCTTTTCCTCTGTCATCTCCCATTGATATTGAACTTTCTGTGACCTGGACCTGCATTCCTGTCAGTTTCATATCTTCATTCATTTAACCATGAATGTCCTTACTATAGACAATACAGGACCATTACCCATCTGTAGTAAATGGTCAGTGCCATTGTGGGACAGGCCATGGAGACAGCATGCTGGTTAATGCACAACCAGAGGATGCATGGCAGGGTGCAATTCCAAATACAAAATGCCCATTTATTCAAATGCAACATGTCATTGTATAGGCAGTATGACATTACCTCCTATCAGCCAATCCCAGACCCTTATAGCATCATGTCATCCCAATTCGTGGGTGTTAACATAGAGGTCCTGTGAACCTTGCTTGTGGCTCTGACACACACTGGCTGGAATGTTAGCTCACATACACCTAAGCTCAGATCAGACATGCCCACAACCATCATTAACAAAAATATTTTATATGCAGCATATGACTGTGTTTGTACCCTCTCTACCATCCAATAAAATTTTTTGTTACATTTCTATTGAATTTTTGAGACTTTCTACATTTTTATCATATTTAGGTCCCATCTTATATCTTGCACCCCAATTTACTAATTTCCCACAAATTTCCTGTTTTCTAATATACATTATCTTAATATATCTCAAGCTATATTATATAATTATATATACATTATCCTTAATATATCTCTCAAGATAACATCTCAAGATTATATATAATCTTATATATATATATATATATATATATAATGTATATGGCACATGGCACACAGTAAAGACTATGTAAGCGCTAGCTGTTTTTATACCCTTTATAGTAGTTACATTTCTCATTGCTTCTAAAAATGCATCTGACAAAAGCAACTTAAACAAAGGGTTTATTTGCTTCACAACTTGAGGGCAGAGTCCATTATAGCTGGGAAGTCATAGTTGTGGGAATCTGAGAGAGACAGTTGGTCTCCTGTATCTGCAGTTAAGGAGCAGCAGCAAGGCACTCTTGTACTCAGTTAGCCTCTTCTTTTTATACAAGCACAAGAAAAGGTATCACCCTCCTTTAGGATAGCCCTTCCCACCTCAGTTAACCTAATTAAGATAATCCCTCTCAGGCATCTCCAGAGGCTAACCTCATCTAAAACAATCCTGCACGGGTATTCCTGAAGCTTTGTCTCCTAAGTGATTCTGGATCTGGTCCCTGTTGACAATCAATAGTAAATTTTGCATCTACTAAGTTCTTGACACCTGGTCTTGTTCAGACTCCAAAATGTTTAGTGTATGTTGTCACCCCTGCCATAGAGAGGAAGACACCTAGTCTGCTTAGAGTAGAAGTGTGCCAACAGTTACACAGCTAGTAAGGGGGTAGAAGTGGACTGGGAACACAGGGCTGAGTTTCATGAAATTTCTCCCCAAAGTACTTGTTAACATAAAGGCATAACTCTCATCTCAAAAGGAGTAATAGCTTATTCCATAGCCACAAATGAGTGACCATGGCCCAGGAACACAGATTCAGGTTATTACAAATTCCATTTTCCACCATGGAAGCAGATTTATGGAGTTTTTTTAATTTTTTTATTTGTTTATGTGTATGAATGTATTGTCTGCATGCAGGTTTGTGCACTCATGTCATGCAATGCAACGGAGGTCAGAAGAGGGCATCGGATTCCCCTGGAACTGGAGTTCTCCTGGAATTGGAGTTACAGATGGTTCTCAGCTGCCATGTGGGTGCTGGGGATCAAACCCGGGTCCTCTGTAAGAGCAGTTGGTGCTCTTAACCACTAGGCCATCTCTTCAGCCCCTTATGGAGTTTTTAATGTAACAAAACAAAGTCATGAATCAAGACACTTTCAAATACATTAGTGGATACATTCAGTAGACAGGTCATAACAAAGTGGGGGTTTTCTACTATAGGTCTCAGATGCTCTGATAACACTCTTAGCTTTTTGGTTGGTGGGACCTGCTGTTGTGCTAGTATATACCTTACAAGGAAGGGTTTTTTTTCAATCTGTTAATCTCAGAATGTTAGGTCAGAAACAGAGATGGGCAAGGAAATGGCTATTTCAGGGCTAACATTAGCCTAAGTGATCACTAGACTCTGGACCTCGAACATTGCAGACTTTCTATAATCTCCAGAGCATAATCAGTTTATCAGCCTTATTGAAGATAGCCCAGTTTGAAGACATAAGGTTTTTGTCTGGGAATTTTCATTCGCATACAAGAAATTAGGCTGAAGATACTCTTGAGTCAAGAAGAATGTCCCCAGGCTCTTAGGGAGGACTACAGGAGCCCTAGAAGGCAGATGAGGCAAATAAGATACTAAAGAGGCCAGGAGCAGGGAAAGATTTCAGGGATGTGATTGTGTCCCAATTATTTCCATTTTATTGCAATTGTATGAGTATAACATCCCAAACAAAGAGCTTTTTGTTTACACCACCAGAAAGCATCCCCAGAATTCAGTGGCTCCAGAAGGGCCCAGGGCTCCCTGGAAAGCAAGGAGCAGCTGGACTTTACAGCACAGATTATGAGCTCATGAGTTGTAACTGTGTCTTAAAGAACCCCAAGCTTCCTTCCAGTATGTCAGCTGCCATCAGTACTAATTCTAATGAATTAGAAGTGATTGTCTAGAATTAGTGTTTTCCAAAGAGGTCTACGGCAAAGACTGAGTTCAGCTGAAAAGAGCTCCATGTTTGATTAGTGATGTCTGCCACAGTACAGGAGGAAGGGTAGCATAGATTTACCACTTACTTCAGGCCAAATCACTATGCATTCCCTCTGGAGTTGAGGAGGCACCTAGAATAATTTATGTATTACCACTTTATTACTGGAACACAAAAACATGTAAATGACTCCCATCCTTAAGGAGGGCCACGTAGGCAAGATATCACATTAAACAATGGGGATGTACTTATGGAAAGCAGTGTGGAGAACCCTTAAAAGACTCAAAATGAGCTTGCCACTTGACCCAGTCATACCACTCCTGGGTATATACCCACAAGACTCATCTTACCGCAGAGATACATGCACAGCCATGTTTATTGCAGCTCTCTTCATAATAGCAAAGAGCTGGAACCAACCCAAGTGCCCCTCAACTGATGAGTGAATACAGAAAATGGGGTGCATCTACACAATGGAGTTCTATGCAGCAGTAAAGAAAGATGACATCATGAACTTTGCAGGTAAATGGATGGAACTAGAAGGTATCATGTAAAGTGAAGTAACACACTCCCAGAAAAACAAATGACAAATGGTATCCCTCATCTGTGGATGCTAGTGCCATTTACCTAGTTGTAAGGCAAACTGAGCAATGTTAATGTTATATTCCTCATGATCTGAAAACAACTGTGCTCTTATATTGTGAATTCCTTAACAGGTTCTAGAACTAAGCCACCATTTTCAGTTAGGAATTTTTGGTATATGGGTGGAGGATATGTATGCATATTTTAGAGTATTATAAGATCAAAAGAATGAGCAGAAAACTAGTTTGTTAGACATTATGTCTAACTACAGTATTTATTTTATGGGAGTGCTTCTCAGTATTTCTTATACAAGGCTGTTTGAGCTTTTGTCCAAACCTTTTCTAAAATATTACACAGTAGTTAAAAGTATCAGGCTGGTGTAACTTAGCCTTTCTGGATGCTTAATGACCATACCAATTTGGCCGAAGGTCTTAAGGGATAACTTTGTTCCTTGCCCTTAGAGGTCAACTAAGTCCCAGGGAACTATGCATGGGGGCATATCTTGAAATGTCCTGGAAATGTGAGTCACCATTCTTCCTGTGCAGGGAGGTCTTGGAGATGCAGCCAGCATCCAGTCTATAAAGAGGAAAGTCTGTTCATGCTTCAAAAAGGTAAGCCTGGTCTAGCAAGACCTCACTTTGTCCTTGAGTGGATGGAACTGGTGATTGAAAAGCCAAAAGGAGTCAGGGGCTCCCTCCCCACCCCTAAAACCTAAGTGACCCTTCAGGACCAGATCCTCAAGTGACCTTGAGAAAACAAATCCCTTGGTTAATCTGGGCTGTGTGGCCTTAAACATCCAAAAGGTAAGTATAACCATAAATTAATAAATGGTAAGGCCTGAGAAATTGTACTTCAGGTATAAAACTTGTGACAGAGCCAGCCACCAAAATCGAACAAAACCTGAAAGGGGGAGTGAGAATTGAGGAAAAAGTGAACACACACACCTACACACGTGTCACATACACACACACACACACACACACACACACCACAAAAGGGATAGAGCTGGGAGAGGTGACCTGTTAATACTGGAGCCCCGAAATTTATTTTCCAATGCCTTTTATACAGAAAGATAAAAAGGACTTTTCTGCAAATTTCACATGTGGTAAAGGTACAGTAAAACTTTGTTTACATTTCAAGGACAGTTTCAAAGGTATAGATAAACTTTGTTTTACATGCCAAAGACAGCCTCAAGGTTTATTGCCTAGCCTGTAAGGACATTCCCTCCTACTCTATCACATCTGCTTTTACAGTATGCATGCCAAGAACTTGCTGAAATATAGAGGTCAATCTGAATTCACCATGGCGTTACTCATGCCAGCTCCCCACATCTCCCCCTTATTTATATTATAAAGAAGGTTGAGCCTGTCTTAGTTTATCTATTCTCACAAATTCAGTCTTACCTGTCTTTGGGATACAAACAGCTTAGGTTTGATCCCTGTCTTAGGCTGACTGACTGCAGAAAGATCTTACCCGTCATTGGCGTCCAACCTCTGCATCCCATTCAGGGTGAGTTTTGAGTCGTACCTCATGGATAGAGGATTTAAGCATCCATAGTGACTTCATTATTATTTTAAGGAGAGTGAGCAAGCAAAGCAATATCAGAAAAACCATGATTCTTAGACCTATGAGACCCCCAAGCATGGAGGTAACTGAGGACCAGGTTGGAAGAGAAGTTCGTAATTTGTTTAAAATATCTTTCACAGTTCTGGCAGCATTGAAATCAAGTGGGTTAGCTTCTTTAAGGTGGAAAATATCTTGGTGTAATTTTACCAGATCTAAGGACATATTTGCACTATGCCAAATTCCACATAGATGTTACACTATTCTGTCCCAGCCATATTGAGATTTATTATAAATTTTAGAGATTACACATATCCATTAATATTGAACATGACATTCCAATTGCATTCTCATCTTTCGACCTTGTACTTCTTCCCCCATATACATGACTGTTTAATAAAGAGCATCTAACTTTTGTGAAATCTTATAAACTATATTCTCTTGAGTTCCTAATGCAAAGGTCATATTTTTTGCTAAGTTATTTACATAGGAAGAAGCATGAACAGACTGAGACAATAAAATAGTAGCCGTGGTGGCTGTTGCTATTAAAGAAATTAAAGCTATAATTCCTATTATAATTATACCAATAACCCTTTTTAGGTCTACTAAGTTCCTTTTGTATTTCATCCAGGACCTGCAGTCCCTTATCATTAAAGCGGGGACCAGACACATTAACAGGGAGCATAACAAAAGAAGGTCGTTGTAAATCATCACCTGGATATTTTCATTCTCAGATATATTGGTTATGCAATTAGGAAGATTACACTCTGAACAGGAAACATTGAATGCACCTATAGTTAAATCTATAGTTAAATTAATCTGTCCCACTAGCAAAATATAAGGCAGTGATACACAACCCATAACAGATCCTTGCAAGGGGCAAGGGATAGGTTTAATGGGTTTTACCTGACAATTCCCTTTGTAAGACCCTTGTCCCAGCACTGGGCCCAGGGCAGCTGCAATCTTCCATATGTAAGTCTGAGGGGCCCCTGTATCTGAATACCAGAGACCTGCTGATATTCCCTTGTCCCATGTATCCCAATTCTTCTGGACAGAAGCCTCATCCTTATTTGAATTACTAGACCAATCTATTATGTAGTAAGGGAATCCTGTTAAATTATATCTTGTGGGGGCCTGATTAGTGGCATACCACCACCATAAAAGTGATTTATTATTACTGACTGGGATAACCCACACAATGGAAATTCTTGAGGAGGGGGCAATTTTTCTCTGATTGCCTCTCCTTGGGGATAGCAGATAAGGGCATGATCACATTGTTCACCACGTCCAAACTGGGCATTCTCTTGTACCAAAAGACATCCTGGAATTCCAGGTTGTTTAGTGAAACGGATTGGCAGTCCAAGTCCAGTTCCTGTATAATCATATCCTGAAACTGTTTGCACCGGAATATGCCTTGCATAGAGTGAGCCTAGGAGCTGGGTGTTGTTGACTCCGACCAAGATCTCTGTGCCTTCCCATATTGCAGGATGCAGGAGAGGAGGATCAGGAACATAAGCCCAATAGGTCTCCGAAAGGCCTTCTTTAATTGTCAGCAGCAGACATCCCAACAGTTTCAGTGCTGTTATGCTCTGCAATGTCTTTCTGGCAACCACCAAGCTCCATCCTCCATCCACACCCCCCATCTCTTTAGCCCTTACATTCTAATGTGTCACCTCTTCCACATTGGATCCCAGGGCCTTAGAGGACAAGGGGCAAAAGTGGACGAGAAGTGAAGCAGTCTATTTTTCCTTGAGATATCACTTTAAACTCCGGTCTGTCCCAGGCTGTTTCCCTATGTGGGCTGACAGTTTGTTTTGGGAAATCCTTTGTGCAGTCCTACTAACAAGCAAGCAGTGAGACAGCAGAGTTTTTTAAATGGCATTGATTATCATGGCAAGTTGCCCTGTGGGCACAGATACAAATATTTAGATGGCATATTAGTCTATGTACTAAGGCTTTTTATTAATTAATTACTAAAGGTTTAATACCAGCCATATTATTCCCCCAAAAGAGTGGGCTAATCACCAATTAAGTTTGGGATAACTATTGCAGCCACTGGTTGTACAAGGTATTCCAGGCATGTGTGGTGTAGCAATGAGTCTTACTTGACTCAGGGAGACCATTATTGTGCTTTTCCAATGGCCTTAGTTAATGCTCTCTGGCATCTTTAGAGGCCTACTGTCCATTTGCAAGCATGGTTTTTGTCCTTTCCATTCCCAGACTTCCGTTCTCACACCAAGTCTTCAGCAGCCAGGGTCTTAATGCACATATGTATACCCCAATTTATAGGTAAATAGCCTTTATTTTGGGGGGAGCCATTAGCCCCCAGCCAACACTTCTTTGGCAGAATGACCCATTGCTGGGACCAATGCTTTTTTGTAAACACATTTGCTAAACTATTAAGCCTATAAAGATTTTTACTAATATCTAGCTCTGAATAGAACTTTCTTATACAGTTTTTATGCCCATTAGTTAAAGACTAGCTATACATATCCCATGAGAAATTGTTACCGTAACAGTTGTCTCCTTTATTACCATCAAAAGTTTTTTTTCTTTTTCTGATAAGGAAGAAAGATAAGGTTTTCATCTTAAAGCTTAGCAGCACCTGGAAAGCAACTTTTTTATTAGAATACATCATAAACATTTGTTTCAAATAAGATCCACAAAGAAGTTTGGTGCCTGTAGCTCAGTCAATCTGAAGTTTTTCTTTCTCCTCATGTTCAGATGGGCCAGCTTCTCTGCTGGTATTTCTTGGTCCATCCTGTACAATGCAAAGCTGTATCTTTTCTTTCTCAGGCATTAATTGGTGATGTTTTGACCTGTGGGAACAAGAAAATATTTTCCCATAGTTAGCTTTAAGATTTTACAATTAATTTTTTTTAATTTATATATATATATATATATATATATTACATTATTGGTTAATATTTAATGAAGAACACATAAAATTATTTAACACCTAAAAATTTTTTTGGTTAGACAACACAGATAATATGACCTCTTAATTTTGTCTTCTACTTTAGTAGATTTATGGTGTTATTTATTTTTATTTATTTATTATTTATTTATTTATTTTTGTATGTGTATGAATGTACTGTCTGCATGTAGGTTGGTGCACCCGTGTCATGCAATGCTGCAGAAGTCAGAAGAGGGTGTCGGATTCCCCTGGAACTGGAGTTAAAGACGGTTCTCAGCCACCATGTGGGTGCTGGGGATTGAACCCTGGTCTTCTGCAAGAGCAGTCACTGCTCTTAACCTCTAGGCCATCTCTCCAGCCCCTATGGTGTTATTTCTGAAGACTGTAAAAAGTATTTACTGTGACTGACTCTGGGACAGGATCTGGCAATTACCTCCAGACCTATAAAATTTTGAAAATTAATTTCAAGGCCAAGCATGGCCACCAAGCCTCGATGTTAAACTCAGCCTTGCCCCTTCCCTCCTCAGCACTGTCACTGAAACAAAAGTTCTTAGATTGATTCTCCTGCAAAGCAGCAGCAAGAGCTATGCCCTGAGCATAGGAGGGCCAATGTCGGAGCAAGGCCTGATACAATAGCAAGACTCCCTTTCTTCATGAACAGCCCCAATGCAGCCTGACAAGCAACATCAGTATTCCCATACATAAAAATGTAAAAGTCTAAAAACAACAACAAAAACTAAGAACTTAGGTTTGTCTTTTCTTTCTTTTTTTTAATATATTTTTTTTAGTTTTTTATTTTTTATGTGTATGAGTGTACTGTCTGCATACAGGTTGGTACACCCGTGTCATGCAATGCCGTGGAGGTCAAAAGAGGGCATTGGATTCCCCTGGAACTGGAGTTAAAGATGGTTCTTAGCCGCCATGTGGGTGCCGGGAATCGAACCTGGGTTCTTAGCCGCCATGTGGGTGCTGGGAATTGAACCTGGGTCCTCTGCAAGAGCAGTCGGCATTCTTAACCACTGAGCTATCTCTCCAGCTCCTATCTATAATTTTTAAAAGACATTTCAGTTTTCATCAGCCAAGCAGAGAGCTGCTTCAGCCTCACCAGCCACGGCAACTACAAAACATTTTCTGGGACTCAGCCAAAATCTTCTTCTCTAATTTCCATTCAACCATCCCAATTCTGACTTCCAGGGCCATAGAGAACACACACTCAACATGACAGCCACTGTGATCTCTGAAGAGTTTTCATGTTACCCCACCTCTTCCCTGCTCCCAGTTAAGTAGCCAAGATTTCAAATCACCTGACCTACCCCATGTTGGTCTTTGGAACATATTCCATCTCCTCAACTCAGGCTGCCAGGATCTCTTTGGGTTTGACCTCCCTGACTCCATTACAGTAACTGGCTGCAGCACAACCCAAGGACTCACTTGTTTACTTCCCTTTTCCATGGATCACATTCATGCACTGCCAATTGTCTAGTGCTTGAAAGGAAGTACCTTCTCCAGCCTTCTACTTGTTAAGTCCAGCCCTCATCAAATCTTAGTTGGGTTTAACACTGTTAAATCAATTTTTTCAAAATGTTATATTATAAATGTGATTCTATAAAAATGCTTTTTAATATTGAGAACAAGCAAGAGTGTTTGACACTCAAATGCTCTTGCAATATTGAATATTGAAATTCCAAGCTAGCATAGTAGAGCATAAATAAACAGATATTGGAAATGAAAAAGCAAACCTATTTCATTCATACAATTGTATAGATTAGAATCTCAAAGGATGTACACTGACAAAACCTTAAAGGGTACACATTTTAAACTTTTAGGTAATGTGATTGTAGCTGACACCTGTAATCCCAGCACTGTAGAGGCTAAGGCAAGAGGATCCTGAATTTGAAGCCAGCCTAGGCTACATATCAAGATCATGTTTTGAGAAAGAAAAAGAAAAAATTAGAAGATATGCTTGTAAAAGACACTGTCATAGCAATAAAAAAAATTTTAAATACCTAAGAATAAAGTTAGCAAAAAGAGGATGTTTATATGGAGAAAATGTCAAATATATTATTGAAAGAAATCAAGAAATCAATAGATTCCGAGTTTCTATGTTTCAGAAGACATAATATTACAAAAGTTTGACTTCCACTAATTGATACTGTTTCAGTGGAATAACAATAGAAATTACAACCGGATTCTTTGGTCCTTAAAAAAGTTTATTGTAACCGGGCGTGGTGGTGCACACCTTTAATCCTAGCACTCGGGAGGCAGAGGCGGGCAGATCTTTGTGAGTTCAAGGCCAGCCTGGTCTACAGAGTGAGTTCCAGGACAGCTGGGGCTACAGGGAGACCCTGTCTCGAAAAGACCAAAAAATAAAATAAAATAAAGTTGATTGTAATATTTATATAGAAGAATGCAAAATAATAACAACAATAATTCTAAAGCAGCTATATGGTGAGAGATTCCTTACAAACCCAGTAATTATAAATCTTCACTAATTTAGGGTGATGTTTCTACAATGATGTTCAAATAGACCAATAGTACTAAAAGAGTGAGTCCATAAACAAAACACATACATACACAAAATTTATGGCAGAGTCAAAATTGGTGATCAATGTCTCATAGCTTCAGTTGTCAACTTGACACATTCAGGAACTGAGGGACTTCCATCAGACTGGCCTCTGTGCATGTCTGGTAGGCAATTTCTTGACGGCTAATTGATGTAAAGCCCAGCCCACCCCTGAGCAGGTGTACCTGGGCTGTATTATGGGGGAGCAAGCCTGTGAGGAGTGTTCCTCCATGATCCCTGCTTCAGTTCCTGCCTCCAGCCCTTGATGATGGACTGAAACCTGTGAGCTAAATAAGCCCTTTCCAGGTGTTTTCTGTAGTATCAGAGTGGATGTGTGTGCATCTCTGTGTGTGCACAAACATGTGTGCATGTTTGTAGCTATAGTTCGTCTGACTTAGTACATACTTTTCTAATTTAGTCCTCAAATGGAAACATTTCATGAAATGTGCATAACCTGTCTTTATGCTTCTCTGGCTTGTTTTTTTTTTTTAACTTTTTTTAAATTTTTTAAACTTATTTCTGTATGTGTATTAATGTACTATCTGCATGTAGGTTTGTGCACCCATGTCGTGCAATGCCTCAGAGGTCAGAAGAGGGTGTCAGATTCCCCTGGAACTGGAGTTCTCCTGGAATTGGAGTTTCAGACAGTTCTTGGCCACCATGTGGGTGCTGGGGATCAAACCCGGGTCCTCTGTAAGAGTGGTTGGTGCTTTTAACTGCTAGGCCATCCCTCCAGCCCATTCTCTGGCTTGTTTTATATCTATTAGACACATTTTAAAACATTACAGTCTGCCAGGTTTGGTGGCGCATGCCTTCGAGCCTGGTCTACATAGTGAGTTCCAGGACAGCTGGGGCTGCAGAGACCTGTCTCAAAAAACCAAAAACCAAACCAAAACCAAAACAAAAACCATTACAGTCCATTATGAGTAGCAGTATGCCTCCCAGAACTCCTCTTAATATGAACTTTCTCTTATTAAACAATTTTTGAGTATTTCCCACAGGCTGTGAGCAGAATTATACTATTGTACAATTCAGTGTTGGTTGTTATCATGTGTTATTCATGTGTACCACCATGCCTGGTTAAATAAATTCTAGTGAAATAGTTAAGGACAGGATTCTAGGAGACAGCATGATATAATTCCAGAAAGAAGATTAAGGACATACTGAGCAAGTATTCCAAAATCTGTTTAATTCTCCTCATCTAGATGGGTGACTGCATTCTCTTTGATTATGGAGGAAGGTATGAAATTAGATGCCTCTGCAGATTCTCCTAGGGATGCTCCCACCATCTGGGTGCAGTGTACTACCCCATCTCAGAAGGGACAGCCTGGCCTCAGAAGGATACACACCATGACTACAGGCACTCAGTTCTTCCATACTTACACATGCTAGTCTAACCTTGGTAGGTTTTACTTCATGAAAGCCTTCATGCTTTCATCCTAAGAGAGCATCCAGAGCTGGGAAGGTGCAGCTGAGCCTCAGAACAGGGACAAGGTGCATGCAGTGTCTCTGTCTTTCCTTTAGCTTCTGATAGCCCTGGCTTCAACTGTCTCTACACAAATGAACTTGGGAATGCTGTGGGCCCTCCAGCCACAGTCTTCTTCCTTACTATATTTGGGGATTGAGTAATATCAAGAAGGAAGACACAAAGTGTTCATAGTTCTGAATATCTGTGTCTGCAGTACTTGGCTTGGTGTCTACTACATGACAGGTGTTTTACTGCACTTATACAGGCGGCTCCTTAATTGCTGCACTTATTCAGTATCTATTCATTCATTATCAATTATTTCAATTAATTGCACAACGGGAGGGATAGATTTAGCCCTACCTCATTGATTTCCCATGAAAACCAAGTAAATTGGCAGTTGTTGTGTACAGCTGATTCATATACAGCATATGTTGGTGTACTGCCATCTAGTGGACTATATGGAAGTTATGAAGGAAAAAAGGCAAAACAGCCCACAGTGAAAGGCAACCTCCTAGATCTGTCTAAAAATATGAGGACTAATCCATAGCATTGATAATTTTCAACTATCTGGAAAACATGTGTCAAGTATAAAATAAATTATAAATGAACACTATAGTAAGTTACTAGCTCAAAAGCTTAGAATCTTTGTCAAAATGTTTATAGGGTGGAATTGATTTGGACTGAGCCCTGTACCAAGCCTCAAAAAACAAATCCAAACAAACCTGGTGTGGTGGCACATGCCTCCACACTGGCACTCAAGGTGCAGAGGTGGGAGGATCTCTGTGAGTTCAAGGCCAGCCTGGTCTACAGGGCAAGTTCCAGGGCAGCTGGGGCTAGAGGGAGAACCTGTCTCAAAACACATACACACACACAAATCCAACCAAAATGGAAAGCCTCATGCTTAAGTTCCACACCACCAAACCAGATTTTAGTCATAACCTGCTAAAAAGTCAGAAGAGGGAGGGATGGGCTATGGAACAGCAAGAATAAGCAGTCCCTCTAGTTTAAGCTTTACAAAGAAAGTAACTTTGAGGGGCTGGAGAGATGGTTGGTGGTTAAAAGCACTGGCTGCTCTTACAGAAGAACAGGGTTCAAATCCCAGCAGTCACATGGTACATATTAACTATTCATAACTTCAGCTTCTGGGGATCTGACACCCTCTTCTGCCAGCCTCCTTGAGCACTGTGTGACATGGGCACACTTACATGCATGTAGGTATTAACACTCATACACATAAAAATAAATTTAAAAAAAGTAACTTTGAAGCAAACAGTCCTCCTTATTTTCTGTTTCTTGGGTGTTTTTTGCATCTACTAACAAGTAGTTCTTTGTTCAAATAAAATGCTAAATTTATTTTGTCCATGGTTTCTGTTCTCTAACTTGTTTTAAGCAAACTAAGAACTAAAATTTGAGTATCCTTCACCATGATTTACTGTTTTGCTCCACCAAAGTCTCCATGCCATGTTATTGGGTCAGAACTAGAATGGGGAACCACTCACACAGGGGTTGAATTTAAGAGATAGTTTTCCATTCCAAATAAGCCCTCACTAACCAGTGAATACTGTGGGCTTGAAACTACACTAAAAAAAAGAAAGAAACTACACTGAACAGTTTACACAGATTATCTCATTTAATCCTCATGAACTATTCCCCTGCCAATTGGGTAAGAATTCATATTCCTTAAGGCAAGAGCTTGAGAGTCCTATCTGTCAACACAGCAGTCACTTGCTAAAAGTCTCAATGAAGATGAAAAGCTGGGCCCAGATGTTCTGGGATCAAGCACATTTTTCATGACTACACTTTACTAAATACAACAGTTCCTCCATGCTAAAGATACTGAGAGGGGGGGCAACAATCTCTGGGAAACTGATTGAGGGAAAGTACAAAGTTAAATGCTTCTACAACAAGGTGTTAAGACCAGGTGAGTTTCAGGATACATAAGCTCAGCAGTTTTCACAGTATCATAAGTGACTGTGGTATCACTCCACCACGCATAGAGGTGGACACTCGAATCCTGTCCACTGGATTACAGGGAAAAGGGAAGATACAAGACAGCCACCAGCAGCTGTCCTAAACTGTGGGGCCAAAGGCTGACAACCTTTCCACTGCCCACCTGTCTCATCTAACATCTACACCAGGCAATGCCCTATTGGCACTCCCAGATCCACCAAGCTGCTGCCTGATTGGCACTCTACAGCCTAATGCCAGACTGCCACCTGATAGGCACTCTACAGTCCAATTCCTGCCAGGGCACTCACCATGCATCACAGGTGGTGACCTGCTAGGTCTCCTTCCAGGCCCACACCAGCTTCCCAAGTTGGTGGTCGGACTGACCACTACTACACAAACCTGATGGGCTAAGATTACATGTGCAAAATAATGGCTGGTAGTCCCTGTCTGATGGTAAGAGTGACATCATATCTGAGGGCCTGGTTTCAGACCCCCTGCCTCATGTTCCATAACATCAGGAGTACTAGCAGCATGATCAGGAGAACTTGTGAGTGCCTTTTTTTGAGGGGCGGGCAGGAAAGGATTTATTCAGCTGATATCTCCTGGGTCACAGTTCATCACTCAGGGAACCCAAGGCAGGAACTCAGGGCAGGAATCTGGAGGCAGGACCTGGAGCACAGACTATGGAGAAATGCTGCTTACTGGCTTGCTCCCTGGCCCATGTCCAGCCTGCCCTCTTAAACTGTATACAACAACCTGCCCAGGATAGCACCACCCATAGTGGGCTGGGTGCTCCCACATTGCTCAACAATCAAGACAATACTCCACAGATGTGCCCACAGGCCAGTCCAATGGAGCCAATTCCCCAATTGAGGCTCCCTCAACCCAGGTGTATCAAGTTGACACTAAAGCTATCCAGCACAATTGACTCCTTGTCAACTTGACACACAAAACACATCACTATAAAACCACCACCTTTCTAGTTCTTGTCCCCAAGGTATGATGTTAACATTAATCACAACCTTAAAAGCCCCACAGTCCTTAAAACATCCAAACACTTAAAAGTTCACAATCTGTTAAAAGTCTCTTAACTGTGGGCTGCTGTAAAATCCAAAACAAGTACTGTCTTATTTCAAAGGGAAGAATCAGGCACACTCAAAGAAAACCTAAGTCCAGCAAAGTAGCTCAAGGCTGGACACCTGAGATTCACTTACAATCTTCTGGGCTCCAAAGGGTCTCGGCAGCTCCCCTTCTCTTACTCTGCAATCCGTGGCACACACAGCTCATCTCCCAGGCCAGCTCCATTCCACACCTGCTGCTGCTCTTGGTGGTCATCCCACGGTTCTGGCATCTCCAAAAACTTTGAGGTCTCCCCTGAAACTGAGGCAGCACCTTCACTAATGGTGTCTTCTGACCTTTCCTGGTGCAAAGCCTCAGCTTCTCTCCATGACCCCTGCAATCCTGGGGTCTTCACTGCAACCGAGGTGCACTTCCACCAATGGTCTTCCCTGACCTCTCACAGTGCCAAGCCTCAGCTGCTCTCTGTGACCCCCTAAAATTTCAACACCAGAACCATATAGGAGACTCTTACACACTACCAAGTCCTGCTTCTGGCTTGACAGGGAGGCTCAGGCCCCTTCTGGAACATAGCTGCTGTGTGCTGATCCTGAAGAAATTCTTCCCAGAAGATTTCACCACAGTGATGCTGGTCTCTTCTTACTTACAGCTGATTTTTCAGCCCCAGCTAACCAGCATCAATTGTCCCAGTAAAGCAAAGGGTTAACTTCAGGTTTTGGTCTCTTGTTACTTACAGCTGATTCTTCAGCCCCAGCTGACCAGAGCCCATAGATTACACAGTCCTGATGATCTCTGCTTCCCTTTGAAACTAGAAACTTCACAAGCCAGGCCTCCATTGTCTACAACTCTTTTGGCAAAACTGTTCCAAGTTCCACAGCAACGATCTTTAGGCAGTCAATGATTTTTCTAGCCCAAAGTTCCAAACACTTCCACAATCCTTCCCCAAAACACCAAGGTCAGCTCTGTCACAGCAATAGCCCAATCTCTGCTACCAATTTCTGTTCTAGTTTCTCTTCCATTCCTGTGACAAAACATTCTGACTGACACCAACTTGTGGAGGAAAGGGTTTATTCAGCTCACATCTCCTGAATCACAGTTCATCACTCAGGTAGCCCAAGGCAGGAACTCGGCAGGAACCTGGAGGCAGGAGCTGAAGCACAGGCCATGGAGGAATGCTGCTTACTGGTTTGCTCCCCAGAATGCCTTTGATCCCAAGGTGTCACAGGCTTGCTAATGCGCAGGCAAATCCTACCTAAGGCCAGGATTCAGTGTAAACAGACAAGCAGGTAATAGCAAAAAAAGAAGCCACAGGTGGCTTCCTTTATCCCTACAAGTGACAGCCCTCTTTTGCTTCTGACTTTTTATTTATTTATTTATTTATTTATTTATTTATTTATTTATTTATGTGTATGAATGTACTGTCTGCATGTAGGTTTGTGCACCCATGTCGTGCAATGCCACGGAGGTGAGAAGAGAGTGTCAGATTCCCCTGGAACTGGAGTTCTCCTGGAATTGGAGTTACAAATGGTTCTCAGCCACCATGTGGGTGCTGGGGATCGAACCCGGGTCCTCTGCAAGAGCAGTTGGTGCTCTTAACCGCTAGGCCTTCTCTCCAGCCCCATCTAATCTCCTTCGTGATTTCTCTTTTCACCCACTGGTCATTTAGTAGTGTTTTTAAATTCCCACATCTGAATTTCCCTACTTGTCTTCTGTTGCTGAGTTTGCATTTCATTCCACTGTGGTTAGAGAAGGGCCTGGGAATCATGGCTTTGCTCTGGATTGGATGCTAATTTTAAGTAGAGAGCAGGAAGAACTAAGCAGTCTAAAGCTGTAACTGTTAAGGTATCAGAATCACTAAGAAGCTAGGAAAGGGGTTGTGCAGTCTCCTTTTGTGGTTTGCATGGTACCTTGTGCCCATATGCCAACTTGAGTAAGGAATGTCCTTGTTCTTGTCTCATTCTCCACAGTGACAGAGTGACCTTGTCAATTGATGGCAATCTGTGAGATGGTGGAGGATCAAACTGAGAACACCATAAAGCAGACTTTAGAGCCAGCCCAGCTTCCAGCAGTTCTCCTTAGAAACAGGATTTTCCCACTTATCCAATTATTCTTTTGGCTACACAGATGTTACAAAACATCATTTGTTGTGCATGACTTTCCTATCTTCTGCAGGCAACTAACATCCCTAGCTTCCATCCATTAAAGCATCAGTATCTCTCCTCCTCTGTCCAGGTAATACTACCCTTGAGTGCATGAGGGGTACAGGTAAGGACAATCTCTGACATCATCCACAGAAATGCCTTGCACCTCGTCTGACAAAGGAGCTCAAGGCCCTGGAGCTCACCACTAAAACCTCTGGCTTCTGCTGTCTTCCCAGGACTAGGACTGCAAGCACATACCATCACACATGGTATTAATCTTCACTTTAAAAATTTATTAATTTGGGGGCTAGAGAGATGGCCCAGCGGTTAAGAGCACCGACTGCTCTTGCAGAGGACCCGGGTTTGATCCCCAGTACCCTGAGAACCGTCTGTAACTCCAATTCCAGGAGAACTCCAGTTCCAGGGGAATCCGACGCCCTCTTCTGACCTCCGCAGCATTGCACAACACGGGTGCACAAACCTACATGCAGACAGTACATTCATACACATAAAATAAATACATAAAATAAAATAAAAATATTTTTTAAAAAAATTTATTAATTTCGCCAGGCATGGTGACATGGCATGCCTTTAATCCCAGCACCTGGGAGGCAGAGGCAGGCAGATCTCAGTGAGTTCAAGGTCAGCCTGGGCTACATAGTGAGTTCCAGGACAGCTGGGGCTACAGGGAGACCCTGTCTTAAAAAAAA
>VZQC01003206.1:5226010-5400305 GCA_009823505.1 Rhizomys pruinosus
AAAAAAAAAAAAAATTAAAAAAAAAAAAAGAAAGATGACATCATGAGTTTTGCAGGAAAATGGCTGGAGCTAGAAGACATCATGCTGAGTGAAGTAACACAGTCCCAGAAAAAAAAAAATAAACGATGAATGGTATTCCTCATCTGTGGATGCTAGTGCCAATTACCTAGTTGTATTTCTTGTGCACGGCCCCTTGAGCTTTTGTCCAAGTAGTTGGGAGTGATGCATATTGGAAACAACAATGACAACAACAGAAAGGACTGCATCAAAGAACTGACTGAAACAGTGAACTTCTGCTCAAAACAGTCAACTTCCACATGGAGAATATCAAGAAAGACTGAGAAAGAGATGAAAAGCATGTTTGGCAGAATACATGAGCTCTGGTGGGGTGGGGGGATAGGGTGGGGGACATAGGTCTAGATTTCATAATCTTGTACAAAATATATATAAAAAATTAATAAAAATAAAAAAAAAGAATCAGGACAGTACTCCACAGATGTGCCTCCTGGCCAACTTGATCTACACGGTTCTTCAATTGAAACTTTCTTCTCGGGCAATTTGAGGCTGTATCAAGTTGAGTTAAAGCTAACCAGCATATTCACCAAGAGAGCTTTCTTCATTATCAGTCATAATAGGAAGAAGGTATACATGAGATTTCATTATATGTACTGAATTAGGACTTCTGGTGGAAAGCTGTTTCTTTATTGCTATGACAATACAATGATTTTAAGGAGTATTTCTGTTCTAGTTTGCCTTCCATTGCTGTGAAAATACCAGCTTGGGGAGGAAAGGGTTTATTCAGCTTACATCTCCCAGGTCACAGTTCATCACTGAGGGAACTCAAGGTAGGAACTCAGGGCAGGAACCTGGAGGCAGGATATAAAGCACAGGCCATGGAGGAACACTGGTTACCAGCTTACTCCCACGGCCCATGCTCAGCCTGCTTTCTTATACAATAGAGGACTACCTGCCCAGAGATGGTACCACCCACAGTGGGCTGGGCCCTCCCAAATCACTCAATAATCAAGAAAATACTCCACAGACATGGCCACAGGCCAGTCCAATGGAAGCAATTCCCCAACTGAGGCTTCCTCAACCCAGCTGTGTCAAGTTGACAACTAAACTATCCACAACAGTTTCTTAGTTCTCACTCTGCATAAAACTCAACTCCAGATGGACAAAGGACCTCAACACAAGACCCAACACTTTGAAGCTAACAGAGGAACTAGCAGGGAACACACTGGAACTTTAGACATAGGAAAGGACTTTTTGAACAGGATTATGATAGTGTAAGGATTTTAAGATCCACAATTGACAAATGGGACTTCATAAAACTAAAAAGCTTCAGTACTTCGAAGGGCTCATTCAAATCATTCAAATGAAGAGACAACCTATAGAATGGGAGAAATATCTTTACCAGGTATACATCTGACAGAGTATCTAGAATATTCAAAGAATTCAAGAAAACATAACATAAAAAAAACCCTCAATTAAAAACTGAGGCAAGGAAGTAAACAGAGTTCTCAAATGATGAATCACAAATGGCTGAGAAATAATTTTGAAAATGCTCAACATCTTTAGCCATCAGAGAAATGTACATCAAAACTACTTAAGATTTAATTTTTATACCAGTCAGAATGGATAACATCCAAAAAACAAATGATGACAAATGCTGGTGAGGATGTGTAGAAAGGGGAACACCTACCTATTCACTGCTGCTAGGAGTGCAAACTGGTACAACCAGAGGAAATCAGGGTGGAAGTACCTCAAATAGCTAAAACTATTTCTCCTACATGATCCATACCACTCTTGTGCATATACCCAATGGACCGTGTACCCTGTTTATGCATGTTCATAGCTGCTCTATTTACAACAGCCAGGTAATGGAAAGCTAGAACTCTATCAACTGACAATGAAAGTGTGGCACATTTACACAATGCAATATTATTCAGCTCTTTTTGACCTTTTGAAAGCTCTAAAGACCTTTTGAAAGTCTTGTGGAAGCCCACTATAAAAGCTTCTCTCAACATGTGCTTATAGAATATAAAGTTTAAATGTAGCTACCCTAGAACAAAACAATGGCCCTAATAGGCACCACTTTGCAAGCAAATGCAAACCCCAATGCCAGGAATGGAGTCTCTTTTTGGAACTGTTGACTAGAGAGATCCCAAAGATCTTCAAATAATACTGGCTATTGCCATTGTACTTGCTTTCCCACCAGAATGATGGGAAGATCCTATTGCTGAAAAACTATCTACCTGAGTCGCAGAACAAGGAGCAATCAAGCTGGAATTGACTTGGAAGCTACCTCTAGCTGTTGGCTAGCTTTTTTTTTTTTTCAATAATTTTTTTTTCATAAGAAACACTTGAATTTCACATCAGATCACAAACAAAAGGAATCAAATCCACATACCAAAGGCACAAAGAAAAATCAACAACATGGGAAAAGCAAATAAAAAATCCCCACCAAACTATCAGTCCCATAGAGGACTCCAATAATGAAATGAGATCTCTCTGGAGGTAACCCAGGACACAGATCTCTTTATAGATAGTTAGATAGATAGATGATAGATTAGATAGATAGATAGATAGATCTATTGATTCTGTTTTGTTTTGTTTTTTCCTCTCTCTGATCCATCCTGGAGGCGGGTCCTTTATTTTCCAGCCATGCTGGAGGCTGGTCCCTTACTCTCCCAGCCACCCTGGAGCCTGGTCCTTTATTCTCTCATCCATCCTGGAGATGGGTCCTTTACTCTCTGATCCCTCCTGGAGGCGGGTCTTTTGCTCTCTGATCCATCCTGGAGTCCGGGTCTTTTATTCTCTGATCCGTCCTGGAGTTAGGTCCTTTGCTCTAGAGACAGGTCCTTTACTCTCTGATCCCTCCTAGACACAGGTCCTTTGTTCTCTGATCCATCCTGGAGATGGGTCCTTTACTCTCTGATCCATCCTGGAGCCGGGTCCTTTGCTCTCTGATCCATCCTGGAGATGGGTCTTTTGCTCTCTGATCTGTCCTGGAGGTGGGTCCTTTGCTCTCTGATCCAACCTGAAGTCAAGTCCTTTACTCTCTGGTCCATCCCTGAGGCGGGCAGGTCCTTTGCTCTCTGATCCGTCCTGGAGCAGAGTCCTTTACTCTCTGATCTGTCATGGAGGCGGGTCCTTTGCTCCTGGCTAGGTTTCTTAGTACTCACTAGAAGGTAATATGCATGTTACTAATAAAGGCAATCATTAACCTTACTCAGCTCTAACTCTGCTAGCTATAGTAACAACTGGTTTTGTAAAATATACCCAATGGTACAACAACGGCACAAATATGGGAATAACAAACCAGCTTCTAATTGGATTTAGGGCCTGCTTCACAACACAGAGTCCATACCTGACACTGTTTTGAGAGCAAGAACCTGTGGCTAGACAAATTACAGGCCATAAGGGGAAGCCTACTATCATTAAGTAACTCACAATGACTTATCTTTATATCCATTGATTAGTGCATTTCCCAGCTCTAACCAGAGAAGTTTCTTCTTACAGCAGATGGTAATTAACAGAGACCCACAGAAGGTCAACATGCAGAAAATAAGATATTATAGAGTGCTCAGCCCTAAATGGGACATCTATATCACACTTTCTCCTCCCAAGTCTCAGGATCATTTTGGAAGAGGGGACAGAAAGATTGTAAGAGCCAGAAGTGGTAAATGAATTACAAACAAACTGTTCTCTGGACACCACAAGAGAGTTGCACTTGTATACCCACAGGCACACTTGTGTAAACCCAAGCCAGACAGGAGTCCAATATGAATGGGGGAGGTGGGCAGAACCCAAGGCCCTGCAGAGTGTCTATTGGCAACTGACGGATCCCAGGAGAGGGAGAGTTGGTTTTTCTCACAGGTGTGATGCCTAATAGGTTGACCAGACTTCTGGATGTGGACCCACACCCGGGAAAACATGGGAGCTATGAAATGGAATGGGACGGAAAAACAAAAATTTTTTAAATTAAAATTTTAAAAAGGACAGATAATATTACGGAGGGCATGAAACAGGTGGAAGTAGTGAGAATGGGGTGCAGAGGGGGAGGGGATCTGAATATGACCAAAATATACTATATGAGATTCTGGAATCAACTAGGAAAAAAAAATGTCATCAAGCTCTTAAGGGAATGCCAGGTTAGGAGGACCAAAGCACCTACACTGTAGTGCAATCAGTGTGCCCTCACCTCCTTTTATTCACAAGGGAATCAAAGAGTGGACACTGGGGGAGGGGGGGAGCTGAAGAATATCACTGCTTTCATTTCATTACACTCAATTTATTAGTAACCAAAGCAAACAGGGAAGATATAAAGAAAATACTCTATCCTAATATCTCCCAAGTAACTTTTTAAATTATGACAGAATGAAGTGCAACAGCTGATTTCTAAAGGTGGCTGTTTAGTATCTCCCATCAGACATACTCTCATCAAGTGGTGGTACATATGTTCTACTCCCTTAGTTCTGGATATACCACAGTGAATGCCTCATCCAACAAAGTATCTTGGAAGAGCTGTAATGCAAATTCAGAGTAGTCATAAAAATGCTATACACTTCTGCCAGACCCAGCCCTGGGTTGTAAAGAAGTGTGCTACAAACCACAGAAAAGTCACACTGCAAGTGTTCCAACAGCCTAGGGTGGCCCCAAATCACCTGCGATATCTCCAACCTGTGGCTGAAGATGTCCCATATATTTCCTGTCTTGGTGGCACCTTCAAAGCTGTCTCCACTGTGCTCCATTCAAATTCCTGTTCCATAGAATTTCTGAACATAATAAAAGCCACTGCTTTATACTACTAACTTTTGAGGTCAACTTTTATGCAGAAACAGCAACAGGGACAGTTATATTCATTCAGCAACTAAACAGATAAAAGGCCAAACATTCTAGCTGGGCATGGTGGTGCACGCATTTAATCCTAGCACCTGGGAGGCTGAGGCAGGTGGATCTTTGTGAGTTCAAGGCCAGCCTGGTCTACAGAGCAAGTTCCAGGAGAGCTGGGGCTACAGGGAGACCCTGTCTCGAAAAAAAAAAAGACAAAAAAAAAAGGGCAAACATTAAGTGCATCATTACTAAATTATATCTCAAATATTGCACCAATGGAAGCAATGACAGGTGATGCTCAAAGCACATGTACTGTTAAGGATTTGGTTAAGGAGCTGGACAGATGGTGCAGTGGTTAAAAATGCTTGTGACTCATGCAAAGTACCTAAATTTGGTTCCCAGCATCCATGCTGGATGGCTCATAACCAACCATCTATAACTCAGCTCCAGGAGGCCCAATACCCTTTTATGGCCTCTAGAGGATGTCACACATATGGCACAAATACAGACACAGGTACACATAAATTTTTAAAAATATAATAAAATTAAAAGAATTTAGTTAAAAGAAAAGCTAAAACTTAAAAGTAACTTTTAAGTAACACTTTAAAAGTCTGCCTCTCACTTCAGAGGGAGGTAAGGACTATGATACCCCCCAGGATAGGAATCAGATGAGATCTACCTCTGACACTCACAGATAGCTTCTTCCCCACTATCCAAGAAAGTTGCTCCAGCTTATACTTATAAATGTGTATTCATTTGAGCTGTTGTAGACACAATCCTCTGAGGAGTAATAGCTGTTAACCTCGTGGGGCACCATTCACCCCCACCTCCCAGCTATACTTCTTCCATAATTGCACATGGCCTCATGGTCTCATGATGCCAGGTGCTACAGTGTGGGGATACTGCACCTATGTAGCTATTGGGATACTGTCCTCTATGCTGAGATGAGACTTTACTGATGTGGATATCTTGGGGTCATCTACATTCCTGTAAGTACTCCCTTTACCCATGCCTTGTAAATAAACTCAATAAACTCTCTTACTCACCAAGTTGGAGTTTGGTAGAATCATCTTTGATTTATCATTAGGGCTTTATTAAGGAAGGATAAACAATTAAGTATGCCCAGGGAAGGAATTCTCAAAACGTTAGCTACTAGGATGGTAAAAGGGGAGGGTATAGGAAATGTCCTCACTCTTTCTCTTACAAGTGTATTCATTGACCAGACTTTAGTCACATGGCCATACCAACATCACCTGATGGAATCCAGGAAAAGCTGTCTTTATTTAGTTTCAGTTGTCATGCTCTAGCCAGTAAGGAGGGAAATGAAGGAAGGGGAATGTTAGAACCTGCCACATGCATGATCTAAAGCTAAGTTCGTATTTGGTTTAGAATTTCGGGATCAAAAATTACCCCCAAAATATACCAAGGTATTCTTGTTAGATTCCCAATCCTTGAGATTTTCCCAATTAAAAAAAACAACATATTTTTAGTACAGTACCAACTTTTCTGTCCAGATGTAATAACAGAGGAAGATAACTAAATGGCAGGCAAACAATAAATTAACAAGTCCAAAGAAAGGACAAGCTTCAGTATTTCCTCAAAAACAGTAATATCCTATTTTATATTCTACAGATTCCAGATTTCCTTCAGCAAGCACTCAATAGCCAAAGGTCACTTTCATCAAAGGTATCACACATACCATGACTAAATGAGATTACACATATGTAATGCCTTGTAAACAGCAGTTTTAATATAACGTAATGCACTACCAAACTACCACTCTAATAAAGACGCTTACTCAATTAAACAAAACATCTTTAAAAATATTTTAACAAGGATATATTCACAACATAATCTAATTAAAAGATTTCAACAAAATTTACAGTACCTACAAAAGGATTCAGATACCCATAATAGTTTACAGATCAGTTTAGTTTCTAGTTACATATATTGCTTTGTCTTAGGAAATATCCTTACTATAAATGTATGATTTACAATATCCCCATGATAGCAAGAAAAAAAAAAAATTCGTACAATGTTTGATAGGCATTTGTTATCCCAAGTATTTAAATGGTTATTCTCATTTTTACATAATAATATTCTTTTAGTGGTAAAAGGTAATCATTTTTTCCAAAGTAAAATCCAGACATCCTTTCCATAAAATAAATAGAATAGCAGCAATCCTTGGGAATCCATTACACATAGCTACAAAGATTTCTTTTATGTTAACTGGACCCTAAGTAACTGACTTGTTATAAAGTAAAAATAAAATTTTAGAAACTAGTTAACACTACTATTGGCCCACATATATGTCCATGAAGGAATTTTAACATAACACATTGAAATTAATAACTATTTCTAATATACATAAACCAAAATGCTTTGCCCTTACCAGCTAATCAAAACTTATCTACAAAACAATGTACAGAAATGCTATATGTAAACACATAGATTTTTGATACAGACTATGAACCTCTTCCTACATTCTATGGATCAAAAAAGATCTATTACATATGCAAATGAATACACTGATTTGGGATATACTGATGTTACATAACTGCATAAATGCATACACAAAACAAATTCTGACAGTGTTTCTAACAACTCCATAATTTCTAACATCACATGATTTAAAATGAAAACTATGGTTTCCTTTTTTTTTTTAAATTAAGCTTTTAAGTGGAAAAAGAAATCCAACACTCCACTTTGCAACAGTCAAGAATCTCTTCTGTTGCTCCCCAGAGTTTCAAAACACATAAGCTTTGTCCTTATTCAGGAAGCCTGATCCTCTCCAGTGCTCTGCAACAGAATAAAAAAATTCTTTAATATAGTCAAAGTGATTTAGTTTCATAAACCATGGGACTCAAAAGGTCCAGACGAAGAGAAACAGTCTTCATATGTAAGTAGTGTCAGCTCCTCATTGTTTTCAACAATCCAATCATGTTTAGGAGTGTACACAGTTGAGAAGTAAATCTTTGGATTCCATCATTTACTCAGATGTCCAGCTTGTCACATCAGGCAAAGTGACACACCAGAGTTTGTGTGAGACATAACACTATCCATATTATACCAGGCCTAAGGTTCAATTGAACCTTTAGCAAAGTCCCTCCCACATTAAAACACTGAAAATCCTAAGGGGGGGCAGGGGGGAATAGAATACACAAAAACCTAAAATACACATGACAATTACCCATAGCATGGAGACTCAAAAAATCCTACAGCAAAAATCATGTCCTTAGTAGAAGCATCTGTTTTCCTGCCATCTATATGGTTCTGCAAATAAAAGTACTTTGTCACCAAACTTGATGACCTGAATTCGATCCCTGGCACCCACATGGGTAGAAGGAGAGAACTAACTTCCACAGGTTGTCCTCTGACCTCCACATGTGTGTCCTAGCATGCACAAGCACATTTGCATGCACACATGCATATGCATACACACACACATAAATAAATAAATAAATAAATAAATAAATAAATAAATAAGTAAATAAATAAATAATAAATAAATGTAGTAAAAATATTTGTTTTCTCTACTTATCCTTTATTTTTTTGGTCTTTTTGAGACAGAGTCTCCCTGTAGCTCCGGCTGTCCTAGAACTTGCTCTGTAGACCAGGCTGGCCTTGAACTCAATGGAGATCCTTCTACCTCTCCCTCCCAAGTGCTAGGATTGAAGGTGGGTGCCACCACACCTGGCACTTCTTATCCTTTTTAAAAATTTCTTTCTTGCTTGCTGGGCGTGGTGGCACATGTCTTTAATCCCAGCACTTGGGAGGCAGATGCATGGGGAGCTCTGTGAGTTCAGGCCAGCCTGGTCTACATAGTGAGTTCCAGGACAGCTGGGGCTACAGAGAGACCCTGTCTCAAAAAGACCAAAAAAAAAAAAAAAATTATTTCTTTTTTAACTTATGTGTATGAATGAGTGTTTTGTGTGCATGAATGTAAGGGCTTTTGGATCTCCTCAAACTGGAGTTACAATGGTTGTTAGCCAGTATATGGGTGCTGGGAACTGAACCCAAGTCCTTTGAAACAGCAGCCAGTGGTCTTAACCACTCATCCATCTCTCCAGCCCCTCTACTTCTTATCTTCTATAAAGAGAAACTGTAAAATAGAATGAAGGAAACATCAATTTCTAGCAGAAAGGAGCAGTCAAGCTCCAGCTTTGAACAGTATTTGGGCTTTGCACTCTTGAGTTAATCAGTCTCTCAGGAATGTAGCATTCCAGTGTAAACCCTGGACCAGAAATTTTTATGACAACACACCCCAGACCTACTGAATAAGAAACCTCTGGGCTGGGGGACTGGAAGAGATGGCTCAGTGATTAAGTGCACTGGCTACTCTTAGAGAGGACCCAGATTCTATTCCCAGCACCACCTAGCAACTAACAACTGCTGGGGGATCTGAAACCCTCTTCTGGCCTCCATGAGCACTGTATAACACAGGTGTACTTACATACATGCAAGCAAAATGCTCATACACATGAAATAAAAATAGATAATTTTAAAAAATTGGAAAGAAACTTCAGGTTGAAGCCCAGCAACCTTGGCCCCTGGATGACTATGAAATTTTGGCGTTTGAGAATTACTGTCCTATCTAACATTGTTACTGTACTAAAGCAGACATAGATCTGGTCAATTTTCCTAAGACATGTAAGCATTCTACTACCTCACTCAAAATCTCAATTTAAGCCCTCATACTGGGGAATTATAAAAAAATAAAAAAATAATTTTATCTTGGGGAGGAATCAAAATATTTAAAACAATCCTAAGACTAAGGTCTTATTTTTTGATTTGGGTTATGAAACCCTAAACTATATAAGATAAATTTTTCAAAAACATACACTAAAAGTAATTATAAACGTCTTTATCATTATCTCATGCTTAAATAACCCTGTAGCTTTAAAAAAAAGTATTCAAAAGCATTTCATAGAAAGTAACTACAGGAATCAGAATCATTGCATTAGTCACTGATCACATTCAGAAAACACTTACTTGTCTTAAAAACTGCTTTCCAAGATATGAGGTAGCCATGCTGGTTAAATTCTTCCTGTTGCCTACTTTACACCTGATGTAACCATATAGGTTGGCACCTTGCAGCACCACCCCCATGATCACCACAGCCTGAGAGAAGGAGAAAATAACCAATGGTTATCAGCTTAAAAACAGCTTTCATTATGCATTAAGTGAGAAAAGGCAGAGTGGGTGAGAAAAAGAAGTTCTGCAAGGCAGGGCTGTGCCAGTGAGACTCCTTAACCTGCCAGAGAAGACCTACCTGATGCTGCTCTGTAGAAGGTGCTGGGCCATTCATTCACCAAGGATAAGCACTCTCATACTCCTATTCTTGCTCTCTCATCAGATCAAGGTGAGTAAACTGAGAGCAAGCAAGAGTAAATCTGTACCATAATGATGCATATGTGACAACTGGCTTATGGAAAGAGAACAGGGTCTGCTCTCCAGAAGAAAGGAATTGCACTGTGCAGAGCGGCTAGTTCCTTGTGGCCACACCAGGGATCCTACAGGCAACAATAATAAGATCACTGAGGATTGAGATTAAGATACTCAAACCCATTCTTTAAATATAATTAAAGAAAATTAACTAATATGAATGAGGAAATCCTATGCTTAAATACTCTATAAAACTCAGCAAACATTTTCTGTAAACAACCAGGCAATATTTTAGATTCCATGGGCCATATAATCAACATCTGCCCTCAATTCTGCTGTTCCTCAATTTAGTCCACTTAGTCCAAAAGCAGCCACAGACATCAAATGGGCCAGGATGTATCTCAGTAGCAATGTACAAGATCAGGTGAAAGCCACAGCCTGCCAACACCTACTCTACAATGAATAGCTCAATATCCTTCTACGACCACCAAATACATTCAGGAAACACTGACATTGGTAAAAAACAAAGCAGCCCAACAGAATGTCTATTTCCAATTCATACTCTTTCTCTCTACCCTGAACAAGCTAAATAACTGGTTTTAAGCAGGTTGGAGGATTTTTAAATGTTTAAAGAACTTGTTCAAATTCCTAGTAAAAGAAGTACAGGGAAGAGAGAGGTGAAAGGGGGAAGCATGGGAGAGGAGGCAAAAATCCAATTAAAGTATAAGATACTTTTATTTATACTATTAAAGTATAAGAAATGTCTTTATGTACAGTGAATGTAAGTCAATAATTAAAATATTTATATAGAACCTGAAAATAATCAACTAAGCTGGAAAGCATTACGAAATAATCTTACCACCTCAAATATTTTTTCAATAGTAGCCCAAAAGAAACAAAATACCTTTAAAATGAAAAAGAAAGAAGTAAAGTTGATGCTTTCCATTCTAATCTTGTGCTTCATGGAAAGAATCACATTACCATTAGAGAAGACTGCTAGATGCCTAAGTGAATATACAATCCTATCTTGACACCTCCAATAACACCCCTGGCTCCTCAGCCTGGAATGCTCCTGGCACAGGGCATGTCCATTTGCAAACTGAGCATGGACCCTGCTTGGTCGTCAATCTGATTATATGGACAAATTTTTAAATGTATTTATAAGTTTAAGATGGCACAGTGGTCACACATGAAGATTTCTGTCCTGCCTCTGGCCTCGGAATAATGAGGCAATGAGTAGGCTTTATTATTTCTTCTAATTATTATTGATTCTATTTGCGTGGTATATGTGTGTACCCGGTGTGTGTGTGTGTGTGTGTGTGTACATGTGGGCTCAGGAAATGGTTCAACTGGTATAGTGCCTGCTGCTTAAGCATGAGGACCTGGGTTTGATTTCTAGGTTCTCATAAAAGGTTGGATCTCTGTGCATGTGTGTGTGGGTACATATGTGTGTGAAGACCATAGGTTAACACTGGGTATTTTTCTCAGTCTCTTTTCACCTATTTTTTTGAGCAGTGTCTCCCACTAAACATGAGAGTTTGATAATTTGACTAAATATAGAATTTGGTAATTTGGCCAGATGGCTGGCCAGTAAGACCCAGGAATCCCCTTGTCTGTGCTGAATGAGTGCTAAGATTACAGGTATATACTGCTACACCCAGCCTTATGAGGCTTAAAACACACAAGTAGGTTTTCAATAAAGGTGAATAAGCCAGTACCAATAAACAGAAAAAAAGCTGCTGGTCAAAGAGCCAGTTCGGTGCCACTCTCCAAGATGCTCCAAGGAAAATAAATAATCACCACCTTGGGAGGCAGAGGCAGGCGGATCTCTGGGAGATCAAGGCCAGCCTGGTCTATATAGCGAGTTCCAGGACAGCTGGGGCTAGAGGGAGAGAAACCCTGTCTCAAAAAGAGACCAAAAGAAAAAAAAAAAAAAAGGCAAAATGGCCATAAGCACAGAAACTCGTCCCAACCAAGGGGGAAAGCCTGCCTCTAGCCATGGTGATTGGACCTGGATGAAGGCAGCAGTGGAAGTGAAGAAGGACCACCAATCATGGGAGCTGTCATGAAAAAACTGTGGGGTGGGGGAACTCTTGGAAAGCCTGGATGAGACGCCTCCCAGCAGTTCTGGGGAAGCAGAAGCACTGCTGGAGCAAGACTGGGCTGACTCGACTGGACATAAGGCTCCAGGTCTCACCAATGACTTATGGCAAGACCATCAAATCACCCTGAGAGGAGGCAAGATCCATGTGAGCTAGCCAAGGCCACAAAGCTTGGCTGAGGCTCCTCACACCTGTGTCTTCAGACCATCAATCATAGCATCCAATTCAGCCTCATGGCAGTGACCACATGCACCAGACAACATGGGAATGGCATCAGGAAGAATTCCCTACACAAAAGCAGCACAATGAGATGATCTAACAAGAGCTGACACTGTGAGTCTCAGAAAAATGGACAAGAAAAAGAGAAGGCACTCTGCAAAACCACAGCAGAAAACCAAAGCAGCACACTGCAAAAGATGAGGCAGAATTTACACTAAAAAGTTAAAGTCACTCTACAGAAGACCCAAAGATAGAATTCAAAGAGCATGAAGGTCTGCTAAGACAAAAGGAGATGCAAATGAAGCTGACAGGGAAAAGGCCTGACACCTCTGCTGCCCAGTCTCTCATCAGCTGCTGCTGCCTCCTGCTCACTTTCCACCTACTCCTGGCATCATCTCATAACAACCCCAATTCGATTTTTTTATTGCCTGTCAACTTCTCCCCTGGAACACATGCTTGAACAGAATAGTTATCTTGCTTGTCTGCCTCTAACTTTTATGTACAACATACTATAAACGCCCAAAAATACTGGCCAAGTGTACATATTTTAAAAAGTAAAAACTTAAAACGAGTAGAAGGCAGTGGATGAAAACAAATACAAATGGCTCAATATAGAGGTAACTGCTATCTCAGAATCAGAAAAGTGGAAAATTAGAAAAATAAACTTAAAAGACTTAATACAAGCCAATTTTCCTGCCAAAGCAAAACATAAGTTTATTTGTTGAAAGGACACAAAGGTTCCAGAAAACTCAACAGAAAAACAAATACAGACAATAGTTCAAGCAAGGCAGGTGTGGTAGTATATGCCTTTAATCCCAGTGCTCAGGAGGTAGAAGCAGGTGGATCTCTGTGAGATCAAGGTCAACCTGGTCTACAGAGTGAGTTCCAGGCCACTGGGGCTACAAGGAGTTTTGAAAAAAAAACAAAGAGGACTGGAAAGATGGTGCAGAAGTTAAGAACACTAGCTGCTCTTACTGAGGACCTGGTTTAATTCCCAGCACCCACATGGTAGCTAACAACCATCTGATACCCTCTTCTCTCAACTCCACAGGCACTGAATGACATGGTGCACTTACATACATGCAGGCATAATGTTCACATGCATAAAATAAAAAATAAATAGTGTTAAAAAAGAGAAAGTTTATGCTTTTGCAGAGGACCCTGGTTTGGTTCCCAGGACCCACATGGCAGCTAACAACTATCCACATAATTCTAGTTCTAGGGGATCTAACATCCTCTTCTGACCTCTCTGGCATAACAGGGCTGCACTTATATACATGAAATCAATATACTCATGTACATAAATAAAAATTTTTAAATATTTTTAAAATTTTCAAGCAAAAGAGAGAAATCAGGAGGAGGCAAGGAAGAAGGAATACTTCAAAGAGGATTTATGGAGGTTAGGTTATTTCTCTACAATATTCAATATCTTATAATAAAAAGGAGTAATCAAGTCATTATCACTCAAGAGTAGTCAAGAGAAATCTTTAACATAATAGAGTTAGGGGAAAATAAACCTACAAGCTCTTTTTTTTTTTTTTTTTAATACTACCATCAGTGTACTACAGCCAAGCAAGCAATACAGAAGCTCCAAATTGAGGCATTTAAAAAATAGATCAAGGCTGGGGAGATAGATCAAGTCAGTAAAGTTCTTGCCACACAAGCACAGGACCTGAGTTTAAACCCAGGTGCTGTGGCACACCTGTAATGCTAGTGCTGGAGGCAGAGAGCTGGATCCGTGGGGCTCAGTCAGCCTAGACCATTCAGTGAGCTCCAAGCCAAGGAGACCCTGTCTCAAAAAAGTAAGGTGGATGGCACCTGAGGAAAAACATCTGAGATTGTACTCTATCCTCCATATGTACACATGAACATGTACCCACATGTACCTTTCACATAAGAACATACATGCACACACATACACACGTATATCAAGACCAAACAATCAGAAAAAAAACATATTAAAAGTAATTGTTCTCAATCCTAAAAAACAAAAACACCTGAATCAACAAAAATGGGAGGAGCACAGGAATGTTCATTTCTGTCCCCATGGAGTCTTCACAAATCAATATACATGTCTAAGTACACTGTTCAGTGTATGAAGAAGAACACCAGAACTGAATAAAACACAAACTCACACTCACAAGGCAGAGAAGCCTTATTAGTTTTCTCCTCTACCAGAGCGGGAAATTCATAAATACTGAATACATTTCCTAATTCATGAAGGAGAGTTACAATATAAACACAAACAGATGATTACTAATATAAGTAAAAAACAAAAAGAACTTCCAAATCCTATGAAGGGGAAAAAAAAAAAAAAAAGAAAAAAAAAGAAAAGAAAGCAAGTTTATATAGCAAAACAGAGATAAGAATTACTAAAAACCGGGGAAGGAGGTATAATTAAGGCCAAAATGTCTGACACCAAAAATGTTAAATGCAATAAACTCAACTATTATAAAAGCAGGATTCACAGCTTGGATTAGGTAATAAACTCTCTTTCAAAAAGAGCAGTAATATGGCAGATGTGGTGGTACATCCCTCTAATCTCAGCCCCCCTGGGAGGCAGAAGCAGGTGGATTTCTGTGAGACCATAGTGAGTTCCAGGCAGGCTGGGACTAGGGAAGCCACGTCAAACAAAAAATCAAAAGCAAAACACAACACAAAACAAAACAAAACACAATAGGATCAATATTTGTTTTCACACACGCTTCTTGATCCTTCTTATTCTCACCATATGCAAATAAAACTTAACTTCCATGCCCCTGAACATAGTGAGTGGTGGCTACAGTGCTTCAATGAGGTAAACTGATTCAGCTTGCAAGGCCAAGTGGTACCCTGACCCAATCACATGAGGCCAACATACTGTATACCCAAAACTAAACCAGATGGGAGACATTTGACCTCATAAAATGATGGCTTATCCCATAGCCATTCCTGTCACTAACTGTAACTACTAGAGATCTCACACCAGCCTCCCCAGAAGAGCCCTTCCTCAGATTCCTCCCACAGAAAGTATAAAACAAGATGACTGCTGCTCTAGGTTACTAAGTTATGGGCTATGGATTAGCAACAATAATAACCAGAAGGTTACCAACCAGGATTTTCTCAATATACACTCTACAACCACTGACAGAATGGAAACTGGGGACTGGCTCGTGCCTCGCACTCAAAGAAGAGTTGAGGAAAAGAAGTTGGGAAACACAAGGCTGCCTATTTGAGATGTCCTAGTATGATTTCCATAAGATACTGCTACTCACCAACCACTTTACTTTGAAGGAGAAGAGTGCACTGAAGGCAAATATCACCCACAGAACTGGACAGGCGATAAGTCCTAACCAAAAGATTCTTGATTCAGCCTCTGAAACAGTTTTATTATCTTGAGGAGTTGACTATTAAAAAAATAAATAAATAAATAGAAAATTAACTTAATCATCACTGATATGAGGTTCATCAGTAATTATTATTTTTTTTTAAATAGGAAACACAGGAGCTGGAAAGATGGCTCAGCAGTTAAAAGCACTGGCTGCTCTTGCAGAGGATCTGGGTTGAGTTCCCAGCACCAACATAGTGGCTAATAACTATCTGTAACTTAACTCCAGTTCAGGGGATCCAACACCCTCTTCTGGCTTCTTCAGGCACTGGATGCATGGGTGCTCTATTTTTTTTTTTTTTTTTTTGCTTGTTTTTTTTTTGTGGTCTTTTTTTTTTTTTTTTTTGGTATCCCTGTAGCCCCAGCTGTCCTGGAACTCGTTCTGTAGACCAGGCTGGCCTTGAACTCACAAAGATCTGCCTGCCTCTGCCTCCCAAGTGCTAGGATTAAAGGCGTGGGCCACCACGCCCTGCTATAAGACATAGTTTTGAGAGGCTTCTATCCAATTCTGCTTGCAACTGGTACTGTCTATTCACAGGGAAGCTGCATGAGCTTTTACTAGGTGAGAATCAAGGAAATTAAAGTTGCAGTTATCCTGGAGACTTCATGTCTTAGCAAACCCCAAGAATTTCCAAGGGTGATGATGAGTTGTTTCCAAAGTAAATTTTATATTAAGGAATAAATATAACCTCACTGAGCACAATGCTGCTTTCTGAGAAGTATTACTTGGCAAGGCTCTTCCTAGCAGGGGGCAAACAATTTAATTGGTAGTGTTACCAAGATTCTTATCCTCTGTCTACCAAATTTATTTCCATAGGGAAAAGGAATGTTCACTTTATTAGGAAGCAGAGTAATCCAAAAACAAGTTCCAAGGTTCCTGAGGGCACAAGCTTGAGGAACAGACTTCATCATTCTGACTTGTACCCAGCTGCAGTTTTTTTGTCACAAAAGGCAAACAACTGTGTGAACAATATAAATATATATATAAATGCCAAGCATGGTGGCACACACCTTTAATGCCAGCACTTGGTAGGCAGAGGCAGGTGGATCTTTGTGAGTTCAAGGCCAGCCTGGTCTACAGAGTGAGTTCCACGACAGCTGGGGCTACAGGGAGACCCTGTCTTAAAAAGACATATATACACATGTAGGTATCTGGCTGGACACAGAAGGATCCAAGGTGATATCAGCAAGGCAACAAAGCTGGGGGCCACCAGGAAGACACCTTTAATTAACAACCTCTGATGGGCAGCTTAGCATGCTGTGCTCCCAGAGGATTCTGATCCATATACACTACCTTGTTTCCAATCTGAAGCAGTCATTAGGCTTTGGAAAGCTACCTGGTTTAGTACTAACAGGGTAAGCGATTTGCAGTAGTGATTTCAATCTTGACTCTTCCAGTAGGACTCAAAAGCAATCTATATATAAATTATCACTTTACCTTTCTGGATTCAAACACCCAGTGGCTCTTTCCATCCTCATCAATATGGTTCCACCAACGCAGGCCAACCATTAATCTACCTGTGACATTCTGGAAAGATTAATATGAACACACATATTTTAAATATTATTTAAAGCATTAAAAGTCCATTATCTTACTGTACTATTTCACAAACTCTTCAACTCTACCATTATAATAGGCAATTAACAACTATCTACCAACCTGGTAGATAGTTGTTAATTGTAACAAGTGTACCCATAGGCATATCCTCCCCATTAAGAACACTTGTTCTTTCTCTAAAGCTCTCTTTTCTTCCTAGGCCTTTCTTTCCTTCTATTTATTATTATTATTATTATTATCATTATTATATTATTTTTAACAGTGACTAATATTGGTATTTTTATTTTATGTAAATTTTTCAGATCACTAAGCATCACGGAACTATCAAAATACCCAGAAGAAATTCTGTGCCCCCCCCACCTCAAAATGAAAAGTTCTACCTTTCAGTCACCATGAAAACAGAATTTGTGCATGTCCTGGCTTCTTCCTATATAAAATCTGAGCCCATCCTATCAACCTGTCATATCTTTAATTACTTGGCGTTAACAGCTTTTTCTTTTTCTTTTTTAAACCAGTAAATATGGAGGAACTATTCTGCCATGTCATGTGCAAGAGTTTACAAGATCATCTCTCATATTGCCCCCCAAAAGGTACTATAACCCTTATTTAACAGAGGAATAAATTTTCCCCAGGAATATCCTACTTTAAATTGTTAAACAGTAAACATATGCAAATGTGGTACATGATGCTAAACCAGGCGTCTTAATTTGGGAAACACTGTCACCATAAAATAATACACTAAGCAACCTGAAACTCTTCCCATTAACAAATGCAGGTGTGGCTCAGTGGCATACTGAGGTCCTGGACTCAAGCCTCAGAACCCTGTGGAGGGGAAGCAATACTGATGTTCTTTTCAAAATACTCTTACAACGAAAACCCCAAAGTAATTTTCCTAATTACTTAAACTTCACAGTGATAATGTAGCTATTCTGGACTTCAGAATTGTTACACCTGCAGTCTCATGTCTGTTGAACATGGGCTCCTCTTTAGACTGAGACAATCATACTAGCTGCACCCTTTGGATCAGGGTTAAACTGCAACTGAGTGGTTTCACCCAGCTTGAAGAAAAGGCTGGAGGTCCCAGCTCAACTGCTGTTTCGTACCTGCTCCCAGAGGGACTCCACTCAGGCCTGGATCCACCCCAGGCACAAGTGTGAGATCCGAGGCTTTCAGAGCTGACTGGGGGGCAGGCTCTGGTGGTTTGGGGGCCTCCAGTCCATGCTGTGAAGGGGGAGCTGTGGAGCCCCTAGCGCCAACATAGGGCCTGACATTCGGCTTCGTGCTAAAGTGTGCCATGCAGAACATGGCAGGTGGGCTGGGGGAGGCCGCTCTCCAGCCACTCTATGGCCACTCAGCTCTGAGCTCCTCAGCCACACTACCAGAGTGGCAATCAAGCCCGCAGCCTCCGCCGCTCTCCTTGCCACCACCTCCCTCCTCTTCATGACCCTGCCATACTATTAGCTATGTTTCTCCATTTTTATATTTTTTGATGGGCTCTCTTACCATACCTCTGACTGGCCTAGTATGCAAAACACAGACTAGGCTGGCCTTGAACTTATGTGATCTTCCTGCTTGTGCCTCCTGAGTGCTGGCATGCAACACCATGCCTGTCCTAGACCCTCTTCTCTGGCTATTTATTAGGAACCACCTTTTCATGCATGTCTTAACTGAAACTACATACATTTTACATCCATGAACACAACTCTAAATGGTTACAGCATATTTTAATGTGTAAAAGTATGTGTGAAGGGGACTAGCAGGCTGTATTAGAGCAACTCCTAAGGTTTCTTAGGAGAAAATCTCCATTTTGTGTTAAAGATTTCTAGGAAACAGCTTCATTCTGCAGAGAGCTGAAATAGCAGGCAGATGGTATTTGCTCAGAACCAGGTTTCAGCAATGAGGTTGCAAAAGAACAATGGAAACAGTGAAGTAATAAAATGAGTCAACTCTGGGATGGCAGAAGGGAGTCAACAGAAGAGAGATGAGCCAACGGAGATAATAGAAGAGATCATCTCCTCTGCTATTTGAAGACAACATAGGAAGAATGGGGCCCTAAAGTTAGCCATAGGAAAAGTCACCTGTGAGAATCCTAGTAATAGCTAACCCGAAGTCCATAAGGATGTAAACTTTTTTTTTTTAATTTTTTTTTTTTTATTTTTGTATGTGTATGAATGTACTGTCGGCATGTAGGTTTGTGCACCCGTGTCGTGCAATGGCGCGGAGGTCAGAAAAGGGTCTCAGATTCCCCTGGAACTGGAGTTACAGACGGTTCTTAGCCGCCATGTGGGTGCTGGGGATCAAACCCGGGTCCTCTGCAAGAGCAGTCGGTGCTCTTAACCACTAGGCCATCTCTCCAGCCCCAGGATGTAAACTTTATGTGAAGTCTTAGCCACCTGCAATAACCCTGGTAATGACTAAAGCAAAGCCCACTAAGATGTAAACTTTATGTGACCTCTTCCTTTAAAAACCCATGTAACTGGGCATGGTGGTGAATGCCCTTAATCCCAGCACTCAGGAGGCAGCAGCAGGCAGATCTCTGTGAGTTCAAGGCCAGCCTGGTTTACCTATCAAGCTCCAGGCCAGCTGGGACTAAAAAAACCACCAACCCTATGTAGAATTTCTCAGGGTTGCTCCCCTACCTGCGTATAGTAAGAGAGTAGACCAGTTTTTTTCTAAATAAACTTTGTAAGAAGCAGCTGCCTGACTTGTTGGTGATTTGGGGGGACCCTCCCGGACCCGTTGTTAATGTGTATTCACATTTTTTCCCTGAATGTCAAAGGTACATCACTCAGTCTCTCAAAATATACTAAGCTCTTTCTGCTTATTAATGCAAATTAATAAATTATGCCAGTTTTCCCAGTATTTACTTATTCAACAAACACTGTGCATCTACAATGTTGTTAATAAAATAATGACTTCAATAATAAATAAATAATAAATAAATAAATAAATAAATAATTAAATAATGGCTTCAAGTATGGTATGAAAGGTCAAACAACTACTACCAGCCATCATTGTTGTAAGCATAATGTATGAGATACTTGAAGAGTGTAGCAGGAAAATCTGATCTAGTCTGAGTATCACAGAATGACTTCCTAAAGAATCAACGTTTGTAATGAAACTGAAAGGATAAGAAATCAGTACTTCAAGGCATATTTAATCAGGTTCCGTCAATTTGAATGGAGAAAAGTTTTCTTCCTTCTAATTAACTCTAAGTTCAGCACACCTTTAAGTTAAATTATGAATATAAGCAACAAGTAGGATTACAAGACCTTGGACTTTGTCACAACAAAAGCAGGTATTTTCATGCTTGTACTTCTTACTGTAGACACACAAAGTCTTATTTCTAATTTGACAGTTATTACACCTGCTATTTTGTCTTAATGAGACCATAAAGTATATATTAAGTCAGAAATTCACCTTTAAAAATTTTAATTACAGACATTTTAGGATCCCCCACATACACATACCCAAATCCACATAGGCTCAAGTCATTTATAAAATACCATAGCATTTGCATGAAAAATCTATGTGTATATATTTAAATCAGCTCATGAGAGGTGAATACTTTGCCAATGTTACACCATACTGAGAATAACAAGGGAAAGTCTGACGTGTTCAGTACAGATACAATTTTGTTTTCCTATATATTTTCAACCTAGTTAGTTGAATGCACAGATGTAGAACCTATATGGAGACCATGGAGACAGAATGCTGACTTACTTCAACATACTTCCTTCATGATCCTATGTACTTAAAAATACTATTCATGGCATACTGGGAGCATGAAAGGGGGCCACAAAAGCACTCAGCAGATAGAGGAGTAAGAAAACCATTCCAGACAGAGCAGGATGCACAGAAAGCTAAGGAATGCCTTAGAGTTGATTTGTGAGATTTGGTAATCAATCAACTGGCTAGTGGGTATCAAAGAGGCAACAAAACATTTCTGGTCTGCTCAAGTTAAAAAAAAGAAGAGTGGTTTCCAAGCCCTGGGAAACGGAACACTTATGGAAGAGGAATATTTACAGGGTAAAGGAGAACTGTATTTCACAGACAGTAGGTTCGAGGGCTTCATAAGGGCCATAAGAAAAAAAAAAAAAAAAAGATATCAGATGTCAGATAGGGACCCCTGAACCTGCTAGCACAAATCTGAATGGAAAATTAGTTGGGGATCTACATAATGCAAAATGTTGACATTTAAAGGCTGAGTAGTAGGGAAAAGCTGGCAAAGGAGACTGGGAGGGACTTCACTGGCATTTTCAAGAGCAGCTCCTAGAATATTTCAAATTCCCTTGAATTTTTACTTAGGAGTGTTTTGCCTGCATGTGTGTAAGTGCTCCCATGTTGTAAAATACCCATGGAGGCCAGAAGAGTGTGTCAGATCCCCTAGAACTGTAATTACAGACAGTTGTTAGCTGTTATATGGATGCTGGGCATTGAACCCAGGTCCTCTGCAAGACCAGGCCTCTGAGCCATCTCTCCAGCACCCTAAAAACAAAAATTATTTTGATAAACTTTTTTTTTTTTTGGTCTTTTTGAGACAGGGTCTCCCTGTAGAGCTCCCATTGCTCTGGAACTCACTATGAACACCAAGCTGCTCTTGAACTCACAGAGATCCTCTGCCTCTACTTCTCAAGTGCTGGGATTAAAGGTGTGCACCACTGATAAAACATTTTAAAATTGATTTCTAGCTTTGTTCTACTGGACCACAAAAAATGTAGGAGTTTTGACAAGTTATTGATTTCAACAAATTTCTAACAATGTTTCACAGGCACTTACAAAAGCGTATCTCTGAACACAGAAAGTTCCAAACAGTACTATGAGGTTGAAGATGTAGCATAGTTGGCAGAGTGTTTGTCTAGAATGCCCAAAGACATGGGAACTCAAAAATCCCCAGCCCAATAAACTAGGTATAGTGGCACAAACTATAACTAAGAACTAATACACTTCCCCTTCTGAATTTTGCTTCATATGTTAACTGTTTGGATATCTACAAGTAATTCTGACAAGGATAAATAAATGGTATTTTTAAGCCCTTGGATTAAAAAAAAAAAACTATCAGAAATTGAACTATGTTTCTATGTTTCTTTAAAAAACTCTGCTTCAAGGGGCTGGAGAGATGGCTCAGTGGTTAAGAGCACCGACTGCTCTTGCAGCGGAACCTGGTTTGATTCCCAGCATCCACATGGCAGCTAAGAACCATCTTTAACTCCAGTTCCAGGGGAATCCGATGCCCTCTTCTGACCTCCATGGCATTGCACGACACGAGTGCACCAACCTACATGCAGACAGTACACTCATACACATAAAAATAATTAATTAATTAATTAATTAAAAAACTCTACTTCAAAAGGATTTAGTTTAAAACTGAGCATCTGTGATCTAAAAAGGCAAAATCTAGGGCTAGAGAGATGGCCTAGAGGTTAAGAGTGCTGACCGCTCTTACAGAGGACCCAGGTTCGATCCCCAGCACCCACATGGCAGCTGAGAACCGTCTGAAACTCCAATTCCAGGAGAACTCCAGTTCCAGGGGAATCCGACACCTTCTTCTGACCTCTGCAGCACTGCACGACATGGGTGCATACACCTGCATGCAGACAGTACATTCATAAACATACAGAAATAAATAAAATTAAAAAAAAAAGGCAAAATCTGAATTTCTGTGATTCTGCTGACATGATCTAGAATACTACAGTTCTGATTTCCAGATTAGGAATAGTCAACAAGTAAAGTATATGCAGACATTCCAAAATCCAAACAAATTCTGAAATCTGAAGCACTTCTGATCCCAAAGATTTGGGCTAAGAATACTAACCTGTGTAAGAGTTTGGAAATCACAAAGGACTGACTGAAAGTCATGTTCTATTTTGGTAACAAAGCAGAAGGACCAACAAAGAAAAGCATTCATCAAAAGAAGACCGTTACCAGGATACATTAAGAAAAGTTAAAGAATAATGTAACTGGAGAAATTCAAAGAAATAAAAGAATGCCCAGAAGAAAAGTCTAAAGAAAAGAGACCTTTGAAATCTTCCTTTTCAGCATTAAGTGGCCTATAGAAACTGGCCACTGCCAAGCTAATTCTGGTACCTCTAAGAATTTAAATCTCTGAAAATGGCTGGGTTGGTAAACATAAGACTTATAACATCTTACTAATCTTTTAACCAGTGCATCTGGTCTCTTAAATTCCAAAGTTACCCTTTGGTTGTTGTTTTTCTTTGCCTTTTTTTCCTCTTAGGATTTCACTATGAAAATTTTCAAACACACAGAAAAGTAAAATTTTACAGTGAATTCCAAAGTACCCACACCTAGAGTAGAGCCAATTATATTTTATTACATAATCATCTATCTGCCTCTACCCATCCTACCTACCTTCCCAGCCATCACTGTCTCTGAGATTTTCTTGCAACCCTTTCTAGTCCCTCTAGAGCAATTTCCTACCTTGGCATAAATGATATTTTGAGTGGGGTCATTCTTGTGGTGGCTACTCTGTGCATCATAAAATGCTGAGGCAAGCCTTCCTGCACACGCTAGATAGAACCCACCCCCTCCAGCCCCAGCTTAGAAACACTGACAAATATTCTATGAAGGTAAATTTTCCCCTGGTTGAGAAAGAACACTCCAGGGGCACCCAGATCTTTTGCAAAACATAGAAGCTGCTTAAATATCTGCAGACAAAGCAGATATATATACACACAATATTCACAAATGGCATTGAAATAAAATCAGTGATACAGACTAGAAACAGTGTACAGATTCTATGGCTTACTCAGGAGTATTCATGTGGTCAGACACATTCAGCATTTAAACACAGATAAAGCCTAAAGAACAGAAAGATAAATAACAATGCAAAAGGCTGTCTTATTTTTTCAATATATATTGTTTAAATTCATATTAAGTACAATTTTAAAATAGAAACAACAGGACCTACCTTTACTGCCCAAAAGTCACACGACAACAACAAGATAATTGTCACCATACAGGCAATAAAGCTGCTGCTGAGCAACTCACAAAGAAGATAGACTATAATTGCACTGACTCGGAAGAACAGGTGGAAAAAGGATGCCACTGGATGTCTGAAGAGCAAAGCATAATAAAGTCAATGCAACAACATTCTACTCCAAGTACTGGCAGATAGATGCAGATGATAATCAATGTAGCCATGCCTCACTAAGATTGAAGAAGACCTGAGGAGAAGATAAACCTGTCCCCTTAAGTTCCCACTACTTAACTATGTCCTATTGTCACTAGAAAAATGTAGTAAGTTGACTGACAGCTCATTGAATAGAAACTCCCACAAAATAACTACCAAGAACTTTACCCAGCTTAGATTAGCAAATGTCAAATTAATTCCCAGACTCTGAGAAATCATTTCAAGTATTAACAAAGTCACCATTACAGTTGTTGGTTCTTTTTTTTTGGGGGGGGGTGAACTTGGTTAGTTTTGTGTGTTTGTGTGTGTGTGTATATGTGTGTGTGTATGTGTGTTAGAGGGAAAGAGAAACTCACTATGTAGCCCAAGCTGGCCTCAAATTCACAATCATCCTCCCTCAGACCCCAAGTATTAGGATTACAGTATGTACCATCATGCCTACTTATTTTCTTAACAGTTTTATTTAACATATAATTGCAGCACCATACATTTCACCTACTTAACGTACACAGGTTAATATAGTCACAGTTGTCAGACTATCACAATTTTACTTTTTATTACTCAGGGGAAAAAAAAAAAAACATACCCATTGGCCCAAAAGCAACCAATAATTTGTCTCTATAGATTTACCTACTCTAAACATTTCATATACATAAAATCACACAATACTTTTTCTTTTATGACCTTTCACTTAGCATTGTGTTTTTGTTCAAGTTGAATTTTGTTAAATGAATCTATTTATTTATTTATTTAATGTGTATGAGTGTTATGCCTGCATTAATGTTAAGTATTCCAGGCTTCGGATCCCCTGGAAATGGAGTTAAGGACAACTGTTAGTCACCATGTGGGTGCTGGGATTCAAGCCCAGGTCTTCTGCATGAACATCCAATACTCTTTTTTTTATTTATTATTTATTTGTGTGTATGAGTGTACTGTCTGCATGTAGGTTTGCGCACCCGTGTTGTGCAATGCCGCAGAAGTCAGAAGAGGGTGTCGGATTCCCCTGGAACTGGAGTTAAAGACGGTTCTCAGCCGCCATGTGGGTGCTGGGGATGGAACCTGGATCCTCTGCAAGAGCAGTCAATGCTCTTAACTGCTAGGCCATCTCTCCAGCCCGAACATCCAATACTCTTGACTGCTAAGCCATTTCTCCAGCCCCATGAATTTCTTTAGAAAGAACTAACTTTAAATAGAAATATGGTTGGCTCAGTAATCTTGTGTTACTTACATAATTCTGAAATTTTCACAAATCAAAATTTACAGATATTATATAAAAAGATGAATTCTCAAAAAACAGCAGCCAGTATGGAATTTCGAACACCAGTGTTCAAATTCCTGGATTTGCTAATTTGAAAACTCAGAACTGAATAAATTTCTAGAGCCCACTTCCTTACTCCTAAGAAAATCTGGTTACCTCTACCTCTTACTAAGTCAAATATACAATGTACAACTCACGAGCTCACTGTAGCTACTCTCCGTTGAATCCTATGTAGTATGAAATATCTCAATGGGCTCATGTGTCAAAGTCCAGGTTCTCAGCTGGTGGTATTGCTGTGGAACCTTCAGGAGGTAAGCCTTACTGGAGGAAGTGAATTTCTTGGGGCATGTCTAGAGCTGTATCTTCTTGTGACCCCCTTGGCGCTCTCTCTCTCTCTCTCTCTCTCTCTCTCTCTCTCTCTTTCTGCCTCTAGGCTGCCATGCCATCAGCACTGTTTCTCCACTACATCCTTCTGCTACAATGTCCTGTGTTACTATGAGCCCAGAAACAGAGCCAAGTGATCACAGACTGAAACCCTGGAACACAAAAGAGGAAAATTTTCTCAGAGAATCCAAAAGTCCCACATAAATCCCATCAGCTGACACCAACATGTAGAAAGAACAGACTAGACACTAATGCAATTTGTATGATTTAACCTTGTACCTGATTTTGGATTTTTGGGGTCTATTCGTTGTTTCCTCTTCTGCATCAAACAGTGAAACATCTTCAGTGTCATCATTACTGTCCTGTCAGAAAAAAATAAGTATCATGAGGAAAATGAAATGCAGCACTTAACATGCCTACCGCATACACAGACGCACAACTGTCAAAACAGAAGACAAAATCATGCCATAGTTACAAGCACCAAGAATTCGAAACCTAGGAAAAAGGCATGTGTGGAGCCTGTACCCCACTCCAGTCATCTGAAAACACTCCACTGGCAATCTAGGAATCAGCTGACCCCAGCCCCTGGGCTTCTGACCTCAGGAAAATACTGAGAGGGGGGAGCAGATCATGATCCTGGAAGCTGATATCTATTCTCAGCTACTCTCTTCCAAGTCGTAGAGAAAGCTAAAGCTCCTGGTGGTTTGGGCTCCTTCATAAAACTATGAAACTGTGTTGTTTCCATGGTTCCTCACAATGTTTCCTCTTATTTAAGGGCTAAACTAACTACCATGCCTCTGGGACTTCTTCTGTCATTTTCCCCTTATTCAGACTTTATTTCAAATCTTTGTATTAGGTCTTTCTAATCAGCATATAAAATTCTCCAAATCTGTATGATGTCCCGGAAGCTCCATAAGGTGTTGCCAGGAAAAGCTTGAGAATTGTGGAGCTCATCACTTGGAGTGCTGAGTCAAGATGCTGGAGGCCAACCTGGGTTAGAGACTGTTTCAGAAAAAGAGAAATTAAGGCTTATCTACATGCTAACACGAAGATTTTCCAAAAGGGGAGGCAAGGAAACTGGTGGCCCCTTTCTTGGTAAAACAAGATTATAAAACAAAAAGACAAAGAAAAAATATTCAAGGTTTCAGATGTTTTAATACACAAGTTGCCTGGGAAGAGGGAGGACAAGACTGCAGAAATGTAGACTGCCTAACAGGTGGAAGGGGTTAACCTAGGCTCATGGTCTAGATTTAGAGGTAGAAACAGTTGGCAAGATTCTATCTTTCCTCAGCTTCCTTCAGGCTGGGCACACATTCCAGAGCTGAAGTTAAGCCACACCGGATTTTCTCCACTCCCCTACAGTAAACTTTTCTGACCACAAATTCTAGTTATCCCATCTTCAGATTTAGGGTATGTATGTCATCGCCCTGTCTTTGCTATTATGGTCAGAAAATATATTTTGTTCCTCAACTTAAGTCTCCCCTCACGATGTCATCGCAGATCGCCTTCGGACACCCCCACCCCAACTTGACAATGCAGGGCAAGAAACCCGTCTGTCCTATCCAGGATTGAGAACTGTGCTGTGGTAATCCCTCGGGAAATGACTTGTTAACTAAAAGGGTAAAAACACAAAATAATCTAAATAATAGTTGATTACATTGTGTTTACAGCTATCAGAATGCCTAGAGTTACAGCAGGATTAGCCCTAGGGGCACAAACGTGATAACCATCGTCGAGGTTTGGTTAACAACTATTTGAATGCGAGGATCTGGCACTGTCCTCTCCCAGCAGGGCCACCGGGCGCCAAGTGTCGGGGTAAGAGGAAGCCGAGTAAGGCCTGTAGGCCGCGCCCCTCACCCGCATATGGGCTGAGACAGGCATCCCCGCCTCATACCGGAGCACTCAGCGACCGCTGGGGACCGGCTTCGGCACCCCTGGCCCTGCTCCCCGCCTCCTGGGACACCGGCGCCCCGCGGCCTCCGCGCCCGCAGCCCTCTCTGGATGACCCGACGGCCCCTCTACCTTGGCCGCCCAGTCCGCCCACGCTCCAGCCCCGGTAAGGGGCAGAGAAGCAGACAAAACAGCCTCGGGACCCCAGCGCTAACACCTCCCGCCGCCTCTCACCTGCGACAACATGGCGACCCGACGCCAAGCCCCACTTCCGGGAGCCACGTCAGTGCAGCAGGCGCCAGGTCCGGTCCTATAGACGTGGGCTCAACACCACAGGCCAAGAGACCCTGCGGGAGCCTACTGGGAGGAGCAATCCCCGGGACCGGAAGAGGTGTGAGCTGAGCCGTATGGCTGACGTACTTTGTTGGTGGGCGTGGTGGTCGGTGGGGGGGGCCATGCCCCACATGCGCTAGACGGTGGATGGGGAGGGCACGGGCGGGGCCGTGACGACAAACGCTAGGTGGTGGGCGGGCCTGATGGGTGGAGTCTTGTCGCAGACAAGTATAATTATGGGCGGGGCGGGAAGTGGACTGGAGCCAAGGAGCGGGTGCATTTGCTAGTGGGCGGCGATTGTGCGGACCTAGAGTTTCACCCCCCCAGGCAAGATCTGGGTGTAAACCAAGAAGAAGACAGCTGGGAAAAGAGGCCTGCTAACACGGTGTGCTGTAAGGGGGAGCTTTGTGGTTTATTAAGAGAAAATGTTTTTTTGCTACTTCTGAAGAGCAAACTCATTTCCGCCAGCGTCGATGCCCAGAGTGAGAGAGGCGGGACTTTGGTTTGTAATTTAACTTTTAATATATTACAGCATGTATTCCTATACAATCTAATTTTTGCGTTTTATAAACACTTAAAAAAATAAATGTGTCCTTGGCAGGAGTAAAAAGTAAAAACAAAGAAAGAGGACTAGGATAAGCAATAGGGGGCACTGTTAACTGCTAACGAAGAGAACCTTAGACCGGGAACAGGGACAGAGTTTGGAACTAGATTTGAGTCCCTGACCACTATTATCAGTTATATAATCAATCTTTATGTACAGGCGTACGTGGGTAGGATAATGGCGTCCTTACAGAGTAATTAGTAAATAGGTGTTTTATTACTGTTTTAAGTTTTTTTGGTAATGTTGAGCTCTAGCCTAGACCTAAAATTCAGAGAATTTAAAGCCATTTTTGAATTTTGTTTTATTTTATGTGTATGAGTGTCTGCCTGAATGTATGTAAGTGCACCCGTGTCATTCAGTGCCCACAGAGGTCAAGAATAGTCAGTACTCTTAGCCATTGCTGAACCATCTCTCGAGCCACCCCCATCTTTTCATAACTGAAAGATTCTTTTAATTGAAACCCAGATTTTATATGGCTCTTTGCCAGCACTGTTTCAACCCTATTATCAGAATAGTTAAAAAAAAAAAAAACCTGCAGCAGTTCTCAAAAGAGAGGTAACTGCATGCTACATGAAGGTAGACAGATGACTGTGTAACCTATCTGGAGCATGTTTTGGTGTCCTATACTGTATTGTAGGGTTGTATGAAGTTATCTTTTGGTTCTTTTGATATGCATTCAACTTGAATTCATAGCATCTTTTAACAATTTAGAACATTTGCCAGGAAAGGTGGATATCTGACCTTTTGGCTATTGGGCATTTGAGTTTTTTACTTTTTGAAGTTTTTGTTTTGGGGTTTGGAGTGGTGGTTGTTTTTAAACAGGATGTTGCTATGTAGCACTGTGTGACTTAGACACAGTTCCACCATTCCAGGCTAACCTCTAATGTCTTGACTCTCCTGCCTCAGCCTCCTGCATTCTAGAACTTAAGCCAATGATCTGGGTGTGTTGAGCCTCTGAGTAGAGGCTATCCCTTTTTTCTTTTTTCTTTTTTTCGTCTTTTTGAGACAGGGTCTCCCTGTAGCCTCAGCTGTCCTGGAACTCACTCTGTAGACCAGGCTGGCCTTGAACTCACAAAGATCTGCCTGCCTCTGCCTCCCAAGTGCTAGGAATAAAGGCGTGCGTCACCACGCCCAGCTGATGCTATCCCTTTTATACAGGACCAGAGCCCTTCAGCGATCCATAGCCCCTCTAGTAGGCTAATCTTTTCCAGGTGCCTGCCTTGTCTCTGATACTGCCCCTTAAGGATTTAAATAGGATCTTCAATACACTTTTGATATTAGTGGCTCTTTTCTAGAGAATATGAATATGTTTAATATTCTTCCGATGGAGTTTATTCTGAGCAGGAAAGGTACATAAAATGTTCTAAAGTCAACCTGTTGAGTTCCCCTCACCCGTTTGTCTGAACTGAGTTTCATTCTGTGCAAAGATTCCAGGAAACATTAATGCATTACTCTAATAATTCCTCTGTTAAAATTTGCTGGAAGCAATGATAACCCTAAACTGGTAGTGATGAGCGGCATCTACTTTCCATTGATCACCTCTACAGACACACATCTATCAGTCTACATCTCACTGAGTGGAATCCAGATGGCACTCTCTTAACCTGTAATACTTTTAGTTCTTTGGTTCATAAGAAGTTTCAGATTAACGGCCAAGGAAATGTCAAAAAAAGAAAAGTCCAAACATCAATACCCATTTGGTTTCTGTTTGTTGTAATGATGCAATAATTTCCCAAGCCTGGTTGGATAAACACATTTTGTCCAAACTCAGGGGCTGCTGTTTTCCCTTGTTTCAGGAATTTATCAATAGGCAGACCTTTGATCTTACAAATCCATGCAGCTTTGCTGGATTTTCCTGGATCAGTGACTTTAGCGGACTCACTAGCCTGACATTCCTTCATCTTGGCTTCTCCATAGTCTTTCTCCTCTTTCACAGTCAACAGCATGAAGCCAGTGTTTATTTGAAGAGGATCCAGTGTTGTGTAGAAACAAGGCCGTTCTTTCTTGAGAGCCAGGGTAGTTCTGCCGCCTCGTGGAGCTAGCATGCAATTCGGTTTGATGACCTGCATGCTGGTCAGGGGGGTTGTCTTGTGCATTGCCCCACCAATTGAATGGGTCAAGAGCTCTTCAGCCCTTAAACCTCTAGGGACCCTGGAGTGGACAAGCACAGGCTGTGGTATGGTGGACTGGACTCTGGGATTCTGCAAAGATTTTCTCAAGTGGGGCTGCAGTTTCTGGATTTCAAGGGGAATATTGGTTTGTTTCACATCCATGGGAGGATGACTCAGTTGCAACCGGTCAACTGCATCTTGAATTGATTTCCCTTTGAAAGTTAGGACCTTCCTTGGGTATGGAATTGAAGGTCCCCAGGCATCAATGGGGATAGGCAAATTCCTCAGAATTATGGGCCTGCAGTGCATTGACAGTCAGAAGGAACCGGTCAGGTGTCATGGGGACTTTCCAAGACTTTTTCTTTGGATGACTGATTTCTTCTATAGGAATGTCTACATCATCTGAGACTTGAAAAAGGAAACAAAAGCAAATCTTAGGAAACAAAAGCAAATCTTCATTGCATGAAAATATTAAGCATTTGCGCATGAAGGATGAAGCTATGGTGATTGCTAGGGCACCCTGAGGTCTTATTGCCCAAAGTATGATTTCAAACAGCCCTGATGACACCAAGAAATGATACTAGAAAGGACTTGTAGGGATTTTGTTGTTGTTGTTTTGGGTCTTTTTGAGACAGGGTCTCCCTATAGCCCCAGCTGTCCTGGAACTTACTATGTAGATCCTCCTGCCTCTGCCTCCCAAGTGCTGGGATTAAAGGAGCACATCACCATGCCCAGCCTTTTTTTTTTTTTTTTTTGTCAAAGGACTTGTAATGAAAATGCTAGTAATTGTGTTAAGTGTCATATTTTGAAGGCAATATATGTAATTACAGTGTGCCACACATTCTTGAAAATTCCCTGTGGGGAATTTTCTCTTTTATGATTCACATAAAAACAAGTCTCACAGATTTATAACATTTATGCTTTCAGCAATAATTCAGCAAAGATTTATTATCACCTTTGACTCCACTCAATCTTATATGTGCCCTCAATTCAGGGCTGCTTTCTAAGAATGTCACTTCTGGCTAATTCAATATATCATGCTAAACCTAGATTCCTAAAGAGGAGATCCCAAATGTTTGGATGAACAGTAGAGAATCCAAACCATTCACCAGAAGGAAAGAATCCTTTCAACAAACTTTATAGTCAAAGCCTCCTAGGATCCAAGACCAGTAAGGTAACAAAGATGTCTCTTAGATAAGCAAATCTATTCTACCTCTCTCAGTTAGCCTTTTTCAGCCCCTGTAACACCCCACAGAAATACTAAAATATTGCCTTCATTTTCAAAGTAACTGAATCAGGAAAAGGAGAGGTCACTTGTCTAGTCTGTCTGGAACTTAACAAGTGAAAAATCTAAACCCTAAGCTCTACTGCAAATAGACAGCAATAGTATATTATACATAGAATTTTCCTAAGATACTAGCTTGTACTCTGAAAGGGATAGATTAGAGTGCAATGAAATTTCAGTTTTTTTCCTTGGTCTTTGTTAGTTCAATGATGTTTTATTAAAACATAAAACGAGGGAATTAAGATGTCAAAATCTTCTCTCCTTTCAAACCCAGAAAACACAGACTTTTTCCTCTTTTATGAAAAGGAAATGTAATAAGCTCACCTCATTAATTTGTCTGAGGTTTTGTTGAGGGGAGTTGGTTTTGCATAATAATATATCTTAGATCTCAAGTCAGTACATATCTATATAGATCCTTGGTGTACAAAGTTTGGTTGTCATGCTATATCAATAGTATTGGGTTGATGGGCTGGTGATTTTTTTTTTTTTTACTATTTACTTAGCCATCGCCCATGGATAGACAATCACTTGTTAGTAATTAACCTTAAAGAAATGCAAATACCATTTTTTCTTACCATATAAGGAAGTTACAGGGTGATGGGCAATACCCAGAATTGACATGGGTGTGGAGAGAACTCTTACCCATTGTTGATGGGGGTATAAACTGAGACCCCATTGTAAAATACAACCATGGCAATAGCTCTCTCGTTTTTAAGTGTATTTCTGGCTCAGCATTTTCACTCCTGGGACTTCTGTCTACAGGTACACCAGTGCCCATGGCTAGGACAGTCCTCATTGGAACTTACTTATTTTGACCCTACTTTGAAACTAGTTTGTTCAGGGAGTTTGTTTCAAAGGAACATTATTATTAATCAAAAAGATTTGAAAAACATTTTAAATGTTTACCAGTGTCCTTCAAAAACAACAAAGGGATATCCTGCTCACGGATAGCACTTCCTAAAATCCCATCCCCACTGCTCCCCCACTATGTCCTTATGTCACACACATAGCTCACACCCCTAAATTGTTTCTTGTCTCTCAAGAAATTCCCTACAGGGCTGTAGAGATGGCCTAGCGGTTAAGAGTGCCGGCTGTTCTTGCAGAGGACCCAGGTTTGATCCCCAGCACCCACATGGCAGCTGAGAACCTTCTTTAACTCCAGTTCCAGGGGAATCCGACACCCTCTTCTGACCTCCACAGCACTGCATGACACAGGTGCACAAACCTACATGTAGACAGTATATTCATACACATAAAAAATAAGAAAAGTGCACATGTCATGAATAATAAGCACAGCGCCTTTAAAAAAAAATTCCCTACAAGCAGCCTAGCCTCCTTCCCTCTTCTGCTACCCATTACTCAGACTGATGCAATGCAATAGATGAAGAGGCTGCATGGCAGGAATAGAGGGAGGCTGTCAGCCAAGGCTTTCACTCCCAAATCTTAGTAAGGGAACAAGAAACCACTCACTCTTAGGAGAAACCAATGGAAAAAGTCATTCATAGAAAGCATTTTTTGCATCCTTCTCGAAAAAGCAGAGGTATTGGCTTTCTGAAAAACAAGACCAAGGAAGGGAGACTAGGAGGAATCACTGCACTGTACCTCGGCACTGATTCACTCTAAAATGTTACCATTCATTTTAGCTTCAGCTGTAATTTTTGCTTCCAAATTCTCTTGCCTACCATTTGTGCCATCTACATCCCTGGGAGTATGATCAGCTTTTTTTTTTTTCCCCCATCATTCAGGGGTGATTTTGATTTGCCTTTGCTATCATAGGGCTCTATTAACATGAATTAATTGAGAATGGAAAAGAAAACATAGTAATTATATTAGTTGAGTAGATCTGAATAGGGGGGTACAGTAATAATAATTTAACAGATTTTTACTAAAAATATCCCTGAACTCTTCTTGTCACATGAAATGAAATTGTAAGCTTAATTCAAAGATCTGGATCACGTCATGACTTTGACTCTTTGGTTTCTCCAGAAATGCCTGATGACTTATAATATGGTATGCTTGAAGGTGATTTGTTGGTTCTGTGGAGATTGTGGATCCAATTTCATGCCACAGAGAAGGCAGGTAAAAGTAAGGAGTCCTGTTAGTCTAACCTACATACAGTTTGTTCTTTAGCTATAATAAATGGCATAAGCCGTGTTCACGCTCTCATCTACAATTCACACACACACACACACACACACACACACACACACACACACACGCACCTTCCACCCCCTCCCTACCTCCATTGGTTATGATTACCGAATTTGCTCCTTTACCTGGAGATAGTTCCTTGGCTGACTTCAGATGAGTTCCGGACTTGGGAGGTTTATTTCCTGGGGACTCCTGGGTCACAGTTTGTTTACTAGATGCAGAATCTTTCAGGCTCTGAACCTGAGTGCTGGACTTGGATGGCACCTCCCCAAAGCTGTTTGCTTCCTTTTCCTCCTTTTCCTCCTCCCTATCCTTACTCTTCTTTGGTTTACTTCTGTCTGGGGAGTACTGCCACTTTACATTCTCAAACTGGAACATGAGAATATTGCTGTCTGTGTTGACCACCATCCTGGAACCAAAACAAGATTGCCCAAAAAAGGGGCATGGAGGCCACAAAGATATGCATCATCATTGCTGTCCTAGCTAAATACCTAGGCTGAGGGAGCAGTGCCCAGGCAATGGTGACACAAATAGGCTGGTTAAGGGTGACAGGGGCCAGGGACAGTAGAGTGACAGACAGGAGTGGGTAGCTCAGTAGAGTGACAGACAGGAGTGGGTAGCTCAGTAGAGTGACAGACAGGAGTGGGTAGCTTTTAACTGTTTTCCTTTAAAAATAAGTATGAAAATGTTCACATGTTCTGATTACTTTGCTGTTCAAGTTAAAATATTTTTTCCAATTCCAAGTATCAAGTACCTAGGATGCTCAAGACAAAAGCTTAGGTCCTCCCCACACAGATGTCTGCAAATTCACTCTTTTTTGTGTGTGTTTTGTTTTAGTTTTTCGAGACAGGGTCTCCCTCTAACCCCAGGTAGCTTGGAACTTACACTATGTCTACATGGCCATTGTCCCCCATAGATCTTCCTGCCTTTGCCTCCCAAGTGCTCAGATTTGGCCAAATCTTTTCTTCTTTTTAAGCTCAGTTTACAGACCTACTGTTTCTAATGCTGCAATAGAGGTTTAAAAAAAAAAAAAAAACTGTGCCAGGCATGGTGCACACCTTTAATCCCAGCACTCAGGAGGCAGAGACAGGAAAATCTCTGTGAGTTCAAGGGCAGCCTGGTCTGCATAATGAGTTCCAGGCCAGCTGGGCCTACAGGGAGACCCTGTCTCAAAAAAGACCAAAAAAATGTTTAAAAAAAAAAAAAAACTTAAGCCGGGTGTGGTGGCGCATGCCTTTAATCCTAGCACTTGGGAGGCAGAGGCAAGCTGATCTCTGTGAGTTCAAGGCCAGCCTGGTCTACAGAGTGAGCTCCAGGCCAGCTGCGACTAAAAAAAGGGAGACCCTGTCTCAAAAAATACAAAAAAAACAAAAAAAACAAAAAAACAAAAAAAAAAACAAGCTGTATGGAGAGGGCTCCTCTCTTCAACGTCCACACAAAGTCAAATATTACTTCATAGCACCCTCTATGGTCTCTGAAGACACTGGAAGTAGAGACAGAATATCCCTACTGTATAAAGCAATGATTTCTATTCCCTGTAATCCTCACTCTTACACCCCATTGGCCAATGAGATTTGGAACTTGTATCCCTAGTCTTGAGAACTTTCTCCTACTACTTACTTATTCATTGTAAGCTGCTTTCTACTCCTATGTCCAAATTTCCTGGAACTATAGCATGAAATTAAAATACTGTGTGTAGGTGCATTTCCTCCATAAAGGCTGTAATTTGAAGATATTAGCTTTTAATGTAAACTTTTAGAAAAGTGACTTATTTGAGCTAGAAATGCAGAAATGGACTTTGGGGAATCAGATACCATTAAAAAATCTTTCAGGTTTATTTTCACTCAAATCCAAAGAAAATAATTTAAGCTGAACATTGCAGCACACACCTGTAAGCCTAGTTCTCTAATCTTAGTATTTAGGAAGCACAGGCAGTGGATTATAACTTGAAGTCTAGCCTAAGGCTACATAGAGACATTATCTCAAAAAGAGAGAGAAAGAAAAAAAATAGGTAATCTCTCTTATAATTCTATGATTCAGTGAATGAACTAATGTTAGAGACAGGCTTGTATTGTTATTGTTGTTTCTTTGTTTTATTTGGGTGCTAGAGATCTAATCCTGTACCTATACATGATAAACACGCCCTCTTACCACAATTATTTCTTAACTGAAAAGTATTAACTTACTAATGCTTCCTACCAGTCTTCCAGAATCCCATTTTCCTTGAAGAAGGTAAATAGTAATAATGGAGTTTGATTAAACAGAAAACATTATGGTTTAGGGAGATTAAATGATATCTCAGGTGAGCCTAGGATAAAATTTGTAAGTTAATTGTTTGGTTATTTTCATATACTGTCACTCTGAGCCTATTCATGTATAACAAACAGTGCAATATACAGTGAGCTAGGTTGTAGAAATGGTTTCTGTAAATCTGCCTGCTCAGCCCTCCCCAACACTCAGAGCCCTTACAAGTAAATGTGATCTCTCTCTACTTCCTGATCACCAAAGTTTCGGGGAGATTCATCAGGACACCACACCAGAGCAACCAAAACTGGAGGAAAGCACTGCATACTCTGTTCTCCCACCAGTAAAGGCAGAGCTAGTGTCCCAAAAGAGAAAGAATTCATACAGAACTGTTCACGGCTCTGTCCTCCACACGTACCACCCACCTGTTTCCCTGAAAAAAGAAGGACAGCACAGGTTCACCTCTGGTGTCAACTTTTATCACCTTCAGACAGTTGCCACTAGGAAGTTGTAAATGCGGATCTTGCCATCTCCACAGGCACTGACGAGGCGGAGGTAGGGCAGGGACACCTGGAGTACCTCCCTGGATGGGGACAGAACAACAAGCAACACATACCTTCTGGCAAACTCTAAGCTTTACCTGGAGTTTGGAGCATTTTGTATGTGGTTGTGAGGCCAAGACCATATCTGTCCTTGAAGTAGTGCTTCCATCTTTTTTTATTTTTTTGGTCTTTTTAAGACAGGGTCTCCCTGTAGCCCCAGCTGTCCTAGAACTCACTGTGTAGACCAGGCTGGCCTTGAACTCCCAGAGATCTGCCTGCCTCTGCCTCCTGAGTGCTGAAATCTACCACGCCTTGCACTTCTATCATTTTATAATTCTGGCTTTGAATTATTAACCATTAGACATATCACTTCCCATTCTGCAGCTACTTTGCAGTTTGGTCACTGGACCACAGGTGGCAAAAAGAAAAGGTAGATGCTACAGTTTGGGGGGGGGGACAGAGATCTGTTAGATACATCTATTTTTTTCTTGCAATCTGACTCTTAGTTCTTTACTTATACAAGTCATTTTGAGAATCATTGCTTTGCTTCTTTTTAGCACAGTATTGTTATAGAAGAGAGAAAACTACATGATCAAGGATTATTTTATATAAAACAAACATCTAAAATATGAATAGTTTCTTTTTGGTCTTGAATCAGTGGCTTTCATTCTTTCAGAGAGATAACATACTTAAGGTAAATTACACCTAGGGATGAGAATTGTGAGTGTCCTTTTATGACAATCTGCTAAGCAGGGAGGGAACCAGGAGAAAAACTGAGAAATGTTGCTGACATACTCCTCCCTCAACAGCAGTGTGCACATTGGACCCCATATACACGAGGTTTATTTAGTTCTGACAGTTATAATACGTTATTTTTTAATGGCACTGAAAAATTGAATTTAATGATATCAACTTATTAGATTGTATATGCAAAACAAGTCCATTAGTCCCTGATGTGTCTCCTCATCCAGGTTTGCTGTAGTTTGTATACAGGTTGAGGGTACCCCCAATGGTTCATGTGGTAGAAGCTTGGTCTTTAGGGTAGTAATGTTGAGAGACCTTTAAGAGATGGAGCCCAGTAGAAGGCAGTTAAACTACTAGAGATACTCCCTCAGCAGGGACTAATAGAACTCTCACACTTCTCCAGTTACTAACTGCCAAAGTGAGTTGTTATAAAGCAAGGCCATTTCATACAGTCCTTCTGCACATAGCCACCTCCCTCTCTGTGTCTTCACTGCATTGAGAAGTAGCCAACCAGGTCCTCAACCATAGGCCAAACAGATAGGATTACCTGATCTTAGATTTTCAGCCTCCAAAACTGTGAGCTAAAAAAACTTCTGGTGGCACAAACCTTTATCCCAGTACTTGGGAGACAGATGCAGGCAGATCTCTGTGAGTTCAAGACCAGCCTGGTCTACATAGCAAGCTCCAGTCCAGCTTGGGCTACAGGGAGACCCTATCTCAAAAAGACACCCACCCCCCAAAAATACTCTTTTTCTTTACAACTCAACAAGCTTCAAGTAGTTTGTTACCATCACAGAAAATAGCCATCTATACCCTAACTCATGTGCTCCTTTGTCAAAAAGTGTGTGTGTGTGTGTGTGTGTGTGTGTGTGTGTGTGTGTGTGTGTTCTAAAGGTGACTGCTTGTATTCTCAGAGTATGGTCACTGTTTCAGAATATTAAAAGATTTAACCTACCCCTATTTGGCCTTAACCATGGTTAGATCCCAGGACCAGATGCAGATTTTCCAAGGCTCTTACTATTAACAAAAGGGAAACACAAATACTTCAAAAACCAAGAATATTAAAAACAATAATAAGGCCAATATAGCTTGGATCTCTCCTAATGTGATTGGTGGATAGGCAGGTAGGTAGGTGATTGATTGATTGATTGATTGATTGATTGAGATAGAGAGAGAGATATATAGACAGAAAGAATATCTCTTTATGTGGTTGGTTGATAGGTAGTATATAGATAGAGAGATGATGGATAGATAGATAGATAGATAGATAGATAGATAGATAGATGATAGATAGATAGGCTATTATCCATTCAAAAAAGTTCTAATATTTTTCCAAAATGGTATTATAGCAATTTTGTTGTTACCTTAAGCACCTCTTAGCACATGAGGTAATTCAACTCTAGGAGAGAAATGCCCTGTGCTTAAAGATTTTGTATGTTTCTTGACTTTACTGAGCTGGGCCTACACTTTCTCCCCAGGTTCCTGTGACATTTGGTAGTTCTACTATACCAAGATAGCCTAATGATTAAAAAGGCGAAAGATTTATGCGATCTGAAGAGAAACCAGAGTATAGCCTAATGATTAAAATAAAGGCTTCAGAGTCAGAAAACCTGATGCAAACCTGACATTACCATGTACTTGCTATACAAAACTGAGAAAGTAACTTAATTTCCCAGTCTTTCTTCAGATTTCTCTTCTGTGGAAACAAATAGTAATTTCTGCCTCATATAATTGCTGTCTGATGTCACAATTAAATTAATTGATATTTTTAAAACTTAGTTCAGTACCTGACACAGTGGCAGTAATTAGTCTTGGAAAAACCCAATCTTCCAGATTTTATATCTGCCTAGAGTCATTTCTCTTATTCTGTTCTTTCTTTATGAAAGATACTACCAAGAGTGATGTCAGCAAAACTGATGGAATGAGGAACTACAAAATTCCACAATAAAAACTAAAAAAAAACTGTCAGAACCAACTTTTGCAGGGTCCTGGCAAATTACACAGGAGTCTAAGGAGCACTTAGGAAAAATAGTGTAGTGTCAGTATGAACAGTGTGTTTTGTGGTGTGTTGACTGACCCATGTCCCATTCTTCACTCCCAGCTCAGTTGTAGCTATGGAAAAAAAAGAAAAAAGCCACATTCTTGGTATTAGAGGGAACAGAAGAGACTGCATTCATAACAAGTTATTTATCCTGTCTGGTGGTTTCTTGAAGACTCTCAAAAGGCTTGTCTTTATTTTACCCGACAACTCATCCAGTGCTAAAAATCTACATAAGGGGCATTGGTTGAATTCACAGGTTAATATTTCCTTTCTTGCTACGTAGAGTAATAGAAATCCACTTGGGCCAATAATATACTAACTAAAAATCCCTGGAGGAAATGAAAATAGGATGTCCGTAGGAGTCTTGAAGGAATCTAGATGTCCACACACATGTCCAGGCCAGTGCCCATGCTTAGGAAAGATTTGAGAAAGCCTAAGCTCTCATCCATAGCTAATGTTCTGCACAAGCAGAAAGTGAGAACTAAAACAGGTCAAAGGAGAAAATAGAAAGGAAATTAGTAAATATTATCAGGTGAATGAAAATGAAACAGCATATCAAAACTTATGAATACCTGTGATCCTAGCACTCAGGAGGCCAAAGCAGGAGGATTATGTTTTTGAGACCAGCTTGAGCTTCATAACGAGACCCTGTCTTAGAGACCAGTTTCTGGGTATGGCTGTAGTAGTGTTCAGGGGAAATTCTATAGCATCTGCTGTGTACATTTCTCTTATTAGGCAAAGAATAATAAAGACAAGAGCAGAAGTTACTTAGGTAGAGAATTGAAAAAAACAATGTGGGGGAAAATCAATGAAGCAAAAGGTTGATTCTTTGAAAAGATCAACAAACCTTTAGCTAGGTAGTTGGCAAATCTTTACTTAAATTAATCAAAAACTAAGAGAGGCAAGGCTGGGATATAGCTCTGGGGTACAGCATTTGCCTCTCCTGTGTGCAGTCCTGGATTCCACAACTAACACTGAAACAAAGAAGTGAAAACAGGAAGATTCAAGAAACTAATGTCGGGAAAGAAATAGGGAGCACTTCTGTTGACAGATGGAAAAGTTTTGAGAGTTGATGATGTCAATGCTTGTACAACACTGTGTGTATACCAAAAACTAAAGTATATGGATTTATGCCACGAAAACTATATCAATTATAAACTCTAAAACAGTTACTTACAAGATAAGCTATGGAAAAGACAAAGATTAATTTTTATTTTATTTTTTATTTTTTTTAAGTTTTTTTTAAATTTTATTTATTTCTGTATGTATATGAATGTACTGTCTGCATGCAGGTCTGTGCACCCGTGTCGTGGAATGCCGCGGAGGTCAGAAGAGGGTGTCGGATTCCCCTGGAACTGGAGTTCTCCTGGAATTGGAGTTTCGGACGGTTCTCGGCCGCCATGTGGGTGCTGGGGACCGAGCCCGGGTCCTCTGTAAGAGCGGTCGGCGCTCTTAACCGCTAGGCCATCTCTCCAGCCCCCAAAGATTAATTTTTAAGAAGACACCACAGAATATAAAAGATCATCAGTTCTGTCAACACAACTTTGAGTCCTCAGATTTCTTCTTTCATATTCTTTCTTTCCCACACTATATGCAAAAAAAAATCACAATTTTAGTTGAGAAAAACATTGGATTAAAAATGGAGACTCCTTTCTCTAGATCTTTTTCCACCAAAAGACACACAGTAACTGTCTATCATATTCAAAAGGTGAATATTAGTCCAATATTTCTCCAGAGAGTCAATCAGATAAGTTAGTGCTTGCTGCCAATCAATTAAACATGTTTGAGCACTTATATCTAGCCAATGTCATCACGGGGGTGGGGGTGGGGACCTACAAACAAGAGCATTGGCCATGTCCTCCAGATGGCTCTGGTTTTCCTGTGCCATATCCAGAACTAATATGAGGGGCCGGAGGGATGGCTCAGCAGTTAAAAGCACTGGCTCTTCTTACAGAGCACTGGGGTTCAGATCCCAGCATCTGCCTACATGGTGGCCAACTGTCCATAGCTCCAGATCCAGGGCATCCAACACCCTTCTTTGGCCTTTGCTGGCATTGCATGCATGGGTGCATTTACATACATGCAGGCCAAATACTCATACACATAAAATTTTTTAAAAGAACCAATATGAATAATATGTTAGTGGTGGCATCCAATGAGATTGGCAGTTGTCTGAGGTGGTCTACCAGCAGAGGTACAACTGAAGGCTGATGGATTAATGAGATGACCACTAACTGCCAAGTTTTCTGGAGAAAAAATTTATTTTCCAGTAACTAAATCTTACAGAAGCCTGTTCCAAAGATTTTTGAAACATATAATTAAGTTTTCAGGTGACATCGTAAAGTTGAACACCTTTCTTGAGATCAAAGCTTAATAGTCTAGGTGTTGTACTAAAAGTTTGGCTGGTAGTTACCTAGGGTTGGATAAATCTCCAAACACAGGTATTTCCCAGCACCCACTTGTTGGTAATGTAGTCATATACCACAAAGAGCATACCCATGTGTACCCACATCTTACACCTGTACACCTCTCACAAGACTAAGTATTCCTGCTAAAAATGATCTTCTGGGAATGTAAGGAAATCCAGAGCCTAACTTCCTAAACAACTTTCCTCAGACTGACTCCCCTGGGAAATCTACTCACTCTTATCATTTAACATAGCATTTAGCTTCCTGGAACCTTTATAATGCACTCAGGTTACAAAGCATAACTCATGTAGTCTAAGAATGGAATAGTGGCCATGGCAGAACCATTAACTGGCCACACTAGCCTTTCCAAGCAAGTCCAGCTGAAACCTCAGAATGCTTTTTAATGGGGGCCAAGCAGACATCAGCACTGAATTGGAATCGAATAGGAAATGAAAACCATTTGCCATCCTGAAACTGAATCTTGTCTACAAGACTTTTAAGGACAAACTTTTAAAATGCCTTTCATTATTTTTAAACCTTTAGCACATGGATCATTTTAAGGTTTGGGATGTACAACTTTCCTGGGATAAAGACCATGTTCAAGAAGAATTGTAAGTTTAGAGTTGGCATTATTTGGGATAGTTCTGTCAGTATATGTCAAATAGGTAACAGATATTAATTTATCATGTATTAGAAGTAGAAATTTCAATAACTTTTTTGTAAATCCAGCACCTAGGATAAGTTCAAATCCAGCAAGTGAAGGTAGGAAAGAGAATGATGAAGAAGAGGTTGGTGGTGGACTAGGTAACAAGAGGATGAGGGAGCAGAAGTGGGTGAGGAAGACAGCCAAGAGGTCAACAGGGAACAGGGGGCTCCATCCGCCACATGCTGACATCTCTGAAGTACTAAGGAAAGGAGGGAAGTCATGTGTTTGTCATCCCCGCTCATCCATCACCTACTTTGGATGCTTGAATGCCATCAGGCACTGCTCATACTTTCCCAACATGCTCCAGGCTATGACCATGCCATCAGCACCTCCTGAGACAATATGCCGTTGGTCAAAGAACAGGCACTTCACAGCTCCTTCATGTCCCATGAGAGTCTGCAAGAAAAGATGCCACTGCTTTCAGACCCTCTTGAGTTTAGACCATGACTCCTCCATGGGCAGGAGCTGGAGCTTTCTTTAGATGAATCTGAAAGCCACACTCTCCTCGCTTGGTGTGACCCTGAGATGACTTTACTTCAGCTCTAAGGCAGAACTCTCTCCCCCACTCAGGAGGAATGTGTAGAGAAGTCCTCTTTCCTGGCTCTTTCCTGGTGGGTTTGTGGCTGGGACAGGCACCATCTTCCTGGAGCATGGAAAGGCCTGAATTCCTCTGCTCTCCTCCTCAACTCCTTGCTAGACCTCAGAGGTGAGGGGCATCCTTGTGCCTACAACTGAGGCTCAAACAAAATATCAGGACTAGTGGGGAACACCCCACAAGTCAAGTTGGCCACTTTTCACTGAGGTCCTGTGTTCTTGGAACAAATAAAATCTTACTAGCATCCACTAAGGCCAGGGGTTCCAAATCCAGCAAGATCATGTTTTATGTACATGTACTATGTATGATTCAGATGCACCCCACAGGATCCATGTGTTAGAAATTTAATCCCCAAACTCATATATGTCAATGGTGGAGCCTCTGGGAGGTGATTGTATCATAGTTCTCTGACCTCAGGAATGTATTAATTCGCTCAAAGATTCACCAAGGATTCACGAGTTATCATGGAAGAGGCTGTGTTATAAAAGCAGTGTTTATTTGATACTGTCCACTATGGCATGGCCCATCACAAAGAGACCTTCATCCGACTTCTCAGGCTCCAGAACTATGAGTCAAATAAACTTCTATGCTTTAAAAACTTTAGTCCCGTCTATCAAAAAGTGGACTTAAGACAACTTCTATTCACTTTCAAGACTGTGAGTGTTCTCTCCTCATTAGAAAGGGCAAAAATTATTTTTTCAACAACTTGTGTTTTCTTCTTACTAAAAGAATTGGTGGGATTCCTTAAAACAGTAATTTATTGAAAAGAAAAGAAAAAAAAAAAAAACTTTGTTCATTCCCTGACCACAAGTTAAAAGGACCTGAGGCTCATATGTTATGACTGTGCTGAGTCATAGGGTAGCCACTTGACAATTGCTCCACAAGAGAGTGGAACCTGTAACCCTGACCTACTCAGAATGCCTTCCTTAGAGATCCTTCTCTTGAGTGCTTCTGGGCTGCCCTGATTGGTGGATGTACTTCGATTGTTTAAGAATGGTACAGGGGAGCTACATGGGGTGACAGACCTCCATGTACTTTAACAATGACCAGGGTCCCCACCCCAGCTATTGACCTTTTACCTTCATCAGCTGACCCGAGGCAACATGCCACAATTTAACCATGCTCACAGCTGCTCACAATGTAGGTATCATTGATCTTGGCAGCCAAGATGAGATCGTTGTGTTTAAAGGTCTTCAGGTACTTTACTGTGTCTAAGTCCCATTCTGAAGGAGAGAAAGAGAGAGGTGAGGGAAGAAAAAAGGCAGGGGATTACCATGAAGTTTTGTTCTCCCGTCACAAAGCAAAGCTGAACCCAATGAATCTTCCTCAGAAATGTTCACCTGGCTGGCACTTCCAAGCTCATTAGCAACTATACATACCTGTGTCACAGAGGTACCTGACAATAAACCCTTGGGTTTAAGAGGAACTTGGCTCTGACCTCGGAATTCTGCCTTGTGATGCAAGCATGGTGCCAATGACATTTAGTCTGAGGAGGAAGATAAGGCAGTGGGGAGCAGACTCCTTCATGGGATCTGAGTGCTGGTAGTAAAACATCACTCTCTGTCCTTTTCCTGGTATCTTTTTCCTCCAATGTGCCAACTTGCAGTGATTCCCCAGATCCCTGGCTTCTCTTCAATATTTCCTCCTGCTTTTCTAGGGAAATTTCATCCACACTTAAGTCTTGCATCTTTCATTATGCACTCATCCTAACATATTCATGGGCTCCACATCCTCAGATTTAACCAACTATAGACCAAAATATTTGGTAGCAAAAATGATATCTGTACTGTATATTATATACATGCATATTGTATGTATATATAGACTTATCACCTAAACTACATTACACAACAATATCTGTGGTATTTACATTGTGCTACATGCTGTAAATCATCTACAGGTGGTTTAAAGCATGCAAGAGGATGTGTAGAAGTTATATATAAATCCTATGCCATTTTATGTAAAAGCTGTATGGGTCCTCAAGTTTTGGATCTGTGGAAGGGACCCCTGGCATCAGGCTCCTGTGGATACAGGGGGACAAGTAAAAGTGCTAACTACTAAATCCACATATCTGTATCTCTAGCCTAGGGCATCAAACTCTCACCTGAGTGGCTTCAGAAATGTCATCCTTATTACTTTAGCTGTCTAAGGCAGATAGAATATATTAGCACAAGCTCTGTAGCTGAAAACAATGTAAATATGTTACAGAAGTGAGATATTACATGGCTGAAATCAAGGTGTGGTAGCTCTGGAGGAAATTCATTTCTCTGTTGTTCTTCATGGCTCTCTGGAGGCCATCCCACTCCTTGGCTCAAGGCCCATTCCCCTGCCTTCGAAGTCAGCAGCATTCCACCTCACCAACCCTTTTATATGGTCACGTCTCCACTGGATTATAGCCAAGAAAGTTTCTCTGCTTTTTAATATTTGTTTTTTATCTAATTATGTATATGTGTATATACCATATGTGTGAGGTGCCTGAGGAGACCAGAAGAGAGCATCAAAGCCCCTGCAGCTGGAGTTACAGTCAGTTTTGAGCTGTCTGAGATGGATGCTGGGAGCCACTCTCAGGTCCTCTAGAAAAGCAAGAACTCTTAACTCTGAGTCATCTCTCCAGTCCCAAAGTTTCTCTTTTTTTTTTTGTCTTTTCGAGACAGGGTCTCCCTGTAGACCCAGCTGCCCTGGAACTCACTCTGTAGACTAGGCTGGCCTTGAACTCACAGAGATCCACCTGCCTCTGCCTCCTGAGTGCTGGGATTAAAGACGTGTACCACCACACCCGGCAAGTTTCTCTATTTTTAAGAACCCATGTGAAAACATTGACCTACCCCCAATAATCCAGGATGATCTCCACATTCTTAGTTCCATAGCTTAATCACATTTACAAAATTCTGCTTGCTGCTGAAAGCATAGTAATCTATATGCCATTGCTAAAAAAAAAAAAAAAAAAAAAAAAACCTGACCATGTATTTTATAAAGAAAAGTTTTGAAGATTCCAGAGCATGGTGCTAGCATTAGCTCAGTTCTATTGATGGCCCTCTCCACCACATCATATCATTATGGGAACATATATATGTAGAAGACAGCATATTGCCAAACTGGAAGCCAGAGAGCACTGGGGTCCCACAATCCCTTCTAAAGGCAGTTAGACCAAAGAGTTCCTGCCAGCCCCTACCTCACTTCTCACATTGCCACACTGAGGACCAAACTTCCAACATATAAGCCTTTAGGGGACAAACAACCTAAAACAAGATAACATAGTCATGGGTTTCAAGGCTTAGAATATAAACATTTATGCTTCTGCCTGCCATAGTCAACATGTCCAAAACTGAATCCATGACCTCCTCCCTATTTTCTCACTACAGTTTTCTTTTCCTATAGTCTTTATTACTTCTATTAATTGTCTTTTTCACCATATATCTGGCAGTTTGAGGTTTTTTTAAGGGCCTAATCACTTTCTTCCATTTCTCTCTGACTTTTTATATTCCAGTTGATAACAAAGTCCCTACAATGTCCCCTCTAGAGTTCATTGAATATAAAATCACAGCCATATAAAGTTTGCCATGTTTGCTTGAGAGTATTCTGAAGACCCCATGGTGGTTCTCTAGACTAAAAAGTGTTTGAACTTCTCCCCTATCTCTACATAATCACCTTCTTCCAAATTTATCTTCCTTTCATTTGAGTTGTCTTCCAACCAAATACACATTAGATCGTATCAGGTCCAAGTTGAAAACACATCTGTGGCTTTAATTTCAGGTTCAGTTTTGCATCATGATGTAGAAAGTATTTTGTGATCTGTCCCCAAACAAGCTTAGCAGTCTAACATCCACATGATGGTCCAGCCGGACCAAACAATAGGAAGTCACTCATACACAGTCTTCTTTTTTTTTTTTTTTCTTTTCACCACTCAGACTGCATTCTCTCCCTCTACTCTCCTGAAAGAGAACGACGATCATCAATGGCAAGTGGCAGTTGCAGTAAATCAACACCATGAGCCGGCTTCACGCTCAGGAGAGAATGTTACGTCTCCTCCTCATGGTTTCTGGTACTCTACACAGTCTCTAGTAACATTCTATTGATATGATCCCTGAAAGTATAGTCTTAGTCTTCTTATCCTTCTATGCATCTGTGTATCCTGTTCACTCTACTCAGAATATCTTATACTCTTCTGCCTGTAAAGCTAATCCCTACAATCTGACTCAAATGGAATCCTGCCCATGGAGGCTTTCTTAATTTACTCATATTTCTGTGGTCCCTTAGAATTCTGCATGAGGTTAGGAGCACATGACTAAGAGCCAGACAGCCTTGGGTTCAAGTCTTTCCTCATCCTCTTAGCAGCTCTGATTTGGAGTATGCTACTTTTCCCTCCCAGTTGTGATGGCTAGTGTGACCTGTCAAGTCAAAATCTACATGGGCCTCTGTTATTAAATTAAGGTTGGGTACCCCACCCACTGTAGGTAACATCATTCCTTAGGCAGGGGATTTGGGACTGTATACGAGCAGAGACAGTGAAGGGAGCACTGGTTTCCATCCATTCATTGCCCTCTGATTATTGGCATGATGTGACTAGCTTCTTCAAGTTCCCCACACTAACTTTCCTGCCTTGATGGACTGTAACCTAGAACTGTGAGCCCAAATAACCCTTTCCTCCTTTAAGTTGTTTTAGTTGGTGTATTTTATCACAGCAACAGGAAAAGAAACTAAGACAGTTGGCAATTTTTCATTTGCAATCTACCACATGAGGTTCTTTTTTGGATTAAATAAAACAATATATAAAACATCTGTAACAGTGCCTGTCACAAAATTGATGATAAAGGGGCTAGAAAAATGGCTCATCAGTTAAGAGTACTGGCTGCTCTTGCAGAGGACCTGGGATTGATTCTCAGCACCCACATGGTGGCTAACAACCATCTGTAACTCCAGTTCCAGGGGATTACAATGCCATCTTCTGACCTCAATGGGCATTGCAAGACTCAGTACACTTACATACATGCAGGCTTAGCTAGGAGGATCATGAGTTCAAAGCATCCTGGGCTACCTCGGGAAACCCTGTGCAAGGTGTGAGGAAGGAAGGGAAAGGAAGGAAAGGGAAGAAAACAAAATTTAGAGTGGTTTTCTCACCTTTCACTTGTCCATCTTTTGCTCCAGATACAAGCTTGTTCTTATATAAATCCAGGCAAGTGATTGTTCCCTGGTGGCCACAGAAGATTATTAGGCAAGCCCCACTTTGCACATCCCAGTATCTATAGGAATCAGGCCCCCCACACACACAAAAAAAAGACTTTGAGATTTTTTGAAGGCCCAGAATATCTTACTGTATAGACTTCCTTAGATTGATAGGTAGTTGGTAGGCAACAGAACTTTGGGACTGTTAGCAGTTAATAAGATTGTTTCCATAGAAAACCAAGATCAGCATAGCAGTGTTCTAGTTAGCTTTAACTATCAACTTGACACCCTAGAATCACTTGAGAAGGGAGCCTCAAATGAGGGATTTCCTAGATGAGAAAGGAGTCTCAACTGAAGGACAGCCCAGATCAGACTGGACTGGGGACAATGAATGTCTTGATTGTTGATTGATGTAGGAGGGCCCAGCCCACTGTACGCAGCACTATTACCTACGTGAGTGGTCCTGGGTTATATAAGAAAGCCAGCTAAGGGGCTAGAGAGATGGATTAGCAATTAAGAGCACCATCTGCTCTGGCAGAGGACCAAGGTTCAATTCTCAGCACCCACATGGTGGCTAACAACTGTCCATAACTCCAGTTCCATGGGATCCAATGCTTTCTGACTCCACATGCATTGCAGGACACAGGTGCACTTACACACATGCAGGCAATACAATCATACATACAAAGTAAAAATGATAAATTTAAAAAAGGTAGCTAAGCATAAGCCTGCAAGAGAGCCAACAACAGCATCCCTCCATGGTTTTTACTTAAGTTTCTACTTGAGTTCTTACCCTGACTTCCCTCAGTGATAGACTATAACCTATAAAATGAAATAAATACACCCTTTCCTCTCATAAGGTGCTTTTGGTCAGAGTGTTTTACCATAGCAACAGAGATGACACTAGAACATTCACTCTTTAGAACTAGTAAGAGAGGTGAGCAACCTACAAAACTCAGAAGTATTCCTGGTGTTCCATCAATACCCATACTGAAAACACAATGATATGACCCCATTTAGACTAGAAATAATTATGAGGTTTAATAAGAATCATAAAACTTTTATAAAGGAAACCTTAAAGTTTTAAGAAGGACAATGAAAGGAGCTGGGGAGATAGTTCAATCAGAAGCCAGGGACATGAGTTTGATCCCTAGAACCCACATTAAAAAAAATAGCAAAACTTGGTGGACTGTGCTTGTAATTGAACACAATGGGGAGGTGGTAGATCCCATGGGCTTACTGATCAGCCTTCCTAGATTACTTGGTGAGTTCCAGGCCTCTGTGTTAACAGGAAAAGGTAGATAGTGCCTGAGGAATGATACCCAAGGTTGTCCTCTGGCCTCCACATGCACCTTGATATGTGAACAAGTGTTCACATATGCATACACACAGAGGAAAAAAAGCAAAGATGGTCTAAAATTAAGATGTTTCCCAGATGAATTTATAAATTCAGTGCAAACCCAATGGGATATCTAGTTAGGGTTTCTTAATTCAATAACTTGATTCCAAAAACTCAAAACATATATATTATAGCTGTTAACATAAAAAAGAAAACATAGTTTGTCCCACCATGAGCCTTGTACAGATGACTATTAATCGTGTGGCATGAATTGAGGCACATGTCCAGCTCATATCCCTTTGTTTAATGTCCAAAAAAGAATGAAAATGAACCAAAACAAACAAAAGTCAAATATCCAAAACATTCTTAAGAAGATTCATCAGATAAGGGACTTACTCTATGAGATATAAACATTTAAAAATAATAAAGTAATTAAAACAGTGTGGTGTTGATGAAAGACAGAAAAATGAAATAGAACAAAGTACCCATAGAAAAATATAGAATTGTCTTACAACACAGCCAGCAATAAAAACCAATGTTGGGAAAACCATTGTTTTTCATGAATGGTACTGAGACAGTTGGGAATACAAATGGAAAACCTCTGAAATTGGGAGTATGGTAGAACAAAAATCAGTTTTAGGCAGATTTAAGTCCAAGAGATGAACCGGGTGTGGTGGCACACACCTTTAAACCCAGCACTCAGGAAGCAGAGGCAGGCAGATCTCTGAGTTCAAGGCCAGCCTGGTCCACATAGCAAGTTCCAGGCCAGCTGGGGCTACAGAGAGACCCTGTCTCAAAAAGAGCAAAAATAAAATAGAGCTTTTAGAAAGTCATCAGAAAGCCAGACCTGGTGGCTAATGCCTGCGATCTGAGCACTCAGGAGGCTACAGAAAGACTGCCATGAGTTTGATTGAGTTCAGCCTGAGTTACATACAGAGTTAGAGGCCAATCTGGGCTACGTACACATCAAGACTCTATTTTTTAATTTTTTTTATTTTTTTATGTGTATGAGTGTACTGTCTGCATGTATGTTGGTGCATCCATGTCCTTCAATGCCTCGGAGGTCAGAAGAGGGTGTTGGATTCCCCTGGAACTGGAGTTAAAGACGGTTCTTAGCTGCCATGTGGGTGCTGGGAATCGAACCCAGGTCCTCTGCAAGAGCAGTCAAAGCTCTTAACCGCTGAGCCATCTCTCCAGCCTCCACATCAAGACTCTTTAAAAAAAAAATACACCTGGGGCTGGGGCTGGGGCTGGGGCTGGAGAGATGGCTCAGCAGTTAAGAGAACTTACTTCTCTAGCAGAGGACCTGGGTTCAGCTCCCAGTGCCCACATAGCATCTCACAACTGTCCAGTTAGAACTCCAATGCATTCTTCTGGCCTCTTTGGGCACTGGAGTCCTCATGGTGCACATGAACTCATGCAGGCACAGACATACAGAAAAATTAAAAATGAATAAATGTTTTAAAAAGTAAAAGAAGACCCCAAACTCATGCATATGGACCCCAGGTGACACAGCCATGATCATATGCAGCAGCATTCTAGAAATACCACAGATAGCCATCAAAAATATGTCCATCCAGCAAAACACTATCACCATGAAAATAAGCTCTTTTACCACAGATATATCTGACAAAGCGTTGATTTCCAGAATATATAAACTAACTCAAAAAACAAAGAAGAAAACAAATGACTCACTCAAAAGATGGAGCAAAGAACTGAACAGAGACTTCACAAGTGAGGAATTAGAGATGACTGAGAAACATCTTAAAAAGTGTTCGACATTTCCGGGGCTGGAGAGATGGCCTAGCGGTTAAGAGCGCCGACCGCTCTTACAGAGGACCCGGGTTCGATCCCCAGCACCCACATGGCGGCCGAGAGCCGTCTGAAACTCCAATTCTAATAATTAAGGAAATGCAAATTAAAACCACTTTAAAATACCATCTCACTCCAATAAGACTGGCTAGGATCAAGAAGACAAATGATACCAAGTGCTAGAGAAATTGTGGGGAAAGGGAAACACTCATCCACTGCTGGTGGGAATGTAAACTCATACAGTCACTATGGAAAGCAGTGTGGAGAACCCTTGGAAGACTCAAAATGAGCTTGCCATTTGACCCAGTCATACCACTCCTGGGTATATACCCACAAGACTCATCTTACTGCAAAGATACATGCACAGCCATGTCTATTGCAGCTCTCTTCACAATAGCAAAGAGCTGGAACCAACCCAAGTGCCCCTCGACCAACGAGTGGATAGAGAAGTTGTGGTACATCTACACAATGGAGTTTTATGCAGTGGTAAAGAAAGATGACATCATGAATTTAGCAGGTAAATGGATGGAACTAGAAGATATCATGTTAAGTGAAGTAACACAGTTCCAGAAAAAAAACAAACAACAAATGGTATCCCTCATCTGTGGATGCTAGCACCAATTACCTAGTGGTAAAGCAAACTGAGCAACCTTAATGTTATATCCCTTGTGACCTGAAAACAACTGTGCTCCTATATTGGGATCTACAGGTTCTAGAACTAAGCCACCATTTATTTTCAGAGTTAGAAATTTTTGGTATATGGATGTAGGGTATGTATGCATATTTTAGAGTAATATAAGATCAAAGGAATGAGGAAAAAAAGCTGGTTTGTCATAACATTGTGTCTGACCACAGTATTTATTTTATGGGAGTGCTTCTTAGTATTTCTTGTGCAGGGCTGCTTGAGCTTTTGTCCACACCTTTTCTAAAATATTACACAGTAGTTAAAAGTGTCAGGCTGGTATAACTTAGCCTTTCTGGATGCTTAATGACCATACTTAATGCCCATACCAATTTGGCAAAGGGTCTTAAAGAATAACTTTGTTCCATGCCCTCAGAGGTCAACTAAGTCCCAGGGGACTATCCATCTCTTGAAATGTCCTGCAAATGTGAGTCACCAGTCTTCCTGTGCAGGGAGGTCTTGGAGATCCACTAATGGGACTTCAGCCAGTATCCAGCCTATAAAGAGGAAAGTCTGCTCACACTTCAAAAACGGAAGTCTGGTCTAGCAAGTCCTGACTTTGTCTTCGAGTGGATGGAACTGGTGATTGAAAAGCCAAAAGGAGTCAGGGGCTCCCACCCCCCAAACCCGAGTGACCCTTGAGGACCAGATCTTCCAAGTGACCTTGAGAAAACAAAAACCTTGGTTAATCTGGGCTAACTGTGTGGCCTTAAACATCCAAAAGGAAAGTATAACCAGAAATAAATAAATAGTAAGGTCTGAGAAATTCAGGTATAAAACTTGAGATCTTAGTAAAAAGACAAAAAGACACATTTGTTTTGCCTGACTTACTGGCAAGAGCAGCTACCCTGTGGCTGCCACTGCTTTTGCCATCCTTCAAAGACATGAGACACAGCTTTTCAAACTTCCAATATGGACCGAAGACTCATGTCTCTCCAAGAATCCTCAAAACCTTCAGTGTCAGATGGAGACTGCTCAGACATCTAATTGTGAACTGAGCTACTACTGGGGTTTCAGCCTCTTCAGAGTATAGACTACCATTGTTGGACTACCCATGCTGTATCATGGAGACCATACAGGAAGATCAAAACGAGACGTGTTGCTTACTGGACCTCATTTGGTGACCATGGGAAGGGAAAACCCCAGTGTGGAACACAAGGGCAGAACTGATGGTGGTTTGGACTTGGCAAGGAGGAGCCTTCAAACATGACATCTTTCAGCCTAATAAAGAAAAAAATCATAAGCAGAAGATGCTAAAACCTGTGATAAGGTGGTATGCATATATACATATCTTGGAGTGATGCATATTGGAAGGAATAAACAACAACAACAAGACTGGGTCAAAGAGCTGACTGAAATGGTGAACTTCTGGGGCTGGAGAGATGGCCTAGCAGTTAAGAGCGCTGACTGCTCTTGCAGAGGACCCGGGTTCAATCCCCAGCACCCACATGGCAGCTGAGAACCTTCTTTAACTCCAGTTCCAGGGGAATCTGATGCCTTCTTCTGACTTCCGAGGCATTGCACGACACAGGTGCACCAACCTACATGCAGACAGTACATTCATTATACATAAAAAAAAAATAAAATTTTAAAAAATTTAAAAAAAGAAATGATGAACTTCTGCTCAAAGCAGTAAACTTCTGCATGGAGAATTTTGAGAGAGACTGAGAAAAAGATGAAAAACATGTTTGGCAGAATGCATGAGCTCTGGTGGGGTGGGGACAGGGAGGGGGGCATGGGTCTAGATTTGATTTGAAAATTTGTATGAAATGCACAATTTTCAATAAAAAATTGGCTTTAAAAAAAAAAGAAAGAAAATAAGCTCTTACTACTAACTATACCATATGGATAAATCTCAAAGTCCAAGTTAATAACCAAGTATTTGTGTGTGTGTGTGTGTGTGTGTATGTGTGTGTATGTGTGTGTGTGTTTGACACAGGGTCTTCCTGTAGCCCTAGCTGACCTTAAACTCACCCTGTAAACCAGGCTGGACTTGAACTCACAGAGATCTACCTGCCTCTGCCTCCCAAGTGCTAGGATTAGAAGTGTGTGCCACCATGCTGGGCATAACCAAGTATTTTTTTCAAAGCCAATTTCGTATTGAAACTTTGTGCATTTCATACAACATTTCCAAATCAAATCTAGACCCATTCCCCCTTCCTCGTCCCCGCCCCATCAGAGCTAATGCACTCTGCCGTACATTTTTCATCTTCTTTTCAGCCTCTTTTAAAATTTTCCATGTAGAAGTTTACTGTTTTGGGCAGAAGTTCACCATTTCAGTCAGTTCTTTGACTCAGTCTTTTTTGTTGTTGTTCCTTCCAATTTGCATCACTCCAAAATATGCACATATGCATGCCACACATATATCAAGCTTATGATGTAGGTTTTAGCATCTTCAGCTTATGATTTGTTTTTATTGTTTTTTTCTTTAGGCTGAAAGATGTCATGTTTTCCTTAAGGAATTGTTTGAAGGCTCCTCCTTGGCAAGTGCAAACCACCATCAGGTCTGCCCTTGTGTTCCACACTGAGGTTTTGCCTTCCCCTGGTCACCAAATGAGGTCCAGTAAGCACCTTGTCCTGTCTTGATCTTCCTGTACTGGCCTCCATGGATACAGCCTGGGTAGTCAAACAATGGCAGTCTATACTCTGAAGAGTCTGAAACCCCAGTAGTTGTTCAGTCCACAAGCTGGATGTCTCAGCAGTCCCCATCTGGCACTGAAGATTTGGAGGATCCTTGGAGAGACATGAGTCTTCAGTCCATACTGGAAGTTTGAAAAGTTGTATCTCATGTCTTTGAAGGATGGCAAAAGCAGTGGCAGCCACAGGGTAGCTGCACTTGCCAGTAGGAATTGAAGACAGGCAAAACAACAGTGCTTTTTCTTTTTTTTTATCTTTTTACTAGGATCTCAAATTTTATACCTGAAGTACAATTTCTCAGGCCTTACTGGTTATTTCTGGTTATACTTTCCTTTTGGATATTTAAGGCCACACAGTTAGCCCAGATTAACCAAGGTTTTTGTTTTCTCAAGGTCAGCTGAGGATCTGGTCCTCAGGGGTCACTCAGATTTTTTTTTGGGGGGGGAAGCCCATGGCTTTTTGGGGGCTTTTCATTTACCAGTTCCACCCACCAAGGACAAAGTCAGGTCTTGCTAGACTAGGCTTCCCTTTTTGAAGCATGAGCAGACTTTCCTGTTTGTAGACTGACTGGACACTGGCTGGAGTCCCATTAGTGGATCTCCAAGACCCCCCTGCACAGGAAGACTGGATGTGCACCTCAGTTCATGCCACATGATTAATAGTCATCTGTATAAGGCTCATGATGGGACAAATTCTGCTGTTTTCTTTTTTATGTTAACAGAGTTTTGGGAATCAAGTTATTGAATTAAGAAACCCTAACTAGATATCCCATTGGGTTTGCATTGAATTTATTAATTCATCTGGGAAACATCTTAATTTTAGATCATTTTTAAAGTGTAATTCAACTTATGTTAAGTTCGAAAATGGTTAAAACTAAATATCTTAAGTATAAACTCAAGAAGCAAAAACTATACAGAAATACAAAAGAAAAATCAGTACAAAATCTAGGAATAACATTACCTCTGGTTGGAAAAAAGAAGTGAAGAATGAAGAAAAGACACAGGGGTGGGGTGAGGGTGGTGTTCTTTCCTAGTTTAGTGGAAAATCAAGTACTTACTATGTTCTGTAAAATATTTAGGGACTGGATTGATGACTCAGCACTTAAGAGCATGTACTGTTCTTACAGAGAACATAAGTTGAGTTCTCAGCACCCATGTCTGGTAGCTCATAACCGCCTGTAACTCCAGCTTCAGGAGTATCCAAATCTCTTCAGGTATCCTGGGGCAACAGCACTCATGTGCACATACCTCCACATAGACATCCACACATATACATAGTTAAAAATTAAAAACAAATATATTATTTTATGCATATGAGTGTTTTACCTTACATGTATAAGAGCACCACATGCATACAATGCCTATGCAGGCCAGAAGAAGGTATTGAATCCCCTGCAATTTGGCCAGTCATTAGCTGACATGTGGGTTCTGGGAATCTAACCTAGGTTCTTTGCAAGAGCAACCAGTACTCTTAATTGCTGGGCCATCTCTCCATCTCCCCCAAATAAATCTTTAAGCATAAAATACATGATTTTATACATTTAAACACAATTTGCTTCTATACTATATTTCATACCCAGAAAACTACTTTCCCTTGAAGGAATCTATAAAAAGAAATATAAATTATGTCTTCATCCAAAAAAAAAAAGAATCTTATTCTGATTTACAATGCCAACATCTGATAACTTATAAATCTCCCTCAAAGTTTAAACAGTATATAAAATTTTGGCTGTTATCATGAAAACAACAACATTTGTATGTATTCTACAAATAATATAATTTAGGATAACTTGTAAATAAATACAAAAAAGAAGAGGCATGCATGCTTTTCCCAGGGGCCACCTCATTTTGGCTGGCCCCATGCAGGAAAAGGATTATCAATCTGTATACCTCACCTGATGCTCAGGTCGTAACTCCCACTTATGAGAATGTTTTTAGCCTCACAAAAGTAGAGAGCCCTGATGCTGCCCGCATGGCCTCGGAATGCCATGGGTGTCTCTTTGGTTTGTAAAATGTCCAAAAGGTGAATCTTCCTGTTAGCTGATACAGCAACCAGATCTCCCCCAGTGTAGTGGATGACTCTGTATTGGTCCCAGCTGATTTTCAGGATGCAGGATGGATTAGGCATGCAAGGAGAGTTAGTGTCCTTCCTAGAACTCACAAAGCACCTGGCTTTTACCTTCAGCAGAGCTATAATAGAAATTTTAGGGGCTTTCAATAAGGGAGATAGCAAAAAGCAAGGCTAAGTACTAACAGGCTCTGATAGAGCCCTATCGAAGAGCATGACAAAAATCTGTCAGGGAGTTTTAAAACTTAAGAACAAAAAATTAAAATATTTCACCAATCTATGTTAAATCCCCCAGAGAGAATAGAATGTGATATTTCCCAAATTTACTTGACTACGAGAGTATTTTTTTCATAAAAAAAAACTTTAGAGGAATGGGGCTGGAGAGATGGCCTACCTGTTAAGAGTGCCGACTGCTCTTGCAGAGGACCCGGGTTCGATCCCCAGCACCCACATAGCAGCTGAGAACCATCTTTGACTCCAGTTCCAGGAGAATCCAATGCCCTCTTCTGACCTCTGCGGCATTGCACGACATGGGTGCACAGACCTACATGCAGACAGTACATTCATACACATAAAAAATAAATAAAATTTTTTAAAAAGTCAAAGGAATATGGTTAGGAAGACCTATATGCACCGTACTTCTTCTTGTCTTTTTTTTTCACCCTTAACCAATATCCAAGAAGATATTATTAGGCTCAAGATTCAATGCAAGGAAGAATGTGATACACGACCTTGCTCACAATAGGCTTTATGGTTCAGTAATGCCTGGTGAGTTGAATTGATTTTCCAATCATCAAACTATTAGAAAATAGGAATTATATGAACAGGATGACCAAATATTTTGTCCAAACTGAGATATTTTTAATTGTGAAAGGGAACAGTATTATTAAGTACACTAAGGCCACAGTAAAGACAAATGCATAGTCACTCTAACAGAAGGAGAAATTCTTGCTATTTCTGTCCTCATTCTGTGTCATCATGAGCTTTCTGCCATATTTTATGCCTAGGCCATCTCTCTATGTTCACAAGGTTTTGTGGATGCCATCTTTATTTATTTATTTATTTATTTATTTACATTTTACTTTTATGAGTTTTTTTTTCTGCATATATGTAAATGAGTGCCATCATTTCTTGTCTATAGAGCAGCTGCCAATATGCTATATCCCCATTCTGATAAAAAATAAGTAGATTGGGCTGGGGGGGATGGCTCAGTGGTTAAGAGCACTTCCTGTTCTTCCAGAGGAACTGGATTTGTTTCCTAGCACTCATGTGCTGACTAACAGCTATCTGTAATTCCAGTTCCAGGGTATTTGGTACCCTCTTCTGGCCTCCCCAGGCACTGCATGCAGATGGCACATTTACATATATGCAGAAAAAAAAAACTCATAAAAGTAAAATGTAAATAAATAAATAAATAAAGATGGCATCCACAAAACCTTGTGAACATAGAGAGATGGCCTAGGCATAAAATATGGCAGAAAGCTCATGAGTAAAAGGCCTTCTTAGGGCTAGTGTTATGGTTCAGTGGTAGGCACTTGCAGGCCTAGCATGCATGAGACCCTTTTGCCCTTTTGCTAGGATTAAAGGCGTGGTGGCGCACGCCTTTAATCCTAGCACTTGGGAGGCAGAGGCAGGTGAATCTTTGTGAGTTCAAGGCCAGCCTGGTCTACAGAGTGAGTTCCAAGACAGCCAGGGCTATGGGGAGACCCTGTCTCAAAAAGACCAAAAAAAAAAAAAAACAACAACAACAACAAAAAAAAAAACACCTTTTAAGCCGGGCGTGGTGGTGCACGCGCCTTTAATCCTAGCACTTAGGAGGCAGAGGCAGGTGGATCTTTGTGAGTTCAAGGCCAGCCTGGTCTACAGAGCGAGTTCTAGGACAGCCAGAGCTACAGGGAAACCCTGTCTCAAAAAGACAAAAAGAACACAAAACAAAACAAAAAGAAAACCTTCTTTTGATACATCCAACTGAAATCACCTGACAGAGTTATTAAAAATCCAACATTTGTATTTAAAATGGAAAGATGTCAATGTTTTGCTATATTGCATTATAAAGATATACAATATAATCCCATTTTCTTTAGATATGTGCAATGTATGCAAAGGTGCAATTCTGTAGGTTAGACTTCCATATCAAATGGTGATTATCTCTCAGAGACATGATTAATGGAGATCTTTGTACTTCTTCCAAATCAGCACATATTAACTTCTCAAACTGAAGTAAAGCAATAATGATATTTAAAACAATATTTCATGGCCAGGTGTGATGGCTCATGTCTTTAATCCCAGCATTCAGGAGGCAGAGGCAGGCAGATCTCTGTGAGTTCCAGGAGACCCTATCTCAAAAATGTAAAAAAAGAAAATCGTGCATATGACATGTAAGAACAGTTGTTAATCAGAATATCAAAAATTTCTACAGCCCTAGAACAAATCCTCAGAGGAAGATCTCCCCAAAATAAACAAAACAAACCTCCTTTATGCCTTTGGCCATAGACTCTTCTCATCTCTCCTCCCATAAGGAAGCAGAATCCCTGATTCAAGCATGTAAGTGCTTTTCAACCTTTTCAATATCAAAGACTGGAATTGCATCTACGTAGAACTTCCTTAAAAATAGCCCAGTGGGGGCTGAGAAGATGGGTCAGTCCATAAAGTATTTGCTGTGCATGGATGAGGAGCTGAGTTCTGATTTCCAGCACCCATGTGCAAGCCGGTTGCAATGGCATATGTCTGTGATCCGATCCCAGTACTGAGAAGGCAGAGACAGGAGGACCCTTGAGGCTCACAGCTAGCTGGACTAGCTAAATCAATGAGCTCCAGCTTCATCGAGAGACCCTGTTTCAAAACAAAACACCTGATGCTGACCTCTGGCCTCCCCATGTATCCACAAAATGCACCCAGGGGGGTGGGGGGGAGAAGAGAGAGAAAGAGAGAGAGAGAGAGAGAGAGAGAGAGAGAGAGAGAGAGACCCAATTAGAGAAACTTGGAAACAATTTTGAATTAAATAAGATGGTTAGGGTTAGATGTGTAGCTCAGTGGCTCACATTATCTAGCAAATATGAAGTCCTGGGTCCAGGGTTCAATGACCAGCAGCATAAAAATAATAAGATTGGTAAAATGTGATAATTGCTGAAGCTAGATGATGGTTATATGAATACTTATTACACTGTTCTGTGTACTTTTAAAATGTGAATTTTTCCATTTAAAAGGTGTTTTAGAATATGTATTTTGGGGGCTGCAGAGATAGCCTAGCGGTTAAGAGCACTGACTGCTCTTGCAGAGGACCCGGGTTTGATCCCCAGCACCCACATGGCAGCTAAGAACCATCCGTAACTCCAATTCCAAGAGAACTCCAGTTCCAGGGGAATCCGAGACCCTCTTCTGACCTCCACGGCATTGCACGACACAGGTGCACAGACCTACATGCAGACAGTACACTCATACACATACAAAAATAAATAAAACTTAAAAAAAGAATATGTATTTTGTACTTCCCATGTTTATTTCATATACACTCATGAGCCACATAATGTTTCAGACAAAGAAGGGCAGCATATGTGACATAGCCTCTGTGTACAGAAAGCTATGCCACCCAGGTTTAAGTAAACCCAGTTTATGATGTTCATACAATGGCATAATCAACAGGCAATGCATGTCGCCTAGCTGGGCATGGTGATACACACCCATAATTCCACCACTTGGGAGGCTTAGGCAAAAGGACTGAAAGTTCAAGGCCAAAGCCAGCACATAACAAATTTCAGGCCAGCTTGGGTTAAGTGACCCATGAATGTATCTTGCTTCAAAAAACAATTTAGAAAGGCTTGAGGTCAGGAACTACGATTCCTCACTGCATTACTTTGCTTCTCAAACTGAATCTAAGGCTTCAAAAGCAGCCACTGGTGAACTAAATTCAAGAGGCCCACTGTATACCATGCCAGAGTTCAAAGGATATAGGGTAGAATAGAGGAAGAATTCAAAGGCAACTCTTGAGAGTTCCTTTCTAATCTCTATTTTCAGAGACAATGTGGAGGAGAGGTGTAAACATAGAGTAATGCTGTTCAGTCACTGAGAAAAATAATCTAAGAGCCCAACACATTATAGATGCTAGCTGAAAGTTAATTTCTAAGTCTGCTATCCCCATATTCTATTGCTCAGCCCGTGTCTACAACTCCATTGAGACTTCCCAACCTTGAATAATCAGAAGCTCTTTGACTCCCATGGGGTCATGCCCTGAAAAACCCCTCACAAGCTGAAAATATCATAATTTAAAAGTGTGTTTAAGTTGGGCATGGTGGCACATGTCTGTGAGTGTTATAGGAGACTAAGGAAGGAGGTTTGTGAGTTTGAGGCCAGCTGAGCTACATAATAAGATCCTGAAGGTAAAAGTTCATAAGCTGAACCATCTAACTTTATCTAACTCTATATTGGTTTTCTTGTTGACAGCTGACTTACCAGTCAGTGCTTGTTTCTCCCCCTTTTCAATCACGGTTTTACTTCCTATCTTTGCAGCCAAGGCACTTTTACTTCCTCCCTTTGTAAGCAAGTGTCTACTTCCAGAAGCTTGGGAAAGTGGGAATGATGTGGGTCTGGATTTAGCTGTCCAGTAGACATGTGAGGTGTCAGATGCGGCATTGTAGTGTTTTTGAGGGTAAAACAATACCTCAGAAGAGTTTTGATGGTACCCTGAAGAATGAAAGACCAAGACGGGTTTGCTCTTAAAGCGGGTGTGAGGAGAGAAATGATTCCAAGAGACATGGTTTGATTTTTCCTCATTCTGTTAGCCAGTCCCTGATATCATTCAGATTCAACCAACCAAAAATTGCAAATAAAATAATTGCATATGCACTAAGCATACACAGACTTATGTTATTATTTTCTAAGCAGTACAGCCTAACAACTGTTAATAGCATCTGTCAGTAGGTGTAGCTTAATGTACACAAAAGGGTTGCATAGATTCAGTACAAATACTACACATTTGTTTGTATTTAAATAACTTGAGCATCTAGGGACTTTGAGTTCCTGGAATCAATCCCCCACAAATATAGAGAGCTAATCACATACACAAAACAGATTAGTTGAAGCTTCTAAGTTTCCATGCAAAACTCGCAGAAAGTCTCCCTTTATAGACCATACCTGCACATCTATGATGCAGAATTTATTAGAATCCTATATACAAGGAGAGAGAAGGATGGAGCCATGGAGGAAAGCAGAAGGAAGGCCTGCCTCCCAAAGCTCCTGTTGGTTTCCTTCAATATGAGTAACTCTCCTTGCATCACATTAGAAACTTTAACTTTTTAAAAATTTATTTTTAATTATGTGTTTGTGTGTCCATGGATGGGTATATGCACACAGGTGCAGATGTTCATGGAGGTCAGAAGCAGATATGGGTGCTGCAAGAGTCGACTCTTTTTTTTATTAATTTTATTTATTTCTGTATGTGTATGAATGTACTGTCTGCATGCAAGTTTGCGCACCCGTGTCGTGCAATGCTGCAGAGGTCAGAAGAGGGTGTCAGATTCCCCTGGAACTGGAGTTCTCCTGGAATTGGTGTTTCGGACGGTTCTCGGCCACCATGTGGGTGCTGGGGATCAAACCCGGGTCCTCTGCAAGAGCGGTCGGCACTCTTAACCGCTAGGCCATCTCTCCAGCCCAAGAGTTGACTCTTTTTAACTGCTGAGCCATCTCTCCAGCACCATAAATTTAAGATATTTAAAAGAGATGCTCTCTTATGCAAAGACGGTTGCCACAACCTATAACTGGGCTTCTACAATATAAATGGCCAATTCCTATAGTGTTCGATAAAGTCTTTGAAGGAGAACCACAGACATGCCATGTGCACGTTCCACAGTAGAGCACAACGTAGGGAAGGATACTAGGGGTGCAGGGAGAGATTCTGGTCCTAAACTGCCATGCTGATGACCAGCAAGTGTGGCTTGGACTTTGAACTCCTTATAAAATTAAGGCATAGTACATCTTGACCTCAAATCTCAGTTTTAATGTACTAGTGTTCTCTCCTTTCTTTCACCATTATCTGATCCTTTTGTATCATTGACACCAAAGAAACCAGGTGAGAGGCTGAAGAGATGGCTCAGTGGTTAGGAATCTAGCAGGGACTCAGGCTTAGTTCCTAACTCCCACATGACAGCGCACAACCATCTGTAACTGCAGTTCCAAATGACCAGGCACATTCTTCTGGTCTATTCTGACACCAGATATGCATGTGGTACACATACATGCATTCAAACCTTCATACAGTGCAGAGTTGGTGGCATAGTGGTGAGCATAGCTGCCTTCCAAACCTTCATACATATAAAATTAAAAAAAAAAAATTTTTAAAACCAGTGAAAGAAAACAGTTGACATATGTAGGGACCTAATTGCATTCTACATAATCTAGCTTTAAAACTCTTTTGAAAGTTATGTATGGTGGTGCATGCCTATAATCCCAGCATTTGAGAGACTGATGGCTGAAAGTGTCAAATTTCTAAGCCAACAAAGGAAAGTAGACCTCTGCTCAAAGCAGACCTCTGTTAATGGAAAGTCTCTGTCCTCACTGCTTGTTTTGCTTCCCAGAACCAGTTATTCAATGCCCCATACTAAGAAGTTTCCCAGAAAGGTCCAGCAAGATCTGCACCAGCCAGAAACTTGTCAGAAACAGATACTTGGGCCCACCTCAGACTTGCTGAGTCAGGTTCTAACAGACACCAAGTCTTTTTATTTTAACAAGGCCTGTTGGAGACTCATATGTAAACTACACCCTGAGAACTGCCGCCCTGTGCTAATTTGGTCTTTTAGCCACCTTTGGCCTCCAGTACTTCTTATCCTAAGTTTGGTTTTATACTTAAGCCAGGAATATGGTAAGATGGAAACATTTTAAAGTCTGAAGTTTTGTTCTTTTAACTTTGCTTCTGTCCACAGCAAATGAGAAACAAAACAATTTCACTTCTCTCCCATGTCCAGGCAAAGCCCTCATAGAGGCAAGGAATGACATGAGCATGCAGTGGTCAGAGACAGAGTTCAGCCATTTCTGGGCCTGAGGCATGCCAAAATCCATGTTCGGCCCCCACAAAAGTTGAAAGGGTGTTTTTCCTTTTACGTTTGTGAGGCAACATTTTTCTGGAAGGAAGTCACACTCAGCAATCTCTCCTTTGGTAAACAGTATTATTGAGTGCCAGGTCAAGGTTCACAGAACCAAACCAAATTCTGCATTCTACTGACTCCCAGTTCGCCTAAGCCTGTATGCACCCACATCTCCTTACAAGCTCCACCAGGCTTGCTTTCTAGTCTTTAGGGCTTTCTGTTCTCACCTGAGATATTGTTCCGCTCCTTCATAAACAAGACTCTGATCACATCGGCAGCAGTGAGCAGTAACTTTGGGTCACACATTTGCAGGAGCATAAGAGTGTAATTTGCCTTAGTCTGATGGGTGCTGTTGCCAAACCAGTATAGGATCTCCTTCATCTTCTGCTCCACAGTTTTATCCAACATCTGGTTCAAGGAGGACTTCACCTCCTCCTCTTCTTTCCCATCCTTCCTGAGGAGGTTGAACCAGGACCTGTGATAGATGAAATCCTTCCCCTGGGTGCTCTGCAAGATATTTTGGAAATAGTGTAAAAGATACAAGTTATTTAACTGCCCCAGAATGCTGACCAGAAACCTCCTCTGGGATATATTGTTGACCCTCAGAAACCACTCTTTGGTAGCAAAGATCTTCCACGCCAAGATGCAGGTTTCACATTTCTGCATACAGGAACCCATTCTGGTCCCTTTTCACAACTGAAATAGAGGGCATTCTTGAATCTCGATTCCATGTTTTCCATGACTCTGAGATAACCAGTTCATTGTATCCTTCTCTGTTAGGAATACCACCAAACACCAGAGAACAGGGTACACAGAGAAATATCCTTTTTTGAGCCCTTTCTGTGATAAACATCTGGAGAAAAAGGAGGTCACTGGGGTGGATGGAAAACTTATCTGTCCCAGAAACTGCCTGTAGAAGTCTGCCCTTTTGTACTGACCTCCTTAGAAACATGGCTTTACCATAAATCTCCTAAGCCTGGGACTGCATAGGTAGAGGCAGTTGCTGTATTTTCTGAAAGAGCTGGTCATCTCATTTCTGTATCAAGAAATGTAATGTTAGCCAAATGTAAAATGTACAGAATCCCTTTTCAAAGAAAGAAGCTGTGGAACCTGGTATTAAGTTTTAGTTGCTGTTATTAAGGACTTAAAATATCCATGAATATAAACTTAGATGTAGTCTTTTTATGTTTATAGCTGTTATAAAGTAGCTGTTCCAACATTCTAAATATTATATTCAATTTCTTAAGTTCACCAAAGTAAAACCACAAATGGTAAACTTAAATGGAAGTCATTTAACTGCTTTCAGATGCTAACCAGAAATCTCTACAAAGAACCTCTCTTCAGTGAAGAAAATTTCACTTGGTTTAGGGATGTCAGGGATAAGAGTTGACTTCTAGCCTCAGTCATATGCCCATCCATGCAGCAGCAGGGTAGAAAAGATTGTAGGGTCTAGAGTATGGCTCCTGAGCCTGGACCCCAGCCCAGCAGCTCCTAGCTCTGTGAACACAAGAAGGTTATTTAATCTTCTGTCTTTGAGTTTCCTCATGTCAAAAATGGAGAAAGTAACAATTTCTACTTCACAGAAGTGTTGTGAGGATGAAATGGGATACGGTACATACAGCACTTAGAAGTTGCCTAGCACTTACATCACCCTCACTCCATGCTAACTATTGCCCTAAGTCTTCATCTTTGTTGAAGAAGTCCTTGTTTATCCACTAGGGGGTACATTACAAGACCTCAGTGGATGGCAAAAGCTGGAGGATAGCACCAAACCCTATATAATGTGGTTTTTCCTACAATTACATACCCATTGTTCTAGTTTGCTTCTCCATTTCTGTGAAAAAACACTCTGCCCAATACCAATCTGGAGAGAAAAAGGTTTATTTGGCTTACATCACAGTTTGTCACTGAGGGAGCCCAAGGTAGGAGCTCAGGCCTAACAACAGTCACTGAGGCACACTGAATTTATTCTCTACCTTTGTATAAGATGAGTGATCTTGAGCAAGCCACATAGCTTCTCTGAACTTCAGTTTCTCCACATATGAGATGTGAAGAGATTAAAGTAGAAAATAAATTATAACTACTACAGAGGACTGGATAAAATCTTTAAACTTAGTGGCTACTGCTGTCATTTCAGTTTTATTCTAGTGGGATGCTGGATAGATTCTAGTGCCTTTGAAGGAAGGTTAAGAAAGTTGGAAGAAGACAGTGGAACTCATCACTTAGAGTTGGTTATCACATACTGGAGGAGTGTAGGGGACAGATTAGTTTAGAAACGAGATTAGTTCTTAAAAAAATGAGATTAGTTCTAAAAAAAAAACAATCTCTTCTATGTGAAGAGCTATCTAAAGAAAAGGCAGGGAGGATTAACATCTAATTTACTGACAAAGGAGGTGACAAGAGGGAGGCTCAAAGCATACTATATGAATACATAAGGGGGAGGATTATACCCAAAATGCCACCACTAAAGGCACTTTGTCTTCAAAAGTTTAAATAAATTAGGATTTTAATCTGTGAGACTGATGTACATCAAAGAAGCAGTGAGAACTTCATTCTAGACAGAAGCCTGCATGGCTTAATTCCTTCATGATTTCTTATCCAGTGACCTAGTGCTTAACCTCTCCGATCTGCTAGTTTTTCATCTTCATCTCACAGAACAGAGAAAACAGTATCTCTATCTTAGGGTTGCCAAGACTGAAATAAGAAATAAGAAATGGTATTCAAAAATAATATTAAAATGCTAACCTCATTTCTGCTTTTCCTTAATTTTAAAACATATCTGACTATTTAGGAGGGATACCCAGAGACCATATCAGAACATCACATCAACAAAGGTATCTTCCTGGCTGAATTATTGCCAAAAGTTCTTGCTCATCCTTAAGGAGTAACCAAAAATTGAGATGCTTTTTAAGTGGTAGGTACCTGGATACTATTACTACTATAGCTTTTTATAGGCTCTAGCTCTCTGTTCAGTATAACAGTTATAAAGCTGGTTGCTTGAGAGATTTGACCTTTGTGGGGAGTCTAACATGCCCCTTCCCAGAAGAATTAAGTAAGATAACCAAATATCACTTGGAGATTTAGATCAAGCCCAAGTTGAAATGCTATAGAAATGAAGAATAGAGGTCATATAATATATTCTAAGGGAAACTCACAACATGGGTGCATTTATACACATGCTTTATACACTTATACATATAAAAATAAAAAATAATAAAATACTTTAAAATTTATTTATTTATTTTATTATTTATTTATGTGTATGAATGTGTTATCTGCCTGTAGGTTTGTGCACCCATGTCGTGCAATGCTGCGGAGGTCAGAAGAGGGCGTCAGATTCCCCTGGAACTGGAGTTCTTCTGGAATTGGAGTTATAGACGGTTCTTAGCTGTCATGTGGGTGCTGGGGATCGAACCCAGGTCCTCTGCAAGAGCAGTCGGCCCTCTTAACCACTAGGCCATCTCTCCAGCCCCAAAAAATAATAAAATAATTTTTAAAATTCAATTGAGGCTCCCTACAAGGATGATTCTAATTTGTGGCAAGTTGGCATCTTTTTTTCAGTCCATTTTTGTTTTATTTGTTAAATTGCTTAAAAGTCATGAGGGGATTAAAGGCCCTTTAATTCTAGCACTTGGGAGGCAGAGGCAGGAGGATCTTTGTGAGTTCAAGGCCAGCCTGGTCTACAGAGTGAGTTCCAGAACAGCTGGAGCTACAGGGAGACCCTGTCTTGAAAAAGAACCAAAAAAAAAAAAAAAAAAAAAAAAGTCATGAGGGGAAAACATTAACAAAAATGCAATTGACAGATTTAAATATCCACTGAGTCATTTCATTCCTACACTGTTATGTGCCTAAAATGACAATCAGGGTGAGCCACTGGCACCCTTGAGTTGTATGGGAAACAGCACTCACAGCACCAGCTTTGCCAGGACACAGTGGGTGTGCACTGACAGGAGCCCTGGTTGGTGGGAGGGGGCAGAGCGAGCAGAGAGAGCACAATGGAGTCAAGGAGAGGCTGGCTCTCGTTCACTAGGATGGCAGTGAGAGGGAAGGAGTGCCTTACTGGTGACAAGCAGAACAAATATGCCTTCTGCAGATCCGGGAGGCCAGGCTTCCCTGCCCTGGACACCTTCAGCTCCTCCCCACAGATGAAGCAAAGTACATTACCATACCAGGGTCATCACAAGGACAAAGATGGACAGACAGACAGACAGACAAACCAACCAGGTATATCACTTTGAAGAAGGGGAACCCAGGACAAGGTGAAGGAAAAGGAACAATCCCCATTTCTCTGTTGGCCAGTGACCATTCTGTCATCCAAAGCTGAGAATTCTTGCAATGCTTTTCTTTCTCCTCTTTTCTTCTTTCTTGAGTCTCAAGAGTTCCCACATCTTTCTGAGATAGTTCACAGTTTCAGCTCACAGAGGGTAGAAAGGAGAGTAAGCCCAGTACTTAAACAAAACTCATTTGTTTCCACATCTTATTGGTGTTCCCAAAATGTAGGAGGAGGTGAGGTTGTGGAGCCTCACCCTGAGGATGGAAGGAAGGTGGGGACAGGATGAAAACAGGGTGCTCTCTGCTGCATCACCTGTGAGATGGAGAATGGGAAGCTCTGCCCAGGAGGGAGCGGAGATAACAACTCTTAGATGAGGTCAGCGAGTGACTGGTGAAGTTAATGTGACCCAAGGGTCCTCAAGGCACACTTGCAGGAATGAAAGTTAAAGCTTCAAGTAGAAACAAGGTCTACCTTAAATACTGAGAAATATCTGCTTTAGGTGCTCCTGAGGGCTCACAAAAAAAAGATTTTTGTCTCATTTCTCTTAGTGAATTTTAAGACAAAACTGGTGTCATGTCAGAAAAGGAGTTGTGATTAAATCTGAGCGGATGGTGCTGTGGGAGCACTCACCTGTGCTGAAACACCTCAAGTCCCACCATACACTAAGTCTCATGAGGGCTGAGGAAACAATCACCTCAATCAGACTGTGCTGACTCCCCTTCCCATGGCACACACCCACACTGCTCAGGAGCCAGCAAGTCCTACTTTGCTTGGTGTAAAGTGTGCTCTAATTTCTTTTGAGGGGCTGGCTACAAGCAGAAGGCCTGGTTCCTAGCATTGTGGGTAATGCCAGGATGCCATAGAGTTCAGAGGAACCAATCACTTTCTAAAAGAATCTACATTTCCGTCACCTGCCTACCTGGGAAAAGTAGAAGGAATCAACAGGTTCACAGCTGGCTTAGGACGGCCACAGGGCAAAGGAAAGACTACAAAGTGGGGACTCTATGAGCTTTCAGGTGTCCAGACACTTTACGTTTACCCAGAAACTGAGTCTGGAGGTACTGTTCATGCACAAACACATCACAAACAAGGTTCGGGGAGAGCAGCAAGGCTGGAAGTGCTAATCTCAGGGCTGGCTTTGCCTGGCAAATCAGGACCCCATAGGATGGAACAATCTTGGCCAAAGGACTAGCAACAGCCATGGACCAGAGAGTGAGGAAAGCCCGGAAGTAGGCATGTGGTTGTCTCCTCATCAGAGGAAGCTCAGAGAGCAGTTCTAGAATACACTGGCTTCTTCCTGGGCTTTGCAACAGGGAGACTTTTTCTACCAGGACTACCAGAGCATAGCCAATGCCTAAGGGAAGTTTCAGCATGATGAAAGAGGAGATACATGCTTATCGGACAGGCTGTAGAGTGCTGGCTAAAAGCCAAGACCCAAGGTCCGCGTATGCCTATAAGATGTTCACTAAAAAAAGGGAAGGTGAGGCTGGGAAACAGGGTGTTTTACAATTTTGGTTTTAAGGCAAAATTAAAATTTTCTACCCACTAATGAGAAATCACATTGCATGTCATTTGAAATAAACTGATTTTTATGTTTCCTATGTCTAGGTTGTGGCTTAAAGACCAGTTAACTTGTAACTTTCTACATCAACCAAAAAAGTGGTCTACTGGTTCTATGTACTTCCTCTCAGAAGTGAAGTGAAAGGAAAGATCGAAGCCCTGTGTGAGGGACACGTGAAAACAAAGAACAGCTACTTCCGGGTCAACCATGTGCTACAGAGGTCAAGTACACAACACTCAGCCCAGTCACCTGTCTATCACAGCATGGCAGAAGAATGCGTGTCACAAGTTGGAACCCACCTTTTTTTTGGAGGGGTGGGGGACAGGGTCTCCCTAGTACCAGCCCACTGGAAGTCACTGTGTAGACCAGGCTGGCCTTGACCCCACAGAGATCCACCTGCCTCTGTCTTCAGAGGGCCAGGATTAAAGGTAAGTGCCACCACATCCCTGCCATGAGAATTCACTTCTGGAAAGAACAGTTATCAGATTTCCTTTCATGATCAATCCCTACAGTTTACTCATGGAGGGTGTATCCAGTGTCCCAGTATCACTGGGAATAGAAGACGCCCACAGGGGAAAAGGCATCTTTCAATGCTCTCAGAATATATTTTTATATGATCCTGGCATGTTTGTTTTGGTTTGGTTTTCTGAGATAAGGTCTCACAATGTGGCACTGCTGGCCTGAAACTCAGAACTCAGAGACCCACCTCTGCCTCCTCAGTTCTTTCTTTTTTAATTTTTAAAGATTTTTAATTTTTATTTTTTGAGACAGGGTCTCAATATATATAGCTCAGGCCAGTCTCAAACTTGAAACCCTTCTGCCCCTGCCTCCCCAATGTCAGGGTGACAGGCGTGAGCCACCATACTAGGGGGACACTGGCCTCCTAGTGACACCAGAGAAAGGGCTCTAAAAGCATTTCTGAGAAGTATCTTGTGATTTCTACAGAAAACTGAGCTTTGTAAAAGAAACAATATGACAAGTTTTTGGATTAAAAAAAAATCCAAATGTTGAAACCTAAACAAAACAAAAGGACCAGGGAGCAGCCTATAGACAGAACAGGCAGCCTCTGAGGGCCAGATTCTAAAAGAACAAATGTGGGTGTTGTTTTTTTAAATTTATTTCTTTTTTTTCTTTTATTTAAATTTTATTTATTTTTGTATGTGTATGAATGTACTGTCTGCATGTGTAGGTTTGTGCACCCGTGTCGTGCAATGCCCCGGAGGTCAGAAGAGAGTCTCAGATTCCCCTGGAACTGGAGTTCTCCTGGAATTGGAGTTGCAGACGGTTTTTAGCCGCCATGTGGGTGCTGGGGATCGAACCTGGGTCCTCTGCAAGATCAGTCGGTGCTCTTATCCACTAGGCTATCTCTCCAAATGGGTGTTTTTTTAAAAAAACTTTTTTTATTATTTATTTATTTTCTATGTGTATGAATGTACTGTCTACATGTAGGTCTGTGCACCTGTGTCGTGCAATGCCGCGGAGGTCAGAAGAGGGTGTCGGACTCCCCTGGAACTGGAGTCCTCCTGGAATTGGAGTTACACATGGTTCTCAGCTGCCATGTGGGTGCTGGGGATTGAACCCGGGTCCTCTGCAAGAGCAGTCGGCGCTCTCAACCGCTAGGCTATCTCTCCAGCCTCCAAATGTGGGGTTTTTGGTAACTTATAGCCAAACACGATTGTCAGAAAATTCCATAATCAGACATCAAGTGGTTTCTAAGACATGTAAGGAACACTCGAACGACCACTGGACACTAGCAGACAGATGTGGCTACAGAAGCATTGTGTCAGCATGGCTCCAGTGCATGGGAACACTGTCTCTTGTTGGGTGACTTCTCTCATTCACAAGGCAGAAGGGACTGGGCACCAAGGCACTTCTGCAGAGCTGTCCCAGTTCATTGTGATTAACAGGAGAAGTAGGATGGCTGTCTCTAAATGACTTTTACCCTGCAGGATGAAATCTGAAGCCTCCTCCTTTGTGTCCTGTCTAGGCCCGTCATTTTCTGACTCTGAGAAGGCCACAGAAAGTTTTACAGAGGCTCTTCAGGTTCTTTTGGGAAGTTACTGCTATTAGTCTGTACCCTAACTTCTTGGCGTAGTTATCAGCAAAGGAGAAAAGGCCAGTGCAGCCTCTGCTAAAACACAGAAACAATTTTATCTGAACCAGGACAGAGATCTCTATGTTTGTAAACAGTTGGCTATATAATATATGTATATATTTATATATAATTTTTTTCTTAATGGAGATCTGATTCCAGCCTGGAGTGAGTCAGGATTGGAATCAAGTTTTGGTTTGTGGGAGTAATGCTGTTTTCTTCCCAATTCTCAGTCCAAATGATCAGACACTGGAAAATTCCAGATTAAAAGCCACAGAAAGGGGGGGGGGTGAACATATTATCTCTTTGCTTGAACAAAGTACAAGGCATTTGTTTTGGGATAGTACTTCACATTCTGCTTCTTGTCCATGAGTCCTCCAAATATGAGCTCTGCTCTGCCTTATACCACTGTATGCAGGCTGGTTTCAGGAGGCCAGACCTCAGAACTGCTATTAAATACTTTCTACTTGACCCGGCCCTTCTCCCTGGTATCTTTAATATCTAGCACATACATCTGCATGGGCTTGCAGTTCATACTCTGGTACAGGGGTTTTCCAACACTGAGAGACTGTGGAGGGTGGTGGCCCAGGCGCCGGGCAATTGGAGGTAAGGAATGGCCATCTCCTTGGGCTGGTCCTGGGCAAGGGATGGGTACGATTTCTCCACTGCTCAGGCTCTGACTCCCAGGGGAACTTGGAGAAGACCCAAGAGGAGGACTTATTGCTGCGGAGGCAAAGGAGCCTTTGGACGACATTGATTTGATGGCTCCCAAACTCCGACGCAAGGCACCAGGGGACACAGCCCCTGCAAGGGCACTGGCCATGTGTGGCAGGGTATGCACACCATTGGTCTGTTCTGGAGGGTGTCTGACACTCCCTCAACTGTCCTGGCATCTGTGCCATCCACATGGCTGCTACTTGAAGCAGATTTCAGGTCCCAATTCAGATCTATTGATCCTAATCTCAGGTCCTTCTGATCTGGTAGAGACCCTTGTCCGGGAGCCAGAGAAAGTCCCTATTTTAGGTCATATCCTTCAGAGGCAGATGGAGTGCTTGGAGACACAGGCTGTACAGGGCTGTCTAAGGAAGCTCCCCCAACAGCTGCTGTTCCTGGAGACAAGCTCCCACCATTGAGGATGGGAGAGCCATCTCCTCTGGCTGGGGAGAGGCTCCTTTCCCGGGAACCTGACGGAGTCTGCCTTTGAGCCCTGGGCCTCAGTGTTCAGCCCAGCAGCCGTTAACACAAGGAGCTTCATCCATGCTCCTCACTGGAGACTGGGAGCGGTACTCTCGGGTTTCAGGAACCAGAGCAGGAGGAGTGGCACTGATGGGTGATGGGCGACAGTTCAAACTGGGGCTGAGGGGTGCTTTCCCACTAGGAACCTGGCTGAAGGCCACCACACACTGTCCCACCCAGCAGGCTGGATGGCACCACAGTTCTGGTGTGCCATGGTCTTCATTTTCTACCTTGAATGGCTGCTAGGCCCATGGACCTGCGTGCATGTGCAGCAGCCAGGCATCCTTGAACAGAGCATTGGGACCGCCACACCCTCCAAGAATTAAGATAGTTGCATCTTCTATAACAATCTGAGATTGGCTACCTAGGGGATGACGGCGGGGCCCGAGATGTTTGGCTTGGACCATGCCCACTGCTCCAGATCAAGGGCCCAAACATCCATCGTTGCTCATTTGCCTAAAGAGCCACTAAAGACAATCATTTTATCTTCTATCACACAGGAGGAGTGGCCAGCCATGGGAGGAGGTCCATGGGTGGTTATGATACAATTCCACCAGTTTTTAGAAGGTGTGTAGGTGTGAATTTCATCAAATAACCTCTCTGGCTGGTGGAGGGGATGGGGCTTGGCCGCGTCCAGCCCCCAAAGAGCACGAGCAAGTCCTTGTACACAACAGAGTCTCCAGCATTGGGGGAGGTGTAGGACCCTGAAGCCGAAGGTGGAATCCACTCTTTGCTACAAGCCTCCAGAGGTCGTTGAAGACAGCATTGCAGATGCTCTGGGTGCAGCCTCCAAACACATACAGTGACTGATTTGCATCATAATAGCTGAGTGATGGGGGTTCCTGGATAAGGGTAAGTCCGGCTCTCCCACTGAATGTTTCCTTCCTGAACAACCTTCATAAAACCACAGTAACACTGATAGGCTACACCTTTGATAAGCCGGTACCACTGTTTACAGACCAGAGCTGCAGTTTTGTGTTCCTGTTACAGTGAGAGAAAGGACATACTCCAAAACCTCTTCTGGCAGCTCAGACATGGACCTGTTATGTCTAGTCTCCTCCACCTCCAGTACAGGGTGAAGGTACTCATCTTGCTCCATTGTCCCTTCCAGCACAGTTTCTTCTTGGTCCACAGCCATGAAACTGTCATCTTCACTGTCCAAAGAGCTGGCCATGACATCCCACTTGAAACTGGCCCAGCCAGCTCCATGCTCTCTGCTTCAGGTCTCTGACGACCGAAATGAGGGAGCGAGCGGGGGATGGGGGGGGGCAGGGCCAGAGCAGAGCAGGGCCGCTGTACCTCACACCGGCGCTAGCCATGCTCCAGGACTCCTCACAGCTGGCGGGACCCCAGGCCACCCAGAGCCACCATCTTCCACTCAAATGCTGCCATGGCCACTGCTACGGCTACTCAGACGGAGAGAAGACCGCAAGTTGATTTTTAAACCAGCCATCACATCTAACTAGTAATAGTTGATACTGGTCAGCCCCAGATACCATTCGGGCTCTCATTGGAGAGAAGGGGGTTAAGAGTCCAGGGGACTGATCTGTTTTCCCCCCTTGTTTTGATTCTACCTTCCCTTCTGACTTTTTCTTTTTCCTTTGTTTCCCATCTTTTTCTATTATATTTATCTTGATTTGCTCTTCAAGGACTTCCCCAAGGACTCCATATATTAAGTGCTTAGTCTGCATTTGGCAGTGCTGATTTGAGACATTGTGGGATCTTTGGGATGTGGGGCAGAGATGGAGGAAGTAGGTTGGGGGGAGGCCTTATAGGCTATATCCCCATCCCAGTTACAACCGAGGTTTCTTCTTCCTGACTTGCTGAGATGTGAACAAACAGCTTCACACTTGGACCATCATGGACCTAGCTGCTTCAACCTCCATGCCTTTCACACAATAATGGATGACACCGCTTTAACCATGAGGTGAGATAAATCTTCCTTTTCTTGAATTGCTTCTTGTCAAGTATTTGGCCCCAGTGAGCAAAATAACAAATATAGGGCCATTGTTCAATAAAATAAGGGCTACTTGCACACAAGCACTGTGATATTGTGATGGTCTGGAAACTGAGATGTCTGCTAAGTCACTATTGGGCAGGTAGTATATACAGCATGGATACACTGGACATAGGGATGCTGTGTCATGGCAGGAGATTTTATCACATAGTCCCAATCTAGTGCTGAAGGCCCGAATGGATTCCAGGAGATCTGCCGGTCTCAGTACATGCTGGGATCCTAAAGGTTGATCACAGCAGCAAGACAAACTCACCAGATGAGAGAGGCAAGCTGCAGGAGAAAAAGGGACGAGCTCCCTCTGCCGTGGCCTTAAATACTGCCTGCCGGCAGAAGGTAATGCCCACATTTGGGGTGGGCCATCAGGGTTGAGGTGGTCCAATCAGAAGACCCTTTTTCTCTTATTTGTTCCTTAGTCTAGTCAAGTTGACACACAGGATTAACCATGACAAGTCCACCCCTTGTCAACTTGACACCCAATAAATAGCCTCTGCTTAAATGTCAATTGCAAACGATGGCAGGGTCATAATTCCACCTAACATGTTATAAGTATCTCATGTGCAATAGCAAAGCATTATATCTTAGAGTAGGTGGTAATGTCCTTGAGAAGAACTTAGTCCTTCAGTATCTAATAACCTAAATATGACAACACTTAACACATATCTCAGTTGCACATTCAAAGGGGAACACAAGTATCCACTTAATATACATATATATATATATATATATATATACATATATAAACAAGCACATTCTTAACCAAATAGGACGAAGGTTAATATCTATTATAATCCACGTTTCTGCAACTGGTCCCGTGGCTTCAGCTGATATTTATGACTACCTTCTTCTACTACCCATTCTGTATTTCCTCCGCCATCAGCAAGCACCTCTGCAGGTCTTGGCTCTTTCCCTGGAGGAGTGACCCATACCTTCATCCCTGAAGGGTCTGGGCCATTTATTGTCCTGTCTGGTTTGGGTTGTTGGAGTTTCCCATTGACCTTAATCATAGGACATGGTAGCACCAGAAGGCGCCCTACAGCATCTCCTGCCTTCCAGACATAATCTTCCTTGCCCCCATTGTGGAGAAAAAGTCCAATTTCCCCATGGTAGTCTGGATCAATCACTCCTCCTACTACTGTTATTCCTTCCTTAGCCTGTTGGCTTAAAGGCAGTAGAAGCCCGAAGTGGCCAGGGGGAAGTCTTAGCTTCCAGTTCAATAGAACGTTTGCTGTATCTCCTGGCAAAAGCACTCCCCCCATTGGAGCCAAAACGTCTAGACCAGCAGAACGCAAGGTCGTGGGTACAGGAAGCAAAAATTTTCCTACTGGGTCACTAGGGGTGATAGTGAGTGGAATCATTCCCACTTCCACCCCTTGGTTCCTGGACCCATGAATTCTGGCTATAGGAGAAACAGTACCATATAGTGGACGCTGATTCAAAGCATATACTGCTTGCTGGAGAACCTTGCCCCAGCCCTCCAGGGTATTGCTACCTAATTGGCGCTGTAACTGTGTCTTCAAGAGGCCATTCCATCGTTCTATCAAGCCAGCTGCTTCTGGGTGGTGGGGAACATGGTAAGACCAGTGGATACCATGACCATGGGCCCACAGTCGCACTTCTTTGGCTGTGAAGTGAGTTCCTTGATCAGAAGCAATGCTGTGAGGAATACCATGACGGTGGATAAGGCATTCCGTAAGTCCCTGGATGGTAGTTTTGGCAGAAGCATTACGTGCAGGAAAGGCAAATCCATAACCAGAATAAGTATCTATTCCTGTAAGAACAAAACGCTGTCCCCTCCATGATGGAAGTGGTCCAATGTAGTCAACCTGCCACCAGGTTGCTGGCTGGTCACCCCGGGGAATAGCACCATATCGGGGGCTCAATGTTGGTCTCTGCTGTTGGCAAATCTGGCACTCGGCAGCAGCTGTAGCCAGATCAGCCTTAGTGAGTGGGAGTCCATGCTGTTGAGCCCATGCATAACCTCCATCTCTGCCACCATGACCACTTTGTTCATGGGCCCATTGAGCAACAACAGGGATAGCTGGAGAAAGAGGCTGACTATCCACAGAACGAGTCATCCGATCTACTTGATTATTAAACTCATCCTCTGCTGAGATCACCTTTTGATGAGCATTTACATGAGACACAAGTATCTTCACATCCTTTGACCATTCAGAGAGCTCTATCCACATACTTCTTCCCCAAATGTCTTTCTCACCAATTTTCCAGTCATGCTCCTTCCAAGTCCCTGACCATCCAGCCAAACCATTGGCTACAGCCCATGAATCAGTATATAATCGAACCTCTGGCCATTTCTCCTTGCAGGCAAAATGCACAACCATGTGCACTGCCCGAAGTTCTGCCCACTGTGAAGACTTTCCTTCACCAGTGTCCTTTAGGGTTGTTTCAGAAATTGGCTGTAATGCTGCAGCTGTCCACCTCTGGGTGGTGCCTGCATAGCGTGCAGAACCATCAGTAAACCAGGCCCTAGTCTTCTCTTCCTCAGTCAACTGATCATAGGGCAAACCCCATGAAGCCATAGGTGCATGCTTAAGCCCAGGAGACATTGTAACAGGAGTGGGAACCATAGGCATTTGGGCAACTTCTTCATGTAGCTTGCTTGTGCCCTCAGGGCCTGCCCGGGCCCTGTCCCGTATGTACCACTTCCATTTGACAATGGACTGTTGCTGTGCACGTCCTACTTTATGGTCTGGTGGGTCAGATAACACCCAGCTCATGATGGGCAGCTCAGGTCGCATGGTGACTTGGTGGCCCATTGTCAAACGTTCAGTTTCCACTAAGGCCCAATAGCAGGCTAAGAGCTGTCTCTCAAAAGGAGAATAGTTGTTTGCAGATGAAGGTAGAGCCTTGCTCCAAAATCCCAAGGGCCTCCGCTGTGATTCCCCTATGGGAGCCTGCCACAGACTCCAGACAGCATCTCTATCTGCCACTGATACCTCAAGCACCATTGGGTCTGCTGGATCATATGGCCCTAGGGGCAGAGCAGCCTGCACCGCAGCCTGGACCTGTTGAAGAGCCTTTTCCTGTTCCAAGCCCCACTCAAAGTTTGCTGCCTTACGAGTCACCTGATATATGGGTCGTAGTAACACACCCAGATGAGGAATGTGCTGCCTCCAGAATCCAAAAAGACCCACCAGACGTTGTGCTTCTTTCTTGGTGGAGGGAGGGGCCAGGTGCAACAACTTATTCTTTACCTTAGAAGGAATGTCTCTGCATGCTCCACACCACTGAACTCCTAGAAACTTCACCGAGGTAGATGGCCCTTGAATTTTAGTTGGATTTATTTCCCATCCTCTCATGCGCATATGCTTTACCAACAAGTCTAGGCTAGCTGCTACCTCCTGTTCACTGGGTCCAATCAACATAACATCATCAATATAGTGGACCAGTGTGATATTTTGTGGAAGAGTCAGGCGATCAAGATCCCTTCTAACTAAGTTATGGCACAACGCTGGAGAGTTAACATACCCCTGAGGTAAGACAGTAAAGGTATACTGTTGGCCTTGCCAGCTGAAAGCAAATTGCTTCTGGTGGTCCTTATGAACCGGTATTGAGAAAAAAGCATTGGCCAGATCAATAGCTGCATACCAGGTACCAGGAGACATATTAATCTGCTCGAGTAAGGACACCACATCTGGTACAGCGGCTGCAATTGGTGTCACTACTTGGTTGAGTTTTCGATAGTCAACTGTCATTCTCCATGATCCATCTGTCTTTTGCACAGGCCAAATTGGAGAGTTAAATGGAGATGTGGTAGGAATCACCACCCCTGCATCTTTCAAATCCTTGATAGTGGCATTAATCTCCGCAATCCCTCCAGGGATACGATACTGTTTTTGGTTCACTATTTTCCCTGGTAGAGGCAACACCAATGGTTTCCATTTGGCCTTTCCAACCATAATAGCCCTCACTCCACAGATCAGGGAACCAATGTGGGGATTCTGCCAATTTCTAATTATATCTATCCCAATTATACATTCTGGGACTGGGGAAATAACTACGGGATGCGTTCTGGGACCCACTGGGCCCACCGTGAGTCGGACTTCAGCCAAAACTCCATTTATCACCTGACCTCCATAGGCCCCTACTTTAACCGGAGGGCCACAATGCTTTTTAGGGTCTCCTGGGATCAGTGTCAACTCAGAACCAGTATCCAATAGGCCTCGAAAAGTCTGATTATTTCCTTTTCCCCAGTGTACAGTTACCCTAGTAAAAGGCCTCAGGTCCCTCTGGGGAAGGACAGGAGGAAGGCAAACAGCATAACTCTTTGGTATTGTGACAAGGTCCTTCCTCACTGGAACCCGGCCACCCCTTCATTCAAGGGGTTCTGGGTCTGTGAACTGTCTCAAGTCTGGAAACCGGTCAACTGGGCGGGATTCGCTACTCCTAAAATCAAATGTTGACTTCCTGTCATTCGTTCTAGAGCTTTTCTGCTTATACAGATCAAATAAAAACTTAGTAGGCTTCTTATGTATTTGGTTCCTGGGAACACCATGATTAATTAGCCAGTTCCAAAGATCATTTCGGGTCATGCCATTATAGGTATTGTTTTGCCTTTGCCACCCATTATGATAATTACTGTAACTACGCTCATCTGGCCTTCTGCGATTCAGTGCTGCCACCTGACGCCTACCCTGAGGTCCTGTTAGACCTACTACGTGTACATTTAATTTATGCAAACGAGCCACAACTTCTCTAACTGTAAGATCTGGCATAAGAAATAGAGCAAAAACAAAGCTCTTCAAATGTTCTGGTGTCTCTCTCAGTACTTTCCATCTTATAAATTCAGTGAGTGGCATGTCCTCTGGGTCCTCATATTGTGGAGAATGTGGTTTTACACTTCGAATCCACTCGAGCATGCCCATCTGCCTGACCCTCACAATCCCTTCATCAATACTAAGCCAAGGAATATCAGGCATCTCTAACTCGCTGTTAGTAGGCCATGTTTTAATAAATACATCAGCCAACCATTCAAATAAACTTTTAACACCTTTTTTAACTGCTCGAGCTTCCATGTTAAACCTAGAATCTCTACTCAGTGGGCTCATATCGATAAACTCAGTATGATCCAATTTTATATTCCTTCCACCATTATCCCACACCCTTAAAATCCATTCCCACACATATTCCTTAGGCTTCTGCCGGAATGAATCAGCAAACTCATTAATTTCTTTAGTAGTATATCGCACCTCCTCGTGGACCACACTTTCTATCTCACCTTGAGGGGCTTGCTTAGACTTCAATCTGGTTATAGGTCTAGAGGCAACAATTGTTGGGCCCTGAGGGACATCAGCTCCCACTGGGAGGGGGGGATTAATTTCCTCAGGCAAGGGTGGGGAGGAGGGATCTGCAGGGTGTGGATTCTCTGCTGAGGGTGGGGAGGTTAATTCCTCAGATAAAGAAAATCCCTCAGAATCCGAGGGTTCAAAATCCTCATCATCATAGTTCTCCCACACATCTCCATCCCAAGTTTCAGGGTTCCACCCTTTCCCCACCAGTGCTCTCACTTTAACTGCTGACACTTTTCGTGGCTGGGAATTAAATCTGCGTTGTAAATCAGCCAACCGTATAATAAGGGCTCCAGCTTGATTTTCTGCTGCTTTAGCTCTTTGGCTGCTGGAGAGAAGATTCTCTTCCAGAGCACACTTGGAAACCTTTAAACTGTTGTTTCGAATCCGGAGCTGGTCATTTTTATCACCGAGCTCCATATTTTCGTCTAACAGTTTATCCAGACATGCTAGGAGCAACAAGGCAACATCATTATTTTCCTGATTTTTCTGCAATTTCTCGAACGTTTTATATATAGAGTCGCTAAATTCCTTGCTTCTCACAAGAGGTGAGTTAGGTGAGTCAAATGGATCTATCTTCATAATTAGATCAAATAGTCTGCACCAAGGATTATCATTCCTCTTCATGCCACCAGGAAAGCCTTCAGTAACTCTAGGCTTCATTGGGTTGGAGAGCTGGCTCCAGAGACTACCAAGCCCACTAAAGAAATTCATCCTTTCAATTCTGTTTCTCTAGAACCACTCCTGGTACCAAAATCTGTATTAGTCAGGGTTCTCTAAAGAAACAGAAGCAACAGGACGAATATATAGCTATATACAATTTATTGATTTGCTCATGTGACAGAGTTCGAGTCCAACAGTAGCTGCACCACACTGGAAAGGCTGAGAATCCAGGGAACTGCTCAGTCCGCAAGGCTGGATGTCTCAGTAGTCCCAATCTAGTGCTGAAGGCCTGAATGGATTCCAGGAGATCTGCCGGTCTCAGTACACACTGGGATCCGAAACGTTGATTACAGCAGCAAGACAAACTCACCAGATGAGAGAGGCAAGCCATAGGAGAAAAAGGGACCAGCTCCCTCTGCCATGGCCTTAAATACTGCCTGCTGGCAGAAGGTAACACCCACATTTGGGGTGGGCCATCCGGGTTGAGGTGGTCCAATCAGATGACCCTTTTTCTCTTATTTGTTCCTTAGTCCAGTCAAATTGACACCCAGGATTAACCATCACAAGGAGTAAGCTCTATGTTTGTAAGATTTCCCATTTAATATTTTTGGAAGGTGGTTGACGAGTAGCTGAAAATGTGAGACTGAGTAACAAACTACTGTATTGTTTGCTCCTTTGTTCTTGTGTTCCGTGATTTAGTTTTACCTTCTTTTTGTCAGAATTCTCTAGTGTAATGTAACCAAGAGAATAAATAAATATGAATTTATTAAATCAGCTTACTTTGAAATAGTGTGAGCCATCATACCTGGTGTCTTAAAATTATTTTTTACATAAGACTGTCTTTTTCATGCCTGTAACCAAATACCAGAAAGAAATGATTTAATAGAAGGGTTTATTTTGCTGTAGATTGAGAGGCTTTAGTTCTTAGTTGGCTGTTTCCATTGTTTCTGGGCCATGGTAAAATACAGCACCATGGTGGAAGGTTGTGTGAGGAATAAAGTAGTTTACCTCCAGGCAGCCAGGAGTCAGAAGTAGACAGTACCTCTTCCCTCTAGCTAGGTCCCACCTTCCAAAGTTGCCACAGCCTTCCAAAATGACACCATCAGACAAGGAACAAACATTCTGCACATGAGCTTGTAGGGCAGATTATATTAAAATCATAAGAAGATGAATTTATGCATACACACCTGCCTCTTTTTAGACCGCTTGCCTTGATATCCAGGTATATGCTAGGTGGTGGTACACATGGAGGGGAGTTAGTATCAAAATGGGAGGGATCTACAAAACCTGCATACACTTTTCCTTTCTCTGTGACTAACAGGTGGAGGTTTTGAGTGGAAGCTATTGGCTAGAGATGGGGAGCTTAGTCAAAAAGAGTACAGAGCTCAGTCACTGAAGATGGCCAAGAGAAATGTGAAACTAGAAGCATTGTATGTGTAGATACAGCTATAAAGACTTGTTTTAAAGTTTAGAACAATTTATGTATTATTTTTATTTTATTTTATTTCAGTGTATGAATGTGTGTCATGCAGTGCTCATGGAGGTCAGAAGAGGGCATTGGATCTCCTAGAACTGGAGTTATGGGTGGTTGTCAGCCACAATATAGTGCCTGAAACCAAACCCAGGTCAGCTGCAAGTGCAGCCAGTGCTTTTAACCGCTGAGCCATCTCTCTGGCAATTGAAGACTCTGATTGTGTCAAATAGTTGACTCCTCATTAGCTCTTCACCTGTTATTTTCACTTCAATTTAAGTCAATAACTTGTGATCAAAAGACCCAGCTAGTTTTCTGGATTAATCTATAATAGATTATGCATATATTGAATCAATTTGATTTTTCAGACATTCATTCTCTAAACATGCTGAGCCAGGTTGAAAAGTGCTGTGACTTGAATGTGACTTCCAGAAAGCATGTGTTAGAAATTAAAAATTCAGTGTAATGAAGCTGTGGGGAGGTAGAACCCAACAATAAGATTCCTGGAAAATAACACCACATGGACTTATTTAAAAAGGCAAAGACAATACTTAATTAGGTGGGCTGGAGAGGTTGGCAGTGGTTAGAACACTGGCTGCTCTTGCACAGGTAACTCACAGCCATAGGTAACTCCAGTGTCAGGAGATCTGATGCCCTTTTCTGGCTTCTCCATGTACACACACATGCACACATACATGGAGGTCAAACACTTGTACACATAAAATAAAAATAAACTTATCCAAAAATTTTTCTTAAAGATTTTTACAAAAGAATTAAGGTGTTAGTGGCTCAGTGGATAAAGATACTTGCTGCCTTATCTGCTGACCTGAGTTCTGTTCCTAAACCCACATGATAGAAGGGGAAAACTGATTCCTGAAAGTTGTCCTCTAATCTCCAGTCTTGCCATGGCACCTCCCCCCAATAAATAAAGGCAATAAAAAGTTGATGAAAAGAATAAATCAGGTGATGGATATGCCAAATGACCTTTTCAGCTTATGCAAATTATACATTGCATACATATATTAAAATACCACATTGAACCCCATAAATAGCTATTGTGTGTCATTTAAAACTAGAATTCAAGCCTACAACGTCAGCCAGAGCAAGGGGATGCAATGGAGGCAGGTTGGAGCCGCTGCCATCACCATGACCCACAGTAACCAGCGTGAGCTTGCTGGCCAGAGGAATATGAAAAAGCAGAGTGACTGGGTTAAGGGAAAGCACTGAGATTACGGGCTTTCTGCTGCTGCCCATAAGCAGAGTGCCCCATCATCTCTACCCCCAGGGACTTGGAGATCATGCAGCAGAAGCAGAAAAAGGCAAAAGAAGGAGCTGCTTGGGCAGCTTTGTGGCATCGTGTTCAACCCTCTTGCCCTTCCCCTGTGTGCCTGGATCCAGTCCCACCATGCTTGAGTTTCTTCCTGTAGTGCTCACAGGTCCCAGCACTGATGGCAGTCCCTTTGCCCTGACTCTGCATTTTTGTGCTTCCTTCCCCTCAGGTAGCCTCTCTCCCCCTGGGCCACTCCTGGGGCTGAAGGGGTTACCATGTTTTTTATTCCTGTGGGGCACACCCCAAAGTATTAAAAGCAGCTTTGTAAAAAAAGAAAACACAACTAGAATTCAAAGCAAAGAAACTTAATCTTAAAAAAGAAAAAGAGCACGTCAAGATAATATGATTTTTTTCTTTTGAGGATATTATTTAACAGCTAGATCAAAGGAATTCAGACATAGTATGTGTTAGGTCTGAGTTTCCCAGAATTCCAAGGGACACACAGATGTTTTATAACCTAATAGTATGTATTTATTTCTGCCATTGGAAATGCACTAGTAACTGAGATTTATAATCCCAGCCCTTGGGAGAGCAGAGACACAAGGATTATGAGTTTGAAACTAGCCTAGGAAAGGTAGTGAGTTCCAGTCCAGCTTAGACTACATAGACCCTATCTCAAATAAATAAAAGAAACAACAACAACTTTTATTGTATCCAGTGGGGAAAGGGGACAAAAGGTGAACCACAGCTAGATCTACAATAAGTAACTTGCATATTCTAAGCCAAGAGGACTGGACAAGCCCAGAGAAATGAGCAAATGCTGCAACATTAAGCAATGCATTTATCAACATGTGTGGTGGTTTGAATGAGTGTCCCCCATAGGCTGTAAGTATTCAGACATTTGTCTCCAGTTGGTGGCACTGTTTTTGGAGGTCTTGGAAGGTGTGGCTGTGCTAGAGGAAGTGTGTTGTTGGGGACAGGCTTAGTGAGTTTTAACAAGCCTCGTGGTCTACAGTCACCCTCTCTCTGCTTCCTGTGCTCTTTGCGAGATGTGACCCTCAGCTTGCTGCTCCAGATCCAGCTGCCATGCCTCCCGCCACAATGGACTCTAATTCCCTGGAACCGTCAATCGTAAGCTCAAATAAACTCTTCCTTTTATAAGTTCCTTGGTCATGGTGCTTTATCACAGCAACAGAAAAGTGACTAACACAACATGGTTTGGACTTTAGAAAAGACCATTCTCCTATAAAGAACAACTGTACTAGATTGAAGATCATGAAGCATAAGTCTCCTGGCACACAGCAGTGACACAAAGAAATGAAGCCAAAGCATTTAAATTCAACACTTATTACATCCTTAGATACATTGGGCAGAGTCCTAAAAGCAAGTCAAGTAATTCTAAAGTAATACACTGCAGAGACAGGATGGCTGGACTGGTTGAATAGGAAGAGATTTTCCTTGATACAGATCACAGGAAAAGACATGGAAGTAATATTTCTGATAAATCCCACCAAGGACTTCAGGGTATGTCCTTAGAAACCCATTTTAACATGGTGTATCTTTTTTATTTTTTGGAATTTTTGAGACAGGGTTTCCCCTTTAGTCCCAGCTGGCCTAGAACTTGCTATGTGGTCCAGGCTGGCCTTGAACTCACAGAAATCCACCTGCCTCTGCTTCCTGAGTGCTGGGATTAAAGCGTGGTGTATCATTTATATGAAGGTTTGATGGATGTTTGTCACCTGTCAAAAGGAGAATGGAATAACGGGGGTAGGAATCATGAGAGTGGGAAATAAGGTAGAAAACCAGGAATAGCTCATAGAAGATAAGAGCCCTGTCATCAATATTTAAAGAACTGCCCCTTTGCATAAGAAATCAGGCAAGTCCATAAAGTTCAGGTGACTTTAGAAGATAGGAACAAGACCCCTCCCTAGAGGGCCCCATTAAAACATGTGTCAATCCTCACTGTCCAGAACCAGAAATTTGCTCTTGTGAGGAATGTGCACTTGGATTGTGTATGGATAGCCAAGTCTGGCCTGGTGCATGTAGAAAGATGAGCAAACTCTAAAAGGTATGTAGAAGATGCTATTTCTCTGTTACTTAGTTCATCACGTTGTTTATTCCCTTATATACAACATTTGTGATCTAATGGAGAAGACATATGGCATGGCAGATACAAGTTTAGTAGCAGCTTGTCCAGAGTTGAAGCCCAGCTCTGTCCCTCACTTTGGGGACTGACCTTGAGAAAGTTAGCTAACCACACTGGGCCACAGTTTCCCCATTTGCAGCATGAGGACAACATAAATACCTACCCCATGAAGATGACATAATCTAACATGTAGAAAATACTCTGAACTGTGTCCAGTACATAAGAGATGCACAGCATTGAATTTTGCAGTTAATTGAGTCTTCTGCAGTCTTGTTCATGCTCTGAAGAGTCCTTGTTAAGAATTCTGAGTGAAGGCTGACAATCACCTGAGCAGACAGGACATTATCACCAGAAGATTTGGAAAGAGGCTTTGGTGCCTTAGAGTTCCTGCAATCCCATGGAGAACAGTGCCAACTTCAGCACTAGGAACATCTGGAAAGCCTTGTTTATGACCCATATAATTTCCAGAGCCAACTAATACCAGCAGATGTTTATACCCCCAAGTCTGCCTTACAGTACAAAGTTGCTTCCCTGCCATGATGGTTGTTAGCAAAGTTCTGTGAGGCAACCCCTGGAATCTAGGAATCAGGCTCCATGGAGGATGGTGCTGGTTTCTCAAGTTCCTCTCCCAGATCCACAATCCAGATGGTATTTTCTTTCTTAGAGAGCCAGAAGGCAGCGTAGACTGGCTCTGAAAACTTGCAGTCAAACTTTTGAATCAGAGTCATGGCATCATGCTCTACACCATAGAAGGAAAGAGTTCCTCCTTGGAAGTTGACATAGATCCCAAGCCTCCGGAAAGGGCCAGCCTTGAGAGGAGTCTCTGTGTCACTGTGCCAGGCCGCGAACTCCTTTCCATTCCAATGTAAGCTCCAAGAGAAGTTATTTCCGGAAATGCAACTATTGCGTTCCTCTCCTTTCCGGTCAATGCCTTTGCAGGTCAGGCCAACATAAGTACCTCCCCCAGAGATCTCCACCTCAAAATAGTACCTGTGCAGGTACAGACTTTGTTGGGACAGAACCTGCCGCCAGTGCAGGAACCTGCTGGGGAGGTCTGGGTAGGGATGTTCCCAGGGTGTGGTATTGGTGACCTTGCGGTTGTCCTCCTGCAGCCGGAGATACCTATGTGCTGTGTCTGGGTCAAATGTGATGTCACATGCATCTAATGAAATACAGAAGACAGAAAGCATAGTTCAGGGACTGACAGCTGCTTTAAACCCAGCTTCATTCAAGACATAGATGAGAAAACATAGATCTTTTTGTTCTATTTACCTACACAATGCTCCCCCTTGAAAGAGAGGTAGGTGATGACCAGTGTGAGAAACGTACACACCTTTCTGAAGTTCAAGCTCACTGCTATGTGCTGTAATAGTTGGTAAATTGAATAAAAATTTATTTATTCACTAATCTATTCATTCATGGGATATGTATAGGAAGCCAAGCACTATTCTACTCAGGTCTGGAGTGAGTTTAGCAGTGCAAGTTCTCATAAACCTATATCTGGTTGATTCATTCATTTGTTAAGTATCTAACCAGCATTTAACATGGTGAATGAACACTTAAACATACCTTCAAATGTATTTTCTTCCCAGTCCCAAAGACTAATAACACCTCTGTGAACAGTTACTCAAGTCAAACTCAAAACCATTTTCAATATTTCTTTTGATCTCATCCCTCTTGTAATACATAGCCAGCAGAGAGGCTTGTGAGTTCTTCCCACTTCTCTCTAGTCCCTTGTTTCACCTTCCATCTAAGCCATAGCCAAATCTTACCTAGAATACTGTAACAGACTGGTCAGTGGTTGACAATAATAATAATAATAATAATAATACTTCAAAAGATAATATATTGCCATCTATAGACATACAAAAACACTGGTAAGAAAGATGAATTATGATATGCTTAACTTTTAATTTTAAGTCTAAAGAATATATGAGTTCTTACATTAATTATGTTTGTCTCTAAAATATCAATGTGTATCTAACAGGAAACAGGAAAGAACAGAGGAAAGTATGTGGAAGCCAAGACATTTTAAGAAAAATAGGAGCTGTCATAAGAACAGGAGATAGTCATTGGCCACTGAGAACCATGTAATAACCAGAGAAAAAGGTGGTTTAAGAGTCCATAGACCAGTACACACTACCCAAAGTCAAAAAGGAGTGCAGTTCAGTGGCATTTGATCTAGAAAGATGTCATGATAATGAACAGTAGCTTCAGACTTGTGAATCCTGTGTTAGGAGAAGGTTCATGGACTTGTTGACTACCATAAGGTGCTCTTTAAATTTAAGTTTCAAGTGCACAGAGCTTAGATAGAGGATTTCCCAGGACCAGGGATGCTAAAAACTCCACCAGAAGACTCCTAGAAACGATTAAGAACTTCAGTAAAGTGGCAGGATACAAAATTAACCTAGAAAAATCAGTAGCTTTTCTTTACACCAACAAGCAACTGAAGAAGGAATTCATGGAGACCTTCCCACTCACAATAGCCTCTAAAACAATAAAATGCCTAGGAACAAGCCTAACCAAAGACACCAAAGACCTCTACAAAAAAATTTTAAACCCCTGAAGAAGGAAATTGAAGAAGACATCAGAAGATGGAAAAACCTCTCATGCTCATGGATTGGGAAAATTAATATAGTAAAAATGTCCATTCTACCCAAACTCTTGTACAGATTTAATGCAATCCCAATGAAAATCCACAAGAGTTTCTTAACAGGTTTGGGGAAAAAAAAAAAGCTCTTAATTTCATTTAGAAAAACAAAAGACCCTGAATAGCCAAAGCAACCCTGAGTGAAAAGACCAATACAGGGGCATCTCTATACCAGACATCAAACTATACTACAGGGCTATAGTCATAAAAACAGCCTGGTACTGGCACAAAAACAGACCTGTTGACCAATGGAACAAAACTGAAGATCCAAACTTGAGCACATACAATTTCAGCCACCTCATATTTGACAAGGGGGCCAAGAAGACACAATGCAGGAAAGACAGTATCTTCAGCAAGTGGAGTTGGCAAAACTGGATCACCACTTGTAGAAGAATGAAATTAGGGGCTGGAGAGATGGCCTAGCGGTTAGGAGCGCCAACGCTCTTGCAGAGGACCCGGGTTCGATCCCCAGCACCAACATGGCAGCCGAGAGCCGTCTGAAACTCCAATTCCAGGAGAACTCCAGTTCCAGGGGAATCCAACACCCTCTTCTGACCTCTGCGGCGTTGCACGACACGGGTGCACAGACTTGCATGCAGACAGTACATTCATACACATACAGAAATAAATAAAATTAATAAAAAAAAATAAAAAAAGAATGAAATTAAACTCCTATCTCTTGCCCTGTACAAAAGTCAACTCTAGATGGATTAAAGACCCCAACGTGAAACCCCAAACTCTGAAGGCGATAGAAGAAAAAGTTGGCAGCAGACTACAAGATGTAGGCATAGGAAAAGACTTCCTAAATCAGACAGCAGCTGCACAATAATTAAGGTGAACAATTGACAAATGGGACCTCATTAAACTCAAAAGCTTCTGTACATCAAAAGAAACAATCAAGGAAGTGAAGAAAAAACAAACCCACAGAGTGGGAGGAAACCTTCACTGCAGATACACCTGACAAAGCATTGATTTCCAGAATATATAAACTACTCAAAATACAAAGGAGAAAGAAAACAAATGACCCACTCAAAAGATGGAACAGAGCTGAACAGAGACTTCATAAGTGAGGAATTAGAGATGGCTGAGAAACATCTTAAGAAGTGTTCAGGGCTGGAGAGATGGCCTAGCGGTTAAGAGCACCGACCGCTCTTACAGAGGACCCGGGTTCGATTCCCCACACCCACATGAGCGGCTGGAGAACCGTCTGGGACTAATTCCGGAGAACTCCAGTTCCAGGAAATCCGAACCACCTCTTCTGACCTCCACGGCATTGCACGACATGGGTGCACAGACCTGCATGCAGACAGTACATTCATACACATACAGAAATAAATAAAATTAATTAAAAAAAAAAATTAAAAAAAAAAACTTTAAAAAAAAAAAAAAAAGAAGTGTTCAACATCGCTAATAATTAAGGAAATGCAAATTAAAACCACTTTAAGATATCATCTCACTCTAATAAGACTGGCTAGGATCAAGAAAACAAATGATACCAAGTGCTGGACAGGTTGTGGGGAAAGGGGAACACTCATCCACTGTTGGTGGGAATGTAAATTTGTACGGCCACTATGGAAAGCAGTGTGGAGAAGCCTTGGAAGACTTGGAATGAATTTGCCACCTGACCCAGCCATACCACTCCTGGGTATGTATCTACAAGACTCATCTTACCACAGAGATACATGCACATCCATGTTTATTGCAGCTTTCTTCACAATAGCAAGGAGCTGGAACCAACCTAAGTGCCCCTCAACTGACGAGTGGATAGAGAAAATGTGGTACATCTACACAATGGAGTTCTATGCAGCAGTAAAGAAAGATGACATCATGCACTTTGCAGGTAAATGGCTGGAGCTAGAAGATATCATGCTGAGTGAAGTAACACAGTCCCAGAAAAACAAACGACAAATGGTATCCCTCATCTGTGGATGCTAGCACCAATTACCTAATTGTGTGGCCAACTGAGCAATGTCAATGTGATCTGAAAACAACTGTGCTCTTATACTGTAGGATCCCTTTAAAAAATAAACAAAGAAAAAAAATAACTGAAAAAAATTTGTTTCAAATTGACATATAAAAATGGCATATATTGGTATTGTTTCGAAATGTGGCTCAGGGTAAAAGCACTTGCTGTTACTTCCAGCATTCACAGGATGCCTCTTTCTCCCTCTTCTGGACTTTGCAGGTCCCACACGCACATCAGTAAACCTACTGGCAATCAAAACACGTGTATAAACAAAAATAAATCACCTTTCAAAAGTTGCATGTGTTTATTATATATAATCTGACATTTTGAAATATGTATACATTGTAGAACAGCTAAATTAGACTCATTAATATGTTATTTTACATATTCCATATGGATTGTCATTGTATATTATGTGGTGAGAATACTTAACCTACATTATTAACATTTTTCAAGTATATAGTATATTGTTATTAACTATAGTCATTATGTTGTATAATAAGTCTCTTAAACTTATTTTGTCATGAAGTACTGATTAGAAACACGGTGCTTTTATTTTTGTTTCATTTTCTCCATTGTTTATTTGGTTGGTTAGTTGGCTGACTCAAAGTGTCATTATGTAACTTAGGGTGACCTTAAAGTCTGCATCCTCATACCTGGGCCTCTGAGTGCTGGAATCACAGGCTGCTAAGGTTAGAGCCAAGCTCTACCAAGCCTGACTAGAAATACAGTGTTTTTTGGAAATGGTAACAGTTGGGCAGGGGCACATACCTATGATCTCATTATTTAGAAGGCTGAGGCAATGAGAGTAGGAATTTAAAGCTAGCCTGGGCTACATTCTGAGACCCTGTCCAAAAAACAATGCTGCCATACCAGGACAATACAATATGCCCCAATGGGATCTTGTCAAGCCAGACTTAAAAATAAACCATGTGGTAAATGGACAGGATTTTCAAAATGCCACTATCATTAAAAATAAAGACCAAGGGCCTGACCTATATTGGGGAGGATTAAGGAAATATAGGGTCTTATTTACCTTTAATTGTCAACCTGACACAGTCAATGGTCAACTGAGAGGGAAGCCTTGATAGAAGAATTTCCTAGATCAGATTGGCCTGTGAGTGAACTGCATATGTATATACATATATATATGGGGGTCATGTAGGTGGTGCCGTCCCCAGACAGGTGGTCTGGCTCCCTGTAAGAAAGCTAGCCAAGCTGGGCATGGTGATGGCATGCCTTTAATCCCAGCACTTGGGAGGCAGAGGCAGGTGGATCTCTCTGTGAGTTCAAGACTAGCCTGGTCTACAGAGCAAGTTCTAGGCCAGCAGCTGGGGCTACAGGGAGATCCTGTCTCAAACACGCACACACACATACACACACACACACACACACACACACACACACACACACACACAAAAGCTAGCCAAGCATATGTCTGTGATTGCAAGCCAGCAAGCAATATTTTGTCACAAATCCTGATTCAGGTTCCTGCCTTGAATTCCTGCCCTGACTTTCATCCATGACAGACTGTGACCTAGAAATGTAAGATGAATAAGCCCTCTCCTCCCCAGCTGCTTTTTGTCAGTGTTTTATCACATCTACAGAAAAACGAAAACTAGAACACAAGGAAACATCTGTATTCCTGAATTTGACTTTGGGCCAGAAAAATAAATCTATAAAAACAATTCACAGTATGGCAGCAATTCTAATTTGCTGTGTAATGTACTATGGGTATGCAAAATGTTGATATTTTGGAGAAACTAAACAACAGGTAGGTATACAGGAACTCTTTGTCCAATTTTTGCAATCATTAAGTTTTAATTCACTTCAGAAAGAACTTTTTTCAATTAAGAAGTGTAAAGTGTATCATGTAGGAAGAGGTTACAGGAGACTGAATCTTCTATAAGACATGGTGGTTCTTGCTTTGGCAAAGCTTTACCTAGTCATCAACAGGAATAGAAGAGGAAGCCTTTCATGACTTACATTGGAGGAACTCCTCCCTGGTTCTGGGCTCAGGTTTTGAGGTCCAATACTTGCATTGAACAATGGCAGACACTTGGGTTCTAATGTCGTATTCCTCTAGAAAATCAGAGAATTGTGAATGCAAACCTGTCCCAGTGGTCAGGGGAACCCAAACAGGTCACCCTTCCTCAGGCTTCTGGGGGTAAGAAGGGGCTGATGCCTGGGAATCTGGGCTACTCTCAACATACCAGACAAAACCTGCTGGAAAAGACCCCACGGTGATAAGGATTTCATTTAAAACCCAGACATCAGCAGCCTGAGAAGCTAGTGAGAAAAATGCCAGCCAAGTATGACACGACTGCCCTACCTTCAACAGGTATCAACCATAAAATAAAATCAGGAGAGGGGTCTGTTAGTAGCATGGCCTAGCTAAAGAATGGCTTTGAAAATGGCTCATTTTCCCTAACTTTACCTCCCTTCCCAGGCAGTCTCTCCCTTTCCCTATCAATCCTTCTAGAAAGTTCCTCACCTTCCTTGGCAAACTCCTGGAGCTTTATCTTATAGTTCTCCAGCAGTTGGATTAAGTGTACAGTCGAGTCTGTGATGACCTTGCGGATACCCGAGAGTTTATCCTTCAGCCCTATGTAAACACTAGGGAAGGCAGTGTCTTCCGTCTTCTTAAACTTGCAGTATTCCTGCAAAGAAGGAAACAGACCTTGCTTTCAGTATTTCTTGAATTAGGCAGTTCCCCTACTCATGTTTCTTTCTATGTCTGTAAAATGGGCTGATAATAATATGTGACTCTCAAATACATTGTACACAAAGTTTCCAGCATTTTTCTATGCTTCTAGACCCAAAGAAAGAAATGGGTCTTCTCAGAATCAAGTAAGAAGGGGGGCTTTTAAAAATCAAAAGATACATGTCCATGGACAGCTCCAGTCACATCTCATACTGGGGACCAAAGAATGGAAACATTCTTCCTCAGTCATTCCCTAAATTCTTTTTCTCCTTTTATGCTTCAAACCCAGGTTGTGGCAGAGAATGGAAGAACTGGTGACTGCTGCATTCCAAAGATTCCCAAACAAATCCTCGGTCCCTATATAAAAAATAAAATCTGCCAGGCGTGGTGGCGCACGCCTTTAATCCTAGCACTTGGGAGGTACAGGCAGGCAGATCTTCGTGAGTTCAAGGCCAGCCTGGTCTACAGAGTGAGTTCCAGGACAGCTGGGGCTACAGGGAGATCCTGCTTCCCTGTGAAATCTGCCCAATTCATTCCAAACTGTCTTTTGTGCCTTGGGCAAAGCACTGTCATGTTCCTGTAGTGATCTGGAGCATTTGGCCTGAAATCCCGCCTGTCCCAACCCCAATTCTGTATGTCCCATCCCCCAACAAGGTTCTGTATATAAAAAGCCCTGAGTTACAACATTAAACTGAGTTCTCCCCTTGTAAATTACTCCTGGTCTTTTTGTCTGAGTCCATCTGTCTTTCTATTTTCTGGTTCTTACTTCCCACCTTCCCTCATCCTCCCTGCTTAAGGGCCCAAGCCTGAACTGTTAACCAGCTGGCTGGGGACAATTCTGAGGCTTGCAGTACTGTGGAGCTGCAAGCCCTGGTCCAAGGGAGAACATCTAGTGGAAGGCAGCACACATGATATATCTTTTTTTGTTTGTTTGTTTGTTTTTGAAATGTAAATACATTTTTATTCTTTTTTAATTTATACAGTCTGTGACATTTTCTTATNAGCCAAGTCTGGCCTGGTGCATGTAGAAAGATGAGCAAACTCTAAAAGGTATGTAGAAGATGCTATTTCTCTGTTACTTAGTTCATCACGTTGTTTATTCCCTTATATACAACATTTGTGATCTAATGGAGAAGACATATGGCATGGCAGATACAAGTTTAGTAGCAGCTTGTCCAGAGTTGAAGCCCAGCTCTGTCCCTCACTTTGGGGACTGACCTTGAGAAAGTTAGCTAACCACACTGGGCCACAGTTTCCCCATTTGCAGCATGAGGACAACATAAATACCTACCCCATGAAGATGACATAATCTAACATGTAGAAAATACTCTGAACTGTGTCCAGTACATAAGAGATGCACAGCATTGAATTTTGCAGTTAATTGAGTCTTCTGCAGTCTTGTTCATGCTTGAAGAGTCCTTGTTAAGAATTCTGAGTGAAGGCTGACAATCACCTGAGCAGACAGGACATTATCACCAGAAGATTTGGAAAGAGGCTTTGGTGCCTTAGAGTTCCTGCAATCCCATGGAGAACAGTGCCAACTTCAGCACTAGGAACATCTGGAAAGCCTTGTTTATGACCCATATAATTTCCAGAGCCAACTAATACCAGCAGATGTTTATACCCCCAAGTCTGCCTTACAGTACAAAGTTGCTTCCCTGCCATGATGGTTGTTAGCAAAGTTCTGTGAGGCAACCCCTGGAATCTAGGAATCAGGCTCCATGGAGGATGGTGCTGGTTTCTCAAGTTCCTCTCCCAGATCCACAATCCAGATGGTATTTTCTTTCTTAGAGAGCCAGAAGGCAGCGTAGACTGGCTCTGAAAACTTGCAGTCAAACTTTTGAATCAGAGTCATGGCATCATGCTCTACACCATAGAAGGAAAGAGTTCCTCCTTGGAAGTTGACATAGATCCCAAGCCTCCGGAAAGGGCCAGCCTTGAGAGGAGTCTCTGTGTCACTGTGCCAGGCCGCGAACTCCTTTCCATTCCAATGTAAGCTCCAAGAGAAGTTATTTCCGGAAATGCAACTATTGCGTTCCTCTCCTTTCCGGTCAATGCCTTTGCAGGTCAGGCCAACATAAGTACCTCCCCCAGAGATCTCCACCTCAAAATAGTACCTGTGCAGGTACAGACTTTGTTGGGACAGAACCTGCCGCCAGTGCAGGAACCTGCTGGGGAGGTCTGGGTAGGGATGTTCCCAGGGTGTGGTATTGGTGACCTTGCGGTTGTCCTCCTCAGCCGGAGATACCTATGTGCTGTGTCTGGGTCAAATGTATGTCACATGCATCTAATGAAATACAGAAGACAGAAAGCATAGTTCAGGGACTGACAGCTGCTTTAAACCCAGCTTCATTCAAGACATAGATGAGAAAACATAGATCTTTTTGTTCTATTTACCTACACAATGCTCCCCCTTGAAAGAGAGGTAGGTGATGACCAGTGTGAGAAACGTACACACCTTTCTGAAGTTCAAGCTCACTGCTATGTGCTGTAATAGTTGGTAAATTGAAATAAATAATTTATTTATCATTTATTTATTTTTCATTCATGGAAATATGTATAGGAGACCCAAGCACTATTCTACTCAGGTCTGGAGTGAGTTTAGCAGTGCAAGTTCTCATAAACCTATATCTGGTTGATTCATTCATTTGTTAAGTATCTAACCAGCATTTAACATGGTGAATGAACACTTAAACATACCTTCAAATGTATTTTCTTCCCAGTCCCAAAGACTAATAACACCTCTGTGAACAGTTACTCAAGTCAACTCAAAACCATTTTCAAAATTTCTTTTGATCTCATCCCTCTTGTAATACATAGCCAGCAGAAGAGCCTTGTGAGTTCTTCCCACTTCTCTCTAGTCCCTTGTTTCACCTTCCATCTAAGCCATAGCCAAATCTTACCTAGAATACTGTAACAGACTGGTCAGTGGTTGACAATAATAATAATAATAATAATACTAATTCAAAAATAATATATGCCATCTATAGACATACAAAAACACTGGTAAGAAAGATGAATTATGATATGCTTAACTTTTAATTTTAAGTCTAAAGAATATATGAGTTCTTACATTAATTATGTTTGTCTCTAAAATATCAATGTGTATCTAACAGGAAACAGGAAAGAACAGAGGAAAGTATGTGGAAGCCAAGAATTTTAAGAAAAATAGGAGCTGTCATAAGAACAGGAGATAGTCATTGGCCACTGAGAACCATGTAATAACCAGAGAAAAAGGTGGTTTAAGAGTCCATAGACCAGTACACACTACCCAAAGTCAAAAAGGAGTGCAGTTCAGTGGCATTTGATCTAGAAAGATGTCATGATAATGAACAGTAGCTTCAGACTTGTGAATCCTGTGTTAGGAGAAGGTTCATGGACTTGTTGACTACCATAAGGTGCTCTTTAAATTTAAGTTTCAAGTGCACAGAGCTTAGATAGAGGATTTCCCAGGACCAGGGATGCTAAAAACTCCACCAGAAAACTCTAGAAACGATTAAGAAACTTCAAAGTAGAGTGGCAGGATAAAATTAACCTAGAAAAATCAGTAGCTTTTCTTTACACCAACAAGCAACTGAAGAAGGAATACAGGAGCCTTCCCACTCAATAGTCTCAAAAACAATAAATCCTAGGAACAAGCCTAACCAAAGACCCAAAGACCTCTACAAAAAAAAATTTTAAACCCCTGAAAGAAGGAAATTGAAAGAAGACGAAATCAGAAAGATGGAAAAACCTCTCAATGCTAATGGATTGGGAAAATTAATATAGTAAAAATGTCCTTCTACCCAAACTTTGTACATGATTTAATGCAATCCCAATGAAAATCCACAAGAGTTTCTTAACAGGTTTGGGAAAAAAAAAAAAAAAAAAAAAAAAAAATAACAAAACAAAAAAAAAAAGCAACCCTGAGTGAAAAGGACAATACAGGGGCGATCTCTATACCAGACATCAAACTATAACTACAGGTGCTATAGTCATAAAAACAGCCTGTACTGGGCACAAAAACAGACCTGTTGACCAATGGAACAAAACTTGAAGATCCAAACTTGTAAGCACATACAATTTCAGCACCATCATATTTGACAGGGGGCCAAGAAACACAATGCAGGAAAGACAGTTCTTTCTTCACAAGTGGAGTGGCAAATTGGATACCACTTGTAGAAGAATGAAATTAGGCGGCTGGAGAGATAGGCCTAGCGGTTAGGGAGCGCCAACGCTCTTGCAGAGGACCCGGGTTGATCCCCAGCACCAACATGGCAACCGAGACCGTCTGAAAACCCAATTCCAGGGAGAACTCCAGTTCCAGGGGAATCAACACCTCTTCTGACCTCTGCGGCGTTGCACGACACGGGTGGCACAGACTTGCTGTGCAGGACAGTCATTCACACATACAGAAATAAATAAAATTAAAAAAAAAAAAAAAAAGAATGAAATTATATAAAACTCTATCTCTTGTAAAAAAAAAAGTCAACTCTAGATGGATTAAAGACCCAACGTGAAACCCCAACACTCTGAAGGCGATAGAAGAAAAAGTTTGGCAGCAGACTACAAGATGTAGGCATAGGAAAAGACTTCTAAATCACACAAGCAGCTGCACAATAATTAAGGTGAACAATTGACAATGGACCTCTAATTAAACTCAAAAAGCTTCTGTACATCAAAAGAAACATCAAGGAAGTGAAGAAAAAACAAACCCCACAGAGTGGGAGGAAAAACTTCACTGCAGATACACTGAAAGCATTGATTTCCAGAATATATAAACTACTCAAAATACAAAGGAAAAGAAAAAAATGACCACACTCAAAGAGGGACAAGAGAATGAAAAGAGACTTCATAAGTGAAGGAATTAGAGATGGCTGAGAAACATCTTAGAAAGTGTTCAGGCTGGAGAGATGCCTAGCGGTTAAGGCACCAACCGCTCTTACAAGGAACCCGGGTTCGATCCCCCAGCACCCATGGCGGCTGGAGAACCGTCTGGGACTCCATTTCCAGGAAACTCCAGTTCCAGGAAATCCCGAGACCCTTCTTCTGACCTCCACGGCATTGCACGACATGGGTGCACAGACCTGCATGCAGACAGTACATTCATCACACATACAGAAATAAATAAAATTAATTAAAAAAAAAAATTAAAAAAAAAAACTTTAAAAAAAAAAAAAAAGAAGTGTTTCACATCGCTAATAATAATAAGAAATGCAAATTAAAACCACTTTAAGATATCATCTCACTCTAATAAGACTGGCTAGGATCAAGAAAACAAATGATCGACAAGTGCTGGACAGGTTGTGGGGAAGGGGAACCTCATCCACTGTGGGTGGGAATGTAATTTTGTACAACCACTATAGAAACATGTGGAGAACCTGGAAGACTTGAAGAATTGCCACTGACCCACATACACTACCTGGAGTCTACAAGACCTTTACCACAGAGATACAGATGCACATCCATCGTTCATTGCAGCTTTCTTCAAATGCAAGGAGCTGGAACCAACCAATGCCTCAACTGCGAGTGGATAGAGAATAGATGTGTACATCTACACAATGGAGTTCTATGCAGCAGTAAAGAAAGATGACATCATGCACTTTGCAGGTAATGGCTGGAGCTAGAAGATATCACTGAGTGAAGTAACACAGTCCAGAAAAACAAACGACAAAATGGTATCCCTCATCTGTGGAGGCTAGCACCAATTCCTAATTGTGTGGCCAACTGAGCAATGTCAATGTGATCTGAAAACAACTGTCTCTTATATTGTAGGATCCTTTAAAAAATAAACAAAGAAAAAAAATAACTGAAAAAAATTTTTTTTTTTTTTTTTTTTTTTTTTTTTTTTTTTTCGAGATGGCTCGTTGGGTAAAAGCACTTGCTGTTACTTCCAGCATTCACAGGATGCCTCTTTCTCCCTCTTCTGGACTTTGCAGTCCCACACGCACATCAGTAAACCTACTGGCAATCAAAACACGTGTATAAACAAAAATAAATCACCTTTCAAAAGTTGCATGTGTTTATTATATATATCTGACATTTTGAAATATGTATACATTGGAAACAGCTAAATTAGACTCATTAATATGTTATTTTACATATTCCATATGGATTGTCATTGTATATTATGTGGTGAGAATACTTAACCTACATTATTAACATTTTTCAAGTATATAGTATATTGTTATTAACTATAGTCATTATGTTGTATAATAAGTCTCTTAAACTTATTTTGTCATGAAGTACTGATTAGAAACACGTGCCTTTTATTTTTGTTTCAATTTTCTCCATTGTTTATTTGGTTGGTTAGTTGGCTGACTCAAAGTGTCATTATGTAACTTAGGGTGACCTTAAATGCCTGCATCCTCTCCTGGGCCTCTGAGTGCTGGAATCACAGGCTGCTAAGGTTAGAGCCAAGCTCTACCAAGCCTGACTAGAAATACAGTGTTTTTTGGAAATGGTAACAGTTGGGCAGGGGCACATACCTATGATCTCATATTATATTGAAGGCTGAGGCAATGAGAGTAGGAATTTAAAGCTAGCCTGGGCTACATTCTGAGACCACTGGTCCAAAAAACAATGCTGCCATACCAGGACAATACAATATGCCCCAATGGGATCTTGTCAAGCCAGACTTAAAAATAAACCATGTGGTAAATGGACAGGATTTTCAAAATGCCACTATCATTAAAAATAAAGACCAAGGGCCTGACCTATATTGGGGAGGATTAAGGAAATATAGGGTCTTATTTACCTTTAATTGTCAACCTGACACATCTAGGATACCTGAGAGAGAGCCTACATTGAGGAATCTTCTAGATCAGATGGCCTGTGAGTGAACTGCATATGTATATACATATATATATGGGGGTCCATGTAGTGGTGCGTCCCCAGACAGGTGGTCTCGGCTCCTGTAGAAAGCTAGCCAAGATGGTCATGGTATTGGCATGCCTTTAATCCCAACACTTGGGAGGCAGAGGCAGGTGGATCTCTCTGTGAGTTCGACTACGGTCTACAGTAGCAAGTTCTAGCCAGCATCTGGGGCCTACAGGGAGACCCTAAGAAAAACACACACATACACACACACAACACACACACACACACACACACAACACACAAAGCTAGCCAAGCATATGTCTGTGATTGCAAGCCAGCAAGCAATATTTTGTCACAAATCCTGATTCAGGTTCCTGCCTTGAATTCCCTGCCCTGACTTTCAATCCATGGACAGACTGTGACCTGAAATGTAAGATGAAAAGCCCTCTCCTCCCCAGCTGCTTTTTGTCAGTGTTTTATCACATCTACAGAAAAACGAAAAACTAGAACACAAGGAAACATCTGTATTCCTGAATTTGACTTCGGGCCAGAAAAAATTAATTATAAAAACAATTCACAGTATGGCAGCAATTCTAATTTGCTGTGTAATGTACTATGGGTATGCAAAATGTTGATATTTTGGAGAAACTAAACAACAGGTAGGTATACAGGAACTCTTTGTCCAATTTTTGCAATCATTAAGTTTTAATTCACTTCAGAAAGAACTTTTTTCAATTAAGAAGTGTAAAGTGTATCATGTAGGAAGAGGTTACAGGAGACTGAATCTTCTATAAGACATGGTGGTTCTTGCTTTGGCAAAGCTTTACCTAGTCATCAACAGGAATAGAAGAGGAAGCCTTTCATGACTTACATTGGAGGAACTCCTCCCTGGTTCTGGGCTCAGGTTTTGAGGTCCAATACTTGCATTGAACAATGGCAGACACTTGGGTTCTAATGTCGTATTCCTCTAGAAAATCAGAGAATTGTGAATGCAAACCTGTCCCAGTGGTCAGGGGAACCCAAACAGGTCACCCTTCCTCAGGCTTCTGGGGGTAAGAAGGGGCTGATGCCTGGGAATCTGGGCTACTCTCAACTATACCAGACAAAACCTGCTGGAAAGACCCCAACGGTGATAAGGATTTCATTTAAACCCAGACATCAGCAGCCTGAGAGCTAGTGAGAAAAATGCCAGCCAAGTATGACACGACTGCCCTACCTTCAACAGGTATCAACCATAAAATAAAATCAGGAGAGGGTCTGTTAGTAGCATGGCCTAGCTAAAGAATGGCTTTGAAAATGGCTCATTTTCCCTAACTTTACCTCCCTTCCCAGGCAGTCTCTCCCTTTCCCTATCAATCCTTCTAGAAAGTTCCTCACCTTCCTTGGCAAACTCCTGGAGCTTTATCTTATAGTTCTCCAGCAGTTGGATTAAGTGTACAGTCGAGTCTGTGATGACCTTGCGGATACCCGAGAGTTTATCCTTCAGCCCTATGTAAACACTAGGGAAGGCAGTGTCTTCCGTCTTCTTAAACTTGCAGTATTCCTGCAAAGAAGGAAACAGACCTTGCTTTCAGTATTTCTTGAATTAGGCAGTTCCCCTACTCATGTTTCTTTCTATGTCTGTAAAATGGGCTGATAATAATATGTGACTCTCAAATACATTGTACACAAAGTTTCCAGCATTTTTCTATGCTTCTAGACCCAAAGAAAGAAATGGGTCTTCTCAGAATCAAGTAAGAAGGGGGCCTTTTAAAAATCAAAAGATACATGTCCATGGACAGCTCCAGTCACATCTCATACTGGGGACCAAAGAATGGAAACATTCTTCCTCATCATTCCCTAAATTCTTTTTCTCCTTTTATGCTTCAAACCCAGTTTGTGGCAGAGAATGGAAGAACTGGTGACTGCTGCATTCAAAAGATTCCAAAACAAACATCGGTCCCTATATAAAATAAAATAAAATCGCCAGGCGTGGTGGCGCACGCTTTAATCCTAGCACTTGGGAGGTACCAGGCAGGCAGATCTTGTGAGTCAAGGCCAGCCTGGTCTACAGAGTGAGTTCCTAGGACAGCTGGGGCTACGGGAGATCCTGCTTCCCTGTGAAATCTGCCCAATTCATTCCAAACTGTCTTTTGTGCCTTGGGCAAAGCACTGTCATGTTCCTGTAGTGTCTGGACATTTGGCCTGAAATCCCGCCTGTCCCAACCCCAATTCTGTATGTCCCATCCCCCAACAAGGTTCTGTATATAAAAAGCCCTGAGTTACAACATTAAACTGAGTTTCTCCCCTTGTAAATTACTCCTGGTCTTTTTGTCTGAGTCCATCTGTCTTTCTATTTTCTGGTTCTTACTCCCACCTCCCTCATCCTCCTGCTAGGGCCCAAGCCTGAACGTTAGACCTGGGCTGGGGACAATTCTGAGGCTTGCAGTACTGTGGAGCGCAAGCCCTGGTCCAAGGGAGAACACTCTAGTGGAGGCAGCACAACATGTATAATATATATATATATAAAAAATATATATATTATATATATATATATTAATATTTGGTCTTTTTTGAGACGGGTTCCCCTGTAGCCCTCAGCTGTGTCCTGGAACTCACTCTGTAGACCAGGCTGGCCTTGAACTCATAAAGATCCGCCTGCCTCTGCCTCCCAAGTGCTAGGATTAAAGGCATGTGCCACCACACCCGGCTACGCATGATATACATTTATAAAGGAACACCAGATGATAAACTTCAGACAACAAGGTACAATACACATAAACTTAAAATAATAAAATATTTTTTAAAAAAGAAATAACATTGGATGGTCAGTTTTAAAAGGTGCCTCAGCCCAGCTTAGGTCCACTACAAATGAACAGAAAACACTAGACTCCTGCTAAACCTGCTAGTCTAACTATTCTCCCCCAAACTCTGCTCAGCTAGAATTTTAGAGTAGAAAATTATTAATAGACAAGCTTGCCTGCAAGATCATGCATCTGGTAAGCTTTAAAATAAATAGGATATAAAGTATAGAGATGAATGCACAAGGTTTTTGTTGAAAAAAAGGAAAACATAAACCACAGATAGAAAGATAAGACCACAGATATGAGAGATTGGCCTTCCTGACTACTCTGCACCAAGGAAAGGGAGGAAGGGACTTGCTTTCATTGGGCTTTAAAATCTATTCTTTGCACTATATTGGCAAGCCTGCCATTCCTGGCCTATCTGGCTTTTGCTGTTTCTGTCTCTAGTACTCTTATTATGAAGTTTCCCATACTTGTTAATTCAACCCAATGCATAAACTTGTTATTCTTGCACTTTGCTTAGAATTCGAATGTTACTTTCACATGGATAAATCACATTAAGCTTCTGAAGTTCCATAACCAATGTAAGGTCAGGAAAGATTATTTTTACATGTGACATATGATCAAGACCCAGATACAAGTGAAGCATCAGAGAGTAGACTGGCGGGAGCAGGAATGAAATTATCATATGGAGGCAGGCCTAAAGGAAGGGAGAGAAGTCCAAACCAGAGCTCTAATAGACAGAACAACATTTCCATATTATATTTTGATTCAGTGCCATGAATGATAAAAGTAGCATTTTAAAATCAATGAGAGAAAAGATAGATGCTGTCAGTGTGGCATACAGCACAAACCAGCAATCCCAGCATTCAGGAGGCTGAGGCAGCAGTTTCCTAAGTTTAAGGTCAGCCCAGGTGACAAAGGAGACTCTATCTACTAAATAACTACTTAGTTTTCTGTGGCTAGAAAGGAACTGTTTCATAGAAATAGAAGCAATAAATTATTTATATTTTAAAATATTTGAGCTGAAAGAACTCTTGAAAATTATTTACTCCAATCTGTTAGTTTGGTAAGTGAAGAATTTGATTCCCAGAGAGGTTCTGGGACTTGATTAAAAGCTTCACAGTGGTATCTAGTGACAGACCCAGGACCAGGTAGTGTTCTTACCCTGAAAGATGATAATGTTCTTTAGACCTGGTTTTGTTTGCACATCCTTCTTATGCACATGATATACTATAAGAGGGAAAATTCCATTCCCTTTGCTAAGCTTCCCTCGGTTACCCCAGTGGTCATATCCCTGCCTGAAAAGCAGCAGGTCTCTCCAGTCTCACCTGCTATGCAAGACATACACCTGCCAGTGTTTCACAAAACAAACCTCTCTCCTATCACTTCCCCACCCAATGTCCTCTACAGCTGGATGCCTGCCTGGCCTTGCAACCTCATCTATCATTGTGGACTCAGCAACCCATGACTCATCCCTGTCAAAGTCCCTTGGTTCCTTGAGCCCACTGTGGTTTCTCATACTTCTCTGTCTTTGCACATGGTATTCTTTCTGCCTGGAACATGCACCTTGAATTTGACCCACCTCCCAGGATCTCCCCCACTCTAAGCAGTCTTCTCTATGCTACTGTACTCTGGAGAATCAACACCTGAGTCTCTCTATTCCTGCAGTTCCTTCTGTACTTCATTTATGAAAGAGCAGGTATATTCACAGATGTATCTCAGGTTAGGTACAGAGAGGGAGGATGCTCCATGGATGTCCCTTTTCAACCCCAGCCTGGGTACCTCCAAGAATAGCACAGTGTTGCTGATGGCCGCCAACCTCTCCAGCTCCTGCTTGCTCTTCTCCATCTCTGTGTTTCTGTACTCCAGGTGGGTCTTGATGCCATTGACCTGGTTCACAGCAGCCTGTTCTTTCTCCTCCAAGAAGAGCATCACATCAGCCTGGGCCTTCCTCACTGCTGTGAGGAGCTCCCCAAACTGCTCTTCAGCTACCACCTTCACCTCCGACACAGACACCTGGTGTGGACAGAGTGGGAGGAAGGCAGGACTGTTACAGAGACTTCCAACAAGTCAAGTCTCAACATTCCTAAGTGGGAACCCAAGAAACCTGGAGATTAGGGAGCAGCACTCAACTGTAAAAGGCAATTTTGCTCTTGTGGGAATTCTGGGTTCCTGGGAAAACAGATTTACTCTCCTAGGTATACACTGATTGTTAACTTGGGTTTTTTGTCCAACTTAGGAGAATTATTATATTACTTCTGAGATTCCTTCTAATTCTGACAGTCTGAACTGTTAATGAAATTTCCAGATTCTACCAGGTGAGTACTTGCATTCAGTATGCCTCCTGATTATATTTCAAGAGGTAAAGAAACAATTGTTTTCTTTTTTTGTATAAGCTTTCTTCACATTTCATTATATTTGTTTACATGACCATTGACTAAGGCAAAAGTGCATCTAAGATTACAGTGACTCCACCAGACTGTCCCTCAGAAGATTTGGGGAGTGCAGATGACGATGGCACACATGCAGTTGCATATTATTGCATGCAATTCCTGTGAAAGTCTTAGATACAATTTCCTTTGTCCTAATTCCCTGTAACCCCACCCACACCCCATAGCCCAAGTCCCATCCTTGGCCTGCCTCAGTCTCACTCTCCCCGCCCCCCCCGACCCATTCATCTGAAATCTCTCCCTAGGTGGTCTTTTCTATTTTTCCTCCAAAGGGAGGACTAGGGCTTCCAAGGGAAATGAAAGCAGCTAATCACAGGGATTCGGGCAAGCACACCTCTCTCTCCTGAGAGGCAACAACTCCAAAAGGGGGAAGATGGTAGGTAAGGAGAGGATTCAGAAAGGATGGACCTACGGAAGCCTACAGGTTTGGAGAGAGATGGCAAGAGGGAACAATGAACTCAATTGGGAGGACCTCTGCCTGGCTCAGCCTTGGAATGCAGCCCTAGGAGAAGCCCAGTCTTCAGTTAGCCTTCAGTCTGATGGCTGATAGCAGAAGGAAGGAAGAAGACAAGTGACATCCTTCCTGGAACATTCTAGCAGGATGTGTAGAATCCCTACACTCTCGTGGCATGTCGGCTTTTCCATCACTGTTGGTTTCCTTAGGCTGGGGCAGATGGACAGAACTAAAAGCAAATGCATTGTGGTAGCAGGATTAAGAAAAAGCAAAGGGCAGATTTTCTCCAGATCTTTCCAGACCAGATAAAGAAAAGCCTTCAGATGAGTGGCAGTGCTGAGGAGCCAGGGCAGTGTGAGGGGCAGTCTGGGATCCTCTGGTGCCTATATGGTTACTTGTGTGAGATATGTAATTGTTAGTGTGTTCCCAGTACTGTGATAAACATCTTATCTCCTAGCAGCAGCCCTAACAGGAAGCTACTACTGTGCTTCTTACCTCTTAGATAAGGAAACTATGACACCAATAAATTCAGTGATTTGCGCCGGATCACACAGCTAAAGTACTTGGGAAGCGAGTACAGAGCTACCTTGAGCTACATAGTGAGTTTCAGGCCTGTCTAGGCTACAAAGTGAAACTCTGTCTTAAGACAAAGAGGGAAGGAGAGAAGAGAGAGAAGGAGAGAAGGAGAGAGGGAAGGAGGGAAGGAGGGAGGGAGGGAGGGAGTGAGGGAGGGAGGGAGGGAGGGAAGAAAAAAAACATATAGAACTAAGAAAACTGTTATTTCAGGACTAGTCTTGGTTCCAGGCTTCAACTCATATTCTACAGCCCCAGATGGGTCTAGCTGACCCTGCAGTAGCAATCAGGTATGCTAAAGCCAGAGAAGTATCCCAGACCAGTCTTACCAAAACAGACTTATGGTTGGCTTGGAGCCTGACAATGGCATTTTCATTCAACTTGAGTTTCTGTTCCAGGTCCATCTGCATGCACCGAAGGTCAGCCTAGGAAAGAGAAAGGAAAGAGTTAAGGAAGAAAGACTCTAGTGCATAGAGATGGCCCTCAAGAGAAATGGCACTTTTGGTCCCTCCCATCCCCACCTTTCTTCTCTGAAAAAGGAGAATATGACTTTAAAACTATTCAGAGGCCAGCCTAGAGGCACAAAGGGTAAGATGGGTGCAGTACCCTCCTGAACTGACCTCAGTATGAATCAGCTACTACGCTGAGCATGAATGCAAGGCTGGGTTAGAAGTCATCAATATCACACTGGCAAAGAATCTGGCTACATCCTGTGTTCTGAAAACGTAAGTCAGTGAATTCAAAAGTAATAGACTGGGGCTGGAGAGATGGCTTAGCAGTTAAGAGTGCTGACTGCTCTTGCAGAGGACCCAGGTTCAATTCCCAGCACCCACATGGCAGCTAAGAACCATCTTTAAGAAGGGTATGGTGGTGCAAGCCTTTAATCCTAGGACTTGGGAGGCAGAGGCAGGCAGATCTCTGTGAGTTCAAGGCCAACCTGGTCTACAGAGTGAGTTCCAGACCAGCTGGGGCTATAGGGAGACCCTGTCTCAAAAAAAAAGGTAACAGACCAATTTGTTTGGCAGAGGAAATCTCAAGATAGAAGAGTTCTCAGGCTATGTCAAGGTTACTACTCACTGCTCTTATCCAGGTCTACAGTGAAAGAGAACAAGGTGTCACAGGAAGATGTAAAATATATGCAACTTGGAGAGGAAAGTAGGATGACGAAAATAAGCAATTTAAAGCTGTGGACAAGGTGGATTCTAAAACATCTATTACTATTCCAGAGACTGACCCCATGAGAAACCTCATAGTTTGCACTGGGATATAGGAAATGTGTCTTGATTGCAAGACCACCCAGTGAAAAATGCAAATATATTTTAAAGGAGAGACCAAGAGACCATCAACTGAGAATGTCACATAAGGGAGTTTTCTGCTCAAAAACAATTGCCTAGAGAAGTGTTTTATAAAATCCAGCAATCAAGGCATACAGAAGCCAATATGGATGGATGTCATTGAAGGGGGTCAGGCTATATCTTGAGCTACAGTAGAGCTTGGCTGTATCACCCACATAGGTTTGAAGGATGCAGGAATAAGGGGGTCGGGGGTCATAAAGTCTTGCACCAAGGTTCTAGAAGTTGCTGAGGTAAGGCAGGGTGTGACAGGACCTCCCTACAAGGAGGTCCTGAGCAGCCACGGTATGAATCTGAGAAGGTGAAGGCAAGTTGCAATTGTGGATATACCAGAATCATGGGATACGTGCTGAGGAAAACTCCTGGAATGGAGTGGAACCTGCCCAGGTGGAAGTCCATGTGTGCTGCAGGCAGCAGAATAACGGTGCCCTTTGGAACCCAGATGGTTCCATCACAAACCTAGATGCTAGGCATGGAGCTACAGGATTTGGTGTTTTCCCTGCTGGTTTTTTTATCTTACTTTGGTTTGCTATGTCCCCATTCCTCCCTCTTGGAATGAGAATGTTTATTCTGTGCCATTGTATGTTGCCACTATGTAACTTGCTTTTATCACTATTATTATCACTATTATTTATTATACAGGGGCACCTTGTTAAGAGATTACCTTGTATCTCAGGAGAGACTTTGGACTTTTGAACCATACTGGGACTATTAAAGACAATGGAGACTATGAGATGGCCATGTGCCAATGGAAGCCAGGAATAATATGTTGTGGTTTGAATCTAGAATGGTCTTCAGCTAACAGAAGACCATTAGAAGTTGTGAAATCCTTGGGAGGTGGAGCCTTGCTAGAGGAACTGGGTTACTAAGGGTTGACTCTGAGGTGTTGTAGCAGAGCTGAACTTCCTATCTGCTTTCTGTTTCTTGACTGCAGGTCAATGTGACTGGCTGTCTCATACTCTGACCACCATGCCTTTTCACCATTATGTACTGTAACTGTACCTTTCTTAGGTGACTTCTTGTCAGGTATTTGGTCACAGCACTGAGAAAAACCAATATCTACCCACTTCTTGTTATTTAACAACTTAACATCTACAAACATCCATTTCTTTACTAGGAAATGGGGATAGAGTACCAACTTCCTCAGGTTATGAGATAATGAATTAAAAGAGATAGTATTTGTTAATGAGAACATGGCAGTGCCAGGAACACCATGAACATGCATAATGGTCATGACCTCATTTGTAATGTTACCATTGCAGTCATCACCCTTCTTGCTACCATGGCTGTTTTCCATCCATACCCCATGTTTGCACCTGGAGGCAAGTTCTGCCCTCCCCACTCCACCCTTGCCCCAGCCAAAGCAAGTTCCTGCCAGAGAAACTTGGGTTTGCCTGCCTTGACCCTGGATTCACTCTTGTCTCCTGTCACTCAGAAAACACCTTCTTCTGCCAAAAAGTCAACATAGAGAACCTAAGCCTTGGCACTACTGCTACATTCTACTTCCACAAGAGTATGAGATAGCAATAAAAGAAACAATAATAGTGGTAAACAGCTCTCACTGCTTTTAATAGTTTCTGTGTTTAAAACTATGAGTTATTGTGCCCTTAAAGACCTCCCAAGACATAAATTAAATGTCTGGCTGTTTTCCCATGAAGCTTATGGGAGTTCCATACCTTCCCAATCCTCTTGCCCCAAGTAAGGAACAGCTGCAGGCAGAGCACTGGGATCCTGAGGAGGGGGCAGGCAGGCAACCTCTGCTCAGGCACTAGGCCACTATTGTGGAGCTGAGGGAGCCTGAGTGATCTTTCACTCTTGATACTCAAGACCTGATACCTGGGAGTAGAACATAGGGAAAATAAGTGTGGGAAGTGGGGTGCCTGGTCTAGTGGAGGGATTCTTGGAATCTTATGTAGTGACACATTCCAGATGGGTGTTGGGAGGGGCATTTGCTGCTTATTTGAAGGTATTTGAAGACACACAAAGTACACACACCCTAGCAACCTGGTTCTTGCAATGCAGCATCTAAACCACAGTGCCATGAGGTGTTAAAACAGTCATTCCAGACAAGACTTGGGAGACACACTGGGAGCGCCCAGTAAGAGGCTTCTCTTCTCTGTCTTCAGACTACCATAAAAGGAGAAAGGGATGCCAAACACCAAATGGAGACTTTTCTGAGTGAGTCACCAACAAAACAAGACACTCCCAATTACCACAGAGGGTAGGGCCACTTTAGAGCCTTGTCTCTCAAGTTATTCCTGTTCCTAGAAAATGATGGGTTGCCTCAGATTCTGACTTTGGTGTTCCCCTCCACAGATCTCAGGACATAGTATACCTGCCTGAGAGCAGGACAGAGGTGCCTGGGAGAACAGACAGTCTTCTAGAAAAGAGCACAGAGAGGCCCATGCTCTTTAGTAGGGTAGTGGCAATAATCATGCAAAGGATAATATTTGAGGTATGAACCAGGCGTAGTGGCCTAGCACTTAGGAGGCAGAGGTAGGAGGATCTCTGTGAGATAGAGGCCAGTCTGATCTCTATAGAGAGTTCCAGGCCAGCTGGGGCTTCAGGGAGATCCTGTCTCAAAAAAAAAAAAAATATATACATATATGTATTTGCATATATATATATATATATATGTGTGTGTGTGTGTCTGAAGACCAATTGCTTGTTGGCTGTAGGGTCTCATCAAGTCATTTAATTTCTTCCCTGCTGAAGGCCACTTGTGTATGACAATGGAATAGAACTGTTCCTTCTGTCCCTAGAGGGCATCTGGACCTTTGTGGCTGTGCAGGGGTTTGAGATTCAAATAGAAACAGCAAAGGAAACAAGAAAGGAGGTGTCAAGTCCAGAGTGTCAGTACACATCCGAATCCCAGACTTTGAGAAGCTGAGGCAAGAAGTTAGTGGGTTAAAAGTCAGGCTAGTGCCTGGTCAGACCCTGACTCCAGAAGAAAAGGAGGAGGAAGAAAAAGAAAAGGAGGACAAGGAGGAAGACCAGGAGGTGGAAGAGGAGGAAGAGGAGGAAGAGGAGGAAGAGGAGGAGGAAGAGGAGGAGGAGGAGGAAATAAAATCCAGATGGTGTCAGTACCATATGAGACTAACCTGGAGGGTTTACCTTTGATATCATGAGACTTTCACCTGGAATCTGACTCCATTTCTGAGTGACTGGGTTCTGAGAACCTACTGCATGCCAGTAAGGTCAAATATTCCATACTCTTAGAAAACTTATAGTCTGGTGCTTATGAAAAAACAAGCTACATAATCCAAGGCATGGGTTTTTTTGTTGTTTTTGTTTGTTTGTTTGTTTTGTTTTGTTTTTTGAGACAGGGTCTCCCTTTGGTCCCAGCTGGCCTGAATCTCTCTATGTAGACCAGGCTGGCCTTGAACTCATAGAGATCCGCCTGCCTCTGCCTCCCGAGTGCTGGGATTAAAGGCATGCACCACCACACCCAGCAGCATGGGATTTTTGTAAGATGTTCTTATCCTGTGTGGCGGCATATCCACCTATTTACTGGGTGCCAGCAAACAGACTGAGTGGTGCTGGTTAACAGGTTTCCAGACAAATATGAAAACATCTAACTCTCAGATACTTGGTTCTTTCTCTTCATGGAGACTGTGTACAAAAATAAAATCTAGTCCTGACAGAGCGAGTTCCAGGCCAGCTGGAACTAAAGGGAGACCCTGTCTCAAAAATACAAAAAAAAAAAAAAAAAAAAAAAAAAAAAAAAAAAATCTAGTCCTGACCTTCCTGGAACTGATGCTAAGCTTGAAGGTGGTGGCCTGGTACTAGTGTAGTGGTCTTTAAAGGCCTGAGATAAGACTTAGATCAGGGCTTCTCTCCTGCAATAGCAGTGCCCTGACTTCATTCCCAGGCCAGCTCCCACCTTCAAACTTTGAACAGTTGGAATTATGCTATATCCTGTAGCTTCTTAAGTCCAAGTTCTCTGAGGGTCACAGTGCAGCCCACCCCATAGGATGCAAACCGAATGCACTTTGTGGATCAGAACAAATAACAAAGATGGTCACAGGAGCCCAAATTTTCTGTCACAACACATATATAACAACACATGCACAGAGAGAGAGAGAGAGAGAGAGAGAGAGAGAGAGAGAGAAAGAGAGAGAGTCGTTTTTTCTTGGAGGTAGGCCTGGGAATTTTGAGGTAAAAAGAGTTAGCAGGTGGTACTCAATAGTAGCTACCATTCAGGTCAAAATCTGTGGAAGCTGCTAGAGAAGTACTGAGGCCCCTATTAGTAAGAGCTGGTCTCCAAACATTCATCAAGATGAAACAATTGATCAAGACACCCAGCTCTCAAAGCCCAGTTTTTGCCCACCTATTTAACTGGTGGCAACCATGGGCACTTCAGAAAGGGCTCATTTGGTTGACAGAAACATCACTCTGAAGGCCCTAAGCTGGATCTCAGCCGCTTTGTGTCCTCCCAGCTGACCTCACCTTTGCCATTTCCTATATAAAACACACCTGACTGAGTTATTAGCTTTTAACTAGCTCCAAAGTGACCTTCAGTAAATGCAGGAGGCTTGGGCTAGTTGAAAAGAACACCGGGCTTCTGGGACCTTAGATACATCTCATAACACTTTCAATTAATGCTGCTGGCACATCCCTCATCGATGTATTGTCTTCTGGGCAGGTCTCTTGGGCTCCTTGTGAGAAATCTTTTGGCTCCCAAGATTTGGTGGAGTCACTTAAAATGTGGTGGTACCTACAGAGTAAACTTGCTCTCTGGACTGACAACAAGGACACAGGACACAAAAGACCCAGCTCTCTGAAGCAGACCAGAAAGCAGAGGGGTCCCTGAGACAGGACTATAGCACTGTACCTATTGTCATGGTTGCTTTTTAATTATCCAAACCCCCTACACCTGTCACCCAGCAGTGCTGACATAGGTCCTTCCTAAATGGCTTCATCTAGGCTCTGTTCATATTCCACACTGCTCCTCCTGCCCAAATTACCATCACCCAAGCCTCTGTGGTATACTAGGCAGTCTATACTTCATTTCATATTGTATCTGTGGTGGCTCACACACAGCATTTCTAAAGGAAATGATGTAGAGCTGGGCGAACTGGGTATAGTGCCACACACCTTTGATCCCAGCACTCGGTATTCAGAGGCAGGTTGACCTCTGTGAGACTGAGGCCGGCCTGGTCTACATAGCAAGTCCCAGGCCAGCTGGAGCTATAGGGATACCGTGTCTCAAAAAGAAAAGAAAAAAGAGGGGGGCTGGAAAGATGGCCTAGTGGTTAAGAGCACCGACCACTCTTGCAGAGGACCCGGGTTCGATCCCCAGCACCCACATGGCGGCTGAGAACCGTCTGACACTCCAATTCCAGGAGAACTCCAGCTCCAGGGGAATCCGACACCCACTTCTGACCTCCGTGGCATTGCACGACATGGGTGCACAGACTTGCATGCAGACAGTACATTCGTACACATACAGAAATAAATAAAAATTAATTTAAAAAAAATTAAAAAAAAAAAAAGAAAAGAAAAAAGAGGAAATGATGTAGATGATCTAACCAGAGGAAAGAGATGTGAGGACTGGAATAGGATGAAGAACTTTCTCTAGTCAATTCTGCTACATTATTTAGTAGAGGTATTTGGGGTTTTTTTGTTTTGGTTTTTTGGTTTTTTTTTTTTTTGGTCTTTTTGAGACAGGGTCTCCCTGTAGTCCCAGCTGTCCTGGAACTCACTTTGTACACCAGGCTGGCTTTGAACTCCCAGAGATCAGCCTGCCTCTGTCTCCAGAGTTCTGGGATTAAAGCCGTGTGCCACCATGCCCAGCTAGAGATTGTTTTCTTTAACATCTTCATGCATGAAGCATCCAGTTTTAAAAACAGTAAAATTCAGATATATTCAAAGAGAATAATAGCATACTTTACTTAATCATCTCTAATATACTGATCTCCAATATATTTTGGCATGAGAAAAGGTTTAATAACTTTTTAAAAGTAAAATTAAGTAGCTTAATCAATAAAAATCTTGCTTCACAAGCATAAGGACCTAAATTCAACCCCCTAGCACCTACATGAAAAGATCCAGGTGGGTGGCCCTCACTTACAACCCAGTGCTGGGAGGCAGGGACAGGTGAATTCCTGGGTCTCCCTGGCTAGTAAGCATAGCCTAATTAGTGAGCTCCAGGCCAAATTAGAGAGAAAGCATATCTCAAAAAAAAAAAAAAAAAAAAAAAAAAGTGGTTCCAGGTCCACCCCTTACCTAGGAGCTATTGGCGGTTGGTAGTAGTTGGAGGAGGGAGGTTATTCTCCTTGGAGGATGTGGTTACTGGTAAGATTACCATGTTCTGGTGGATGGCCACACACCCATGCACATATGGGCACTAACTAGATTTAGTGGTTATCCACAAAAGAAATAAAAAAGACATGAAGTCAGAAGGGGGATATGTTGGGAGGGATATGGGAGAGCTTGGTAGTGGGAAATCAGGGGTAGATATGAGCATATTTCATTATATACCCGTATGACACAGAACTTTAAATATGTGGGCAGCTCCTGAGGAGCAACACCCAAGACTAACCTGTGACCTCCTCATGCATTCATACATATATGCACCCAGAAGAACATGCACCCAAATGAATGAATAAATAAATGAAGATTTCAATATCGTGATTTGAGAGCCTGTGTTTCTTCCAATTCCAGAAATTTCTATGCCTCACTCTATGACAGATTTGAACAAGTGTGATAGAGATAATTAGATCCCTTACCTAATAATTACTAGAGTATTAGATGGGAAAATCCACAAAAAAAAAAAAATCATTTTAAAGTGACACTGTGCATCGAGAGCTAGTTTCCTGCTATGTGGAGCCTTTTCCTTTAATGTATTTGTTGATTTACGTATTTTCCTAACAGGAAAACCACTATAACCAGAAACATTGGAAACACTTAACAAGTGGCTTCCCAGGCAGGAAATGGTGAGTCATTGTTATCAGGAATTCAGAGCTTTGCAGAACAAGGGCTACCAGGACTGGGGAGCATTTGCCCCTGAGCACAGACACAGAGGAGGGGCACTGTCCAGGAAAGCCCCTTGTAAAGACACTTCTTTCATTTACTGCCCAGGAGCATATGCCACAAATGACTGTGAACCTGCCAGTCATGGACAGGGCCAATGGGGACTTGCCCTGAGTGTGAACCAAGACTGGTGGGGCCCAAGCCAATTGTCCTTTCCATTAGAAAAGTTAAAGTGGGATAAATAAAAGCATATAAAGTTGCTAAATCAATCAATCCCCAAGATCTTGTCTGGGCTCTTAACTTTAGGACAAAGGTAAGCTAAGTGTTCTAGAAATAGTTTCTTTATGTGATGGAAGTCAAAGTTCAGGTTCTGATAGCCCTGTCTGTTAAGGAACTTTTCTCTCTGGTAAGTTAAGTCATCCTTGGCTTAACCTAGCTGTGCATTTCAAATTCTATTATCTTAGCATTTTTCAAGCTCTCAGATTTCACTGGTTATCTCTAGTGGGGTACTTGGTAGTGGTGTTTTGTTGGGGGTAAAAAGAGAAATAAGATAAGTTTATTTTTTTTCATTTTATTTTGGCTTTTTGAGACAGGGTCTCCCTGTAGCCCCACCTGTCCTGGAACTCTCTATGTAAACAAGGCTGGCCTTGAACTCACAGAGATCTGCCTGCCTCGGCCTCCAGAGGGCTGGGTTTAAAGGTGTGTGCCACCACACCCAGCTCAAGGTTACTTTTTTTTTTTTTACTCTTCTTGTATTTCTGCCAAAGTTTACATTTCATGAGTTGATAGTGAACATACCTCAACAGACTCTACCAGAGGGAAATTTCACCTTCCTGAGCCCTACAACTTTTGTATTCCACACAAAAGCACACATTACCAAATGCTAATGAGAAATGGGAGGGCATTCCCAGGCAAGGAGAGACAGATGGAGAAGGCAAAGCAGCACAGAGACAGATGGAGACAGAGCGACCTACTTCTGTTTCCAAAGCCAACGCAATAGACAGCTACACCGGACCGACACCCAGGTACTAAAAGGCTAAAGTCCCTTTTTGTGAACACAGAGCATAAGCGTCACCCATAGAGCCAGGAGCAGCAGCATTTGTGGCCCCCAGCTGGGGACACCGTCTCCCACTGCCGTCTCCCAGATGGACACATCCCCCGCACTCACCTCCTTGCTCTTGCAGGCCGCATCCAGGGAGGTAGTGCTGTGTAGCCTGTGTTCCTCCTGGTCACATTCCTGGCAGATACACTGCTGATCTGTATGGCAGAAGGCGACCAGCGGGCTGTGATGGGCTGGGCAGGTTCTTAGATCTCTGTCCTTTGCTGGTTCAGTCAGCTGGTGGCTGTGCAGTTTGCTGTTCTCCTGGTGTGGTCGCAGGTGCTCCTCACAGTAATTCACCATGCAAGTCAGACAAGACTTAACTGCTGGTACTCTACTGGCTCCAAGACAGAAGTCACACAGGATCTCCTCCCCCTCACCAACAGATTCCCCAGGCAGATGTTCCTGGCTATTGTTTTGACCCTCCGTCTCCTCCCCTGGCTGCTCCAGGGAACCGTCATCCTCTTCTACTGGGCTGGCTAACCCAGAGTCTGAACTGAGAGGGGCCAGAGGGTGAACAGTGACTCCGGGCAGTAGCCCTGGAGCGATCAGATCCAATTCAGACATCTGGAAGCTCTGAAGATCAACTGGATCTGTGCAGCCCAAGTTCGACCAAAGAGCCACGCCTAGGTGACTGCAGCTGCCGTGAGATGTTAACTGTTTGCTCCCTCTTGAGGAAGCTCAGTTACTCAGTGAAAAGGCGGTTAGGTTCTCAGGCTCAGAACTGCGGCAGCTTAAGTCTTCTCACTGGCTCAAACTCCTCCTCCCCATTCCTAGTCCAGCCCAGGAACTTCTGTGCGTACAGGAACGCTTTGTCTTCCGTAGGCTCTGCAGGAGATCGCGTTTGTCTTTGGCTGTGCTGGGAAGGAGCTGAGATTCCTGAGCTCTACGGTAAACCTTCAAAATGTTGTGCGTTCTTGCAAGCCAAAATGTGCTTCGTATTTTAAACGGGATTCAAGAGCAAGGACTTTGACAATAGGGCAGCCCTTCATCCCTTCCTGGGTTACAGTTGTACATGGCACAGCTGCTGAAACCAAGGGAAAATCTGAGCAAGCCACCAGCCTGGCCCTGGTCAGTCTCCACCACCGTGAAAACAATGCCCTAAAACTTGCTTTTAGCTGACTTTATGTGTGTATGTGTGTGTATGTTTTCATGTGTATGTGTGTGTGTGTATAGGTTTGTGGGTATATGTTCATGTGTATGTGTGTATGCAGAGGCCAGAGTTTGAAGTCAGGTCTCTTCCTCAATCATTCACTATATTTTTAATACATTTTTATTATTTTTAAAAAATTTACGTGTATGAGTGTATTGCCTGCATGCGTGTACATGCACCCATGTCATGTAGCACCCACAGAGGTGAGAAGAGGGCATCAAATTCCCCTGGAACTGGAGTTACAGACAGTTGTTAGTTGCCTTGTGGGTACTGGGAATCGAACCCAGGTCTTCTGCAACAGCAGCCAATGCTCTTAACTGAAGAGCTGTCTCTCCAGCTCCTCACCACTTTATTTCTTGAGACAAGGCCTTTCACTGAACCTGAAGTTTGCTAATCAGCTAGACTGGCCAGCCAGTCTCTGGGATATTCCTGTCCAGCTGCCCCAGTACTGGATTATAGGAGAGCACCACTGCTCAGACACTGGTAATCAAACTGGTAATCAAACTCAGGTTCTCATGCTTGTACAGCAAGTACCTTACCTAATGAGCCATCTTCCAAGCCCCACTTTTAGGAGGGCTTTAAAAAATTACAGGACTTGCAAGAAACAAACTGTAACTAACCTAGAAGCCGCCTCCCTGTATCATAGAATCTGAAGGTGCTGTGAAGCTGCCCAGGGGGAAAAGCAATCCAGAGTCCTACTCAGCTGTAAAGCCTACAGATCACAACAGTGACCAGCCCAGCAAGATATGCCTAATGGTGCAATAATTGTGGGAGTCAGCTAAAGCAGGTTCAGGTCCTGAAGTGGGTGGTCCCAAAGGCAGCAAAGAAATCAATCAAAAAAAACTCGAGAATCTCTTTCTTTTCGTGACCTGAGGAGCATCTATCCTCTCTGCTTCTGTGCAGAGGGCCTTTTGGGTTTGCCACTCTGCTGATTTCATGACCTAAGGATTACAGAGACCATTTGTCTTCTCTGATCCCGTGCAAGAGGGCCTTTCAGGTTTGCCACTCTGCCAATTTTATTTTCTTCTCTTTCTCCTCAGATCCCAAAGTTTATTTTTATATACCCTACGACTAATATAGGTTATTCAAGACTAAGCTAATAATGAAAAAATAACCCAACTTTCCTGTAAATATTTTTCAGAAAATTCACACCTGCAATCAATCTTAACATCAAAAATAGTAAGACAACCAATAATGATACAACCATTTAGTTGAAACATCAAAAAAGTAAAACAATAATAGTATAGCCACTTGGCTAAGCAATTTAGCAGTTTTGCAACAAAGCAAAGTTAATATTAACTTTTAACTCTGAGGACTTCATTCTTTATGCCTTGTGGTTACATAGGTGCTAGACAGTGTAAAAAGTGAGCTTTAAAGCTTTAACAATAGAGAATTTTATTTGTCTTACTTCAGTTCCTTGTTTGCTCAACCTGTAAGCCATTTCAGGGCTGATGTAGTTTTGATTCATATCTTGTTTTTATTCTGGTCATTTTCCACTCTTTTCTGTTTTCCTCAGTTTCTCTTTACACCTCCTGCTGAGGTGATTTTCTAAAGGCTACTAATCTTTGAGTCCACAGCCTCACTGGACTTAGTTTCACTTTGCCCTACAATCCTCTTTTTAGTTTAAATCTGACCATGAAATCAAAATTTCTTTCTTTACTTGGGCAATCTGTGCATTATAACAGTTTCTGTAGAATTCTTAATTGCTACTATATCATACTTTCAAGTTGTGTACACAGTGTCATTATTTCTCATAAAGTACTCATTTCTAGAAAAGGCATTAAGTGTCAGTTCCATTCCTTAATGCAGAAGCAGGTATCCTAATTGCTAAAAAGCCAAAAGTCAAGCAGGCCAGAAAAACAAGAATTAATATGATAAAAAGAATTATTAAAAACCAAGGTCAGGGCTGGAGAGATGGCTCAGTGGTTAAGAGCAACTGACTGCTCTTGCAGAGGACCCAGGTTTGATTCCCAGCACCCACATGGCAGCTAAGAACCACCATCTTTAACTCCAGTTCCAGGGGAATCCGACACCCTCTTCTGACCTCCACAGCATTGCACAACATGGGTGCACCAACCTACATGCAAACAGTACATTCATACACATAAAAAATAATAAATTTTAAAAAATAAATAAAAATAAAAACCAAGGTCAGCTGGAAAGCAGACTTCAACCAGATGAGTCAGGTCACTAGAACTTTGTCAAGCAGTGAAGCTTTCACGAATGGCTCCGCCAAATAATGGCACTCTTTTCCTTGGGATAACTGTCTAATTGGACTTAAATTCTGCTCAGTGGGAAGGAATTAGTAGCTGGTACCAGCCTAGCCAAATACCCATGACTGGAGAGGTCATAAACCCTAGAGGAGAACCTACAAGTAGCATTTCCCTAAACAAAAACAATTTCTAACTGTATTCTAAATACTTATCCTTATGCCCACATGAAACTGTAGCTCTCATCTATCATTAGAGAACCCACCCCCACTCCCACCAGGTGCTCAAACTTTTATTTTAATTCTTACAAAATACTTTAGAGGGCTTTTCCAAGATGGCAGCTCCCAAGGCAGTGGGTGCATTCTGAGCAGCTAAGGGAAAAGTCAGGAAGGGGGACTTAGGGGTCTCCAAGAGCGTTGGGAAGCCTTGGAGGTGGTCCGAGGGCATTTGCATCCTTAGTGACTACAATTTGGCACTATAGACATCACCCGATGGCATCAGGAGTCAACAGGGATAGCCACGGTGTACACTGAGCCTTTCTCCTACTATATCCAGGTGCACCTTGGCCCCTGGCCCTGGAGGATTGGCTGGTAGATTAAGGGTAGTGTACGTTCCGTGAGTACATCTCACCGGGTGGATGATTGGGGCTCACCTGACTTGGTTGTGGGGGACTCCAGCTGCATTGCAGAGGAAGTATTATGACCTTCCAGCCCATAGGATCTGGAGTGCCTGGGGCCCTTGGGGTGTGGGTTTCACAGGCTTGGGGGGTTGAGCCAGCTTGGGTATTGTATGGCTTAGTCCATTGGGCAAACTGTTGTTGCCTGATTTAGTGAGGGGTGTTGGTCTGTACAGTGTTAGAATAGAGTATCCACACCAGTGCATCAATTAGGACTTCAATAAACAAACACCTAAAGAGTATAACCAACATCAGTGTCAGCTCAGTAAGCACCTAGATTTCACATAAGAACCACTCCCAACAGAGGCTACCCAAATGCCTAAAGCTCAACAAAAGACTAAGGTGGATCTCCACCAAATACTAATACCCTATACAAGTACCTTCTAATGACGACCCCTTGGATATAACTCAGAATAAAGATCGCAAAAAGAACAATTATGAATATGATTAGAGAAATTAAGGAGTTGAGGGAATTTAAGGAGTTTATAAATAAGGAAGTCTGGGATCTAAAAGGAGACAGGCAGTGATAAATTGAAAGAGGACAACAATAAGTTGTGGCATGAAATTAGAAAAAATATAGAAACATTGAAGAAAATTCAAGTTGAAATGAAAAAAGAAATGCAACATTCCACAACCAACTTGGAAAAACTCTTGGAGAAACTCTTAATAATAGACTGGATGAAGTAGAAAATAAAATATCAAGATTGGAAGACAATATTGAAGAATTGGATGTCAAGTAAAGATTATGAAAAAAATTTAAAAACACAAGAATGGAATAACCAGGAACTGTGGGGATACTATGAAAAGACCAAACCTACCAATTATAGGGATAGAAGAAGAAGAAGACTCACAGGATGCCAATATGACCCAGGTCTTCAACAAAATTTTAGAGGAAAATTTTCCTAAATTAAAGCAAGAGATACCTATACAAGTATTAGAAGCATATAGAACTCCAAGCAGACAGAACCAGAAAAGAAATTCTCCATGCCATATCATAGTAAAAATGCTAGATGTTCAAAACAAAGAAAGGATACTGAGGGCTACAAAAGAAAAGCGACAAGTTACCTACAGAAGAAAACCTATCAGAATTGCAGCTGATTTCTCAATAAAGATGATGAAAGCCGGGCTGGAGAGATGGCCTAGCGGTTAAGAGCGCCGACTGCTCTTGCAGAGGACCCGGGTTCGATCCCCAGCACCCACATGGCGGCTGAGAACCGTCTTTAACTCCAGTTCCAGGGGAATCCGACACCCTCTTCTGACCTCCGCGGCTCTGCACGACACGGGTGCACAGGCCTGCATGCAGACAGTACATTCATACACATAAAAAAAAAAAATAGATGATGAAAGCCAGGATAACCTGGTCTAAAATATTCCCGGTTCTAAAAGACTATAGATGCTAACCCAGAGTACTTTATCCAGCAAAAATGTCTATTATAATTGAAGGAGAAAGGAAAATGTTCCATGATATAAATAAGTTGAAAAAATTCTTCTCCAATAAGCTATACCTGCAATACAAAGAGTAGAGGGCAGGGATAATTATAACCAATCAACACCAGAAAACAAATGATACTACCCCTATGGAAATAAAAACCTAGGATAAAAAATGTACTAGAAATGAAAATGATTGAAAGCAATTTAATTCTCTCAACAACAATTTTAAATAACATTGGAATGTATTCTCCAATTAAGAGACAGAGACCAGTAGAATGGATTAAGAAACAAAACCCATCTTTTTGCCTTTTCTTGTCTATAAGAAACTTACCTCACCTTTAAAGATAGGTATTGGGGCTGGAGAGATGGCCTAGCGGTTAAGAGCACCGACTGCTCTTACAGAGGACCCGGGTTTGATCCCCAGCATCCACATGGTGGCCGAGAACCGTCTGAAACTCCAATTCCAGGAGAACTCCAGTTCCAGGGGAGTCCGACGCCCTCTTCTGACCTCCGCGGCATTGCACGACACGGGTGCACAGACTTGCATGCAGACAGTACATTCATACACATACAGAAATAAATAAAATTAATTAAAAAAAATAAAGATAGGTATTATCCCAAGGTGAAAGGAGGGTAAAAAAACAAAACAAAAACAAAAACAAAAAAACCCCCAAGTAAATGGCACTAACAAAGAAGGAGGAGTCACTATGCTAATACTAGATAAAATAGAATTCAAGGCCTTTGGTTGTGTTTTGTGTGTGGGATATTTGAACACTAGGTGGAATATTTTTGGGGTGGATAGACAGGCTTTTTGCCAGGCCTATGTGTTCTGTTTCTGAATATCTCAAAAGATTTGGTTGGCTGGAGCCTGCCCCTGGACTTGCAGGGTCACTTTAAGGTTTTATTTTGTGGTGTTTGGAGGAACTGCAGTGTTCAGCTGGATGGGCATAAATATTACAAAATTTAGTAGTATGGAGTTGTGAATTCTCTTGCTGTATGAATGCCAAAGGCTTGATAGAAGCCTGAAGAGTTGGCAGAGGACCAACTTGGTATGATTGTGCTTGAATGCTTGGGCTTGGTAGAAGCTTGCAGAGTTTGGCTAAGGCTCTGCCCTTGATTGTATATACTTGGATTATAAACACAGGAATTGTTAGACATAATATTGCTGAAACTCAATGTCACTATGTTCCCTGTTTACTTTTATGGCTAGGCCTGCTGAACCTTGAATTCTGTATCTTTCCTAAAGCCTTCCTCACATCTAGCACGTATACATTGTGTAGCTTTCTGTAATTGTCCTTGGAAAACCTCTGCAACCTGTGAGAGATATAAAAGCTTAAGATTCAGAAATAAAACTTTGTCTCAAAGAGACAACCAGTCTCAAAAAAAAAAAAAGAATGGCTAGAAAGGAGATAGGCTAGGCACTCTCCCCCCGACTCCCAACAATCCAAATGCCCCCAAATGACCTTGAGAAAACAAAGTGTGGTTAATCTGGCTGATTGTGTCTACTTAAGCACCCCAAAAGAAAGTATAACCAAAAGATAGTATATTTCTTTTAAAGCCTGAAAAACTGTGCCTCCACATATATAGGGCATGAAGTTATATGAAATAATGTTAAACAGGCATAAAAACCTTAGATCTTGGTCTTGATTAACAGATTAAGGTCACCTGCAGCCAAAGGACAAGTCCATTATTGTTGTTAATTAATGCTCAATAATAAAATTTCCTCTTTATTTCTAGAAACTAAGTGCAAAGTCATATCTGGACTATTAAAAAGCCTGAAAAGCAGATCCTGAGTCCAGATATCATGGCCAAATCAACAGAAGGAGAAACCTAATAAGTGGATGATTTGAAACCCCTGGTCAAGAAATTCTAGTGCACTGTTAAGTTGGACATTGGAATTCACCCTGTTCTTACTTCTCCTGGTCCCCTGTCTAGATCATGTACCAAACTACTCCTGCCTTCATTTTGCTTTCATGGGCACCAGTGAAGGATTTTTTTCCCTCCCAAATTAACCCCAAATTAACCAAACTCTTTCTCAGCTGAGAACTCAAGGCCTCCTGGACTAGCCAGTAAACATATATCCTTCTGGTAGCCCTGAAAAAGCAGGAAAAGAAAGAGAGATAGGGAAAAAGAGAAGTACATACAAAGCCCCTCAGATTTGCTCTTTATTTCACCAGAATAAGAAATGGAAATCCACCCCCTTTTTTTGGTCCTTGTTGCTTTGTTTTGTTATTGTCATTTTGTATTGTTTCTGTTTTCCTGTGTAAAGAAAAAAAAAGACAAAAAAAACCCTTCAGAAATGAACCCAAACTAAACAGATATGTACATGTGCATATGTACAAAATTTTACTTCTGAAAAAAAAATCAAGTAGATGGTAAAAACAAAGAAAACAGAAAACTCCATAACAAACAAACTTAAAAAGAAGATTAAAGCCAGTATTATGAAATTGTTTTTCTCAAAGTAATAGTAATTTGTTGTTTGCAACTGGTTTTCTAGGCTTATTTACACAATTTATGGTAGTCAGATGAAAGGAGCTCCTTTTATTTTAGAGTATCTCTTGTCTCAATTTTGTTTCATCCAACAGTCCAGATTTTTCCTCCTCAAAATATTTCAGTATGAGGACAGGTTTATTGGATTATCAACTTTGGTCATCATTTTTCTCTTGAGTCACAGGTCAGAAAGGCAATGTGGTTTGCCCTCTTTCAGGATTAGACATTTGAAGAATTCTAATCACTTTACTTGAAGGAAGTGAGCTCATGCTTTTAGGAGTAAGCAAGAAAAATTGTCTAAAATGCTGGGAATCTGCCATTTTAAGTAAATGTCCATTGCAATTCACCTATTATCCATATCCATGTAGACATCAAACTAATCCAGGCATCTGAAAGGAGATTCAGCAATGGACCACAGGGAAAGTGCAGACTGTGGAGAAAAATGTTCACTTCCGGATAAAGCACACATGTCATCGAAGGAAGCCTTATTTCCTTCTCCAGGCTGAACTGACATACTAAGTGTTTCATTCTTGTGGTCAAAATTCATTTTTCCACAATAGGCCCACTGAGATAACAAGTTGTCAAAGTATAATTTGCATTGCAATGTCAAACACCTTCTAAACTCTTGGTATGTTTTGTGCCTATGAGTCATTATTTCTTCTAGTAATAAATGATTCTTCTTAGAGTCCTTACTGTATTATCCAGATTGAGACAGGATTCTCTTGCTTCCTGGTACTGCTTCATTGTTTCCTCCCAATCTCCACAAGTAGCATGTTCTGCTTGTATTTTTTTGTCTTAATCTATTAAGTTCTTTGTCAAGAATCAATACAGATTTTTTTTTTTTACTTTTCTTCTTTCTGAGCAGATCTGTCTTGCTTGTGACATTTTCTCCTGTAGTTCTTTTTCTTTCATGTCAAGTTCTTCTTTCTTTTTATTTAAGGTATCCAAATGTGTTTTTTGTTTATCTTTATACTGCTGCTTTCCTTGTTTCTGGCTATCCACTTCTGAGTCAGCAAGGTTTAATTCATCCTTAAGTAGATCTGCTAGCTCAGAAAGCTGATTTATTTTCAATTTAATTGCATCATACTTGTTTTCTGCTTCTCTTTTTTGACTTTTAATGTGTTCCATGTTTTCTTTTTGTTGCTCCATAGTTTTTTTCAACCATTTGCATTTTTATTTTATTTTCTTCAGCTTCTTCTTCCAAAGCTGCAATATCTACAGAGAGGTGTTCTTCTATATTCTTGAGTTCCCAAATTTCAGAAATATTTTTTCTTATTTTCATCTTTATTTCTTTATCAAGTAGTTGGCATCTTTTAAGAAGTTCTTCATTGGGCTGGAGAGATGGCCTAGCGGTTAAGAGCGCCGACCGCTCTTACAGAGGACCTGGGTTTGATCCCCAGCACCCACATGGCGGCCGAGAACCATCTGAAACTCATTCCAATTCCAGGAGAACTCCAGTTCCAGGGGAATCTGACACCCTCTTCTGACCTCCGCGGCATTGCACGACACGGGTGCACACACTTGCATGCAGACAGTACATTCATACACATACAGAAATAAAAAAAAAAAACATTTAAAAAAAGTAAATAAAATGAAGTTCTTCACTATGTTCAATATCTTTTTCAAGGACAGACAGATGCTGCTGAAAGTTTACTATGTGGGCCTTCTTATTTCAATCTCATTTTCCAACTCAATTATTTCAGAATCCCCATCCATGCTTAGTAACTTAGGCCATGTATTTTCAGATGAATAACGATGTCCTGCAAAAACTTGATCACCATCAGCAGTAAAAGCTTCTCTACAATTTTGGGGTGGCTTTGGGGACTGTATAACTTCACAAGCTACAGAATTATTTTTGATTAGCAGCGCAGTCTCTATGCTCCCATGTCAATTAAACTATTTGCATTGTCTATTTCTAAACCTGTCGGTACTGTGAGAAACTCTGGATGATGAGCAGCTCTGAGTCTTACATCATACATCTCCTTCTAAAATTCAGAATCTTTTATCTGTGGCAGAGAGAGCCCTGCTGGATAAAACTTTCATCAACGACTGAAGTACTCTCTTATCAGAATGATTATGGCAACCATAAACTTGCAGAAGTCCTTTAAGATTCAATAGGCAAAACAAGCTCAGGGTTTCAGAGATGAATGCAAGCACCTAAAGGGCTAATAGGCTTATGGGTAAAATGTCCCCTCTGTAAGCATCATCTACCCAGAAGAGCTGGAATGTACCAAATCTTTTTAGTTGATCAGTTTTACTATGTTCCTGTTTGTTCTTTTCTATGGCTTGGTGAGATTGTTCTATCTCTTGATTGTCCAAATTGTCCTGATCTTGTAAGGCCTTTACCCTCTCCTTTTAACCAACATATATGTTATTGCCTTTCCAACTGCTCAGGTTCCAAAGACTGATTGGTACTTTTCTTCAGTTCTTCAATTCTTCTACAAAGCCATTCATCGTCTTTCTTTAATGCTTTATATTCATTTAGGGAATGGTTATATAAACCCTCAGCTTCATTATAGGCTCTTGTCTTTGCAATGACATCTTTTTTTCAGTGCCATACATTTCAGGGCTTGGGCATTTGTCTCTTCACTAATTTTTTTCTAATTTATCTTGAATATTTTTTAACAATAGATGGAGGTTATTACAGAGAGCCATGACTGATCAAAATTCAGAGAATAAGTGACTGTGGGGTGCAGAGTTCCAACTGATACATCTAAAATGCAATCCCTACATCTAAGGCTCAAGGAACATTGTGGAAGATAGGATGGAAAGATCACAGAGCCAGAGGACTACGATGCCTGCTTCTAGATATCTTTCAGACATGATAGGGAAGCTGTACCCATGAACTCTCAACCTATGGTTACCTAAATAGAGGTATATAATGATAACAGTTGACAGTTGACATGCCAGGCCAGACATGAATGCATGCCTTGAATCCCAGCACTCAGGAGGCAAAGACAGGCAGATTTCTGTGAGAACAAGGCCAGCCTTTTCTACATAGTGAGTTCCAGGCCAGCTAGGGCTACATGGAGACTTCATCTTAAAAATTAATATTAATCAATAATAATAATAATAAAACATTTTAAAAAGCAGTTGACATGCCAACATGGAACTGGAAAATTTCAAAGGCATCACCTCTAGATGAAGAGCTTCAGGCAATCAACAGATCGTGAGAGAAGAAGAATCAGTGTTCTCTAGAGGAGCTCCTGATAGGTTATCTAATCCCAAGTGGTCAGCCTAAACATATGTTTATACTAGCACCATTAAATGGACACAGTAGGTTGTTTATTTATATATGAATATGTATAAATACAACATTAATAATTCCAGGCAATTCATAGGGCGCTAGAGAGAATTTGGGAGGACTTGAAGTGGGGAGAGGAGCAAATGGAAATGTGTATGGAATTCTAAAAAAAAAACTAAATTAAAAACATTTAAAACTTAATGCTCTAGTATTTTATTTTTGTATTTTTGAATCAGGGTCTCCCTTTAGTTCCAGCTGTCCTGGAGCTCACTCTGTAGACCACACTAGCCTTGAACACACAGAGATCCACCTGCCTCTGCCTCCCAAGTACTAGGATTAAAGGTGTGTGCCATCACACCTGGCAGGTTTTTTTTTTTTTTGGTATTTTTGGATGCTCTAGTATTTTTAAAAGATCACTAATTTGGGGGTTGCACTGCTAGGCAGCCTTATCTCCCACCAGCTCTGCCCTAAACAACACCCCTAGTAAGTGGATTATGACAAAAATGGTTGCTTGGTCACTTCTCTGAAACTCGAAGTTCTTTTTGTTGAAATTAACCCTTCATTTGGACATAAGCAGATGTCCAATGGGTGAACTTTTGGACTCAGAGGGCCACAATGCCACCTTCAGAACATAGTAATGCTGGTACATCCTGAACTTGCATCCCATGAAGAACCATGAGTCTACATGTATAGACCATGGATTATGTCATCCTAACCACCCCTCCCCTCCCCTACTTTTTTATCCTATAACTATCTACAAACCCTATCCTGAAGAATATGGACCCGAGCCATGTGTCTCTCCTTCTACACTCAGCTGCCCTGCAAATAATTTTTTTTCTCTTTTGTAAAATCATGGGTTCTGTGCTTTCTACACTGTGCAGCTGGAAAAATAGGTCTGGTTCTGCAACTCCAGGAACACGATGTGTGCGCCTGACTCTTGCCTTCCAATATCATTTTCCTGTGTGTTCCAGGAACTGGCTGTATAAAGGGAGAAGAAAGGCCAGGCGGAACCCACAGATCACTCCACTCAGCCTTTCCAGGCCACACATCCCCATGATTCATAGGAAGGGACAGGTACTGAGATCCCTACCTCCAGGTGTAAAAATGTTTCTAGCTAAGGAATAGTCATTTTCTCAGACTGTCATAACAAAGTACCACTGACTGGTTGTCTTCAACAACAGAAATTAATTTCCTGACAGTTCTGTGAATATGAGACCAACCAGACATGAGAATTGTCTTCTTCTGAGGCCTGGGTTATGGGTGTCCTCCCCTAGTCTTTATAACATCTTCCTTCTGTGCATGTCTATTTTCAATTGCTTCTTCGAGAGACACTAATGAGTTTGGATTGGGGAACTACCCTAATCCTCATTGTGCCCTAATTACCTGTTTAATGGCCTGTCTCCAAATGCAGTCACATTCTGAGGTAATGGGGCTTATGACTCAACATATGTGTTTGGAGGTGGGAGGGAAATACAGTTGAGTTCATTACACATGGCCAGAGGATGAGATGGGAAGTAGGTAGTTCCTTGGGAAAAGAACTCTCTTGGCATGACCATAATACACTGTTTTTAACAGATGGTTACAAAGGAGCCCAAGATGCTTCCAGGCTACCTGTACCCCAAGTTCTTTGTCCTAGAGAAGTTCTAGGGTTCCCCCCAGGATTTTTTTCAGACCCACATTTGAACTTAGATGGATTTGGAAAGCTTATGGAAAAGGAGGGAGATAGGGTAGGGAAGGTGCTGGGTCTAGCTGGCCCTGGACTTTAGGGTTGGGGTGATTCTAATATGATGTCCTCCATCCTTGGAGTCAAACTAGAATGACCCAGGGACACTCCTAAGCAGACTTTATCAGAAGCTCAAGAAGTCCAGAGCCTACTCAGAGTCAGAGGGCATGAGAGACTGCAAAGTCATCCCAGACGCACCCTTATTTATTTTCAAGCCACCATTAAACACCCATATCATGATTTCTTGGAAATAGTCCATTTCTAGCAATGTAAAGTTCCCTAAGTATCATTCTTCCTAAGTGTCCTTCCCCATTCTACTTCTGAGGACTCCCAGAAGCTTCCCAGCACTTAATTTCATGGTTTTTATGTCTCCAGCCAGGAGACATAGGAGCTGGCTCAGACAGCCCCACTCAGCTTAGTCATTTCTTCACTATTGACCAACAGGTTTACTTTCCTTCTAATCTTTCTTTTTTTCCAGAATGGCCTGGTACTTACCAGGAGCTAAACTGGTCTTCCCACAAGCCACTGAACCTCTGAACTTTAACCAACACTTGATGTAGCACCCAGGCAATGCTTGCCCCTCCATCAATGGCCTGAGTCAGGAGATACTCCACTGTGATGAGGAGCAGGGGAAACCTGAATTTGGGTCCCAGCTTCACCTGTCAACTCATATGGCCTCTTTTTACCCTCGGTTTCTCTTTCTTTCTTTCCTTTTTTCTTTCTTTCTTCCTTTTTTTTTTTTTTTTTTTTTTTTTCAGTGTTTTCGAGACAGGGTCTCCCTGTAGCCCCAGCTGTCCTGGAATTCTCTCTGTACACCAGGCTGGCCTTGTACTCACAAAGATCCACCTCCCAAGTGCTAGGATTAAAGGCCTGCACCACCACGCTGGCTTACCCTCAGTTTCTTCATTCATAAAATGAGCCTTCTGGCCTAAGTCAAAGCTGGCACCCAGGTTTCTGATTTTGCATATCGGGAATTGCACTGTTCTGACTAGAAAAGAAAGCAATGCTTCAGTTAGGCTGTCTGGTCTAGGCATTGGGTGGAAGTGGGTAGCCTCCCTAGAGGCCCATCTCGACATTTCTAGAAACAAAGTTCATCAACATTTCTGAATCCTCTTCACCATCAACCCAACAATCAGTCTTCTGGAGATCACTGCAATGCCCAAGCTCTTGCCCTACTACCTGGAACTGTCACACATTACACTGAGCCTTGGATGTCCTTGCTCAACACCTCAGCACTGGGAGACTGAGGCTATAGAGTCATGTGATTCACCTTTACTCAAATTTTCTATTGAACCAAGTGGCCACTCTCTCCTTCCCATGAAGTCCCAGGACATCCCAGACATTTAATTTTTTTATTTAGTAAGTTTTTTATTTTATGTGTATGAATGCTTTGCCTACTTGTATGTAAGTGCACTGTGCATGCAGTGGCTTTAGAGCCCAGAAGAGGACATCAGAAGCCCTGGAACTGGAGTTACAGATGGTTGTTAACCACCAGGTCGGTGCTAGGAACTGAACCCTGGTTCTCTCCAAGGACAGCCAATGCTCTTAACCACTGAGTCATCTCTCCAGTGCCCATCCCAGACATTTTTAGTCTCTTGGACAGTTTTCTTGTTCTCTTTACATACTAAGTGGAATTTCAATGTTCCTCTAACATCTGTTTCTCCTGTCACCTCTCAACTGGCCCCAGCCTTTTTCTCATCTCATATTTCTCAGCATCTAGGTGGGCTAGAAGTCCTTCTTATCCCCCATACCCACTGCAATATCCAGAAACCGCCGCCCCACCCAGCCCTGTTGTAAATGCTGATTGAATAAACTATATGTTTTCTATAACACCCAAGGCTAGATAGTTTATACAGAAAAAGTTTTGTTTAACTCACAGTTTGCGGACTAAAAGCTGGGAATCTCATCTGTTTGGCCTCTGCTCAAAGCCTCTCAGCTGCATCACTGAACTATATACAGAAAATGTCAAACAAATGCTATACCCTTTCTATATAACAATCTATCATTATGTGAGCTAATCAGGAACCCAAGAGAACTGCATTAATCCTTTCTGAAGGCAGTACTCCCCCAAACCAAGTTACTTCCCATTAAGCCTTACCTCCCAAGGGCTCTACTGCCTTCCAATACAATGCATTAGGGCAAAATGCTATGACCCTTTAGGGGACACACTCAAACCATATCTACCCACTGCCCCATAGTACTACCTTCTTTTCCTCTCTTCTTATCTTCTATGAGCTTCCTGGTTACTCCCCTCAGTGATGGAAGATTTAAGCTCTGGAATCACAGCCACTCTTTCCATTCAACTCTGTTATCATTCTCAGAAATTCTCTTCTGTCACCAACTGTATGGTTACATTTACATTTATTTTCATTTTAAAGTGTTTATATATATATATATATATATATATATATTCATATATTACAAATAACAAAAAGTGACCACCTCAATAATTTTAAACATATATTTCAATGCTATTAGATACCACACACCATCCATCTCACAGCTATATAGTACACAGCTTGACACACTGTACTCAATAATCAATAATTCCCCATCCCTTTTCCCTCAAGTCCCTGAAAATACCCTTCTAGTTTCTGTCTCTGTAATCAGACTCTTCTAAATACCTTGTTTATATACGTGTTTCTCTTTTTGTGACTGGCTAATTCCATTTGGCATAATATTGTCAAAGTTATCCGTATCATGTAGCTGAATTTCCCATTCACTAGAAATCTCTTTCTCAGAAATTATGCACTGATAATTTTCTGATCACATCTAAAGTTCACTGGCCTCATTGGGGAGAAATGCATCACATTCAACAGGTATGAATTATATCTTCTTGACTTCATCCTAACCCCAAATATTCATCTTTACTTTTTTTTGACAGGGTCCCCCTAAGTCACAACCTTGCCTAAAAGTTAGAATTTGACCAGGATGGCCTTCATCTCCCAGAGACATCTATGTCTCTCTATGCCTCCTGAGGACCAGGATTATAGGTGTGCACCATCACACCCAGCACATTTATTTTTCTATAAAATAAAATGCCTCTCTCACAGAAACCACTGTAATTTCACCTAGGTATCCTTCATTCCTAAAACAAGCCTGTCATAGGAAATGTTAGGACCAGAGTGTGTTTACTATTCCTTCCCCAGATAAAGATCTCCCTACCCAGAATTTTGACAATTCAGATTCTGCCAAGACACATGGTAGATAACTGGTTAGGTTGGTAGGAAATTATTAATCTTTCCTCCAGCTGAATTCCCAACAAACTATATACTTCAGTGTGCTACTATTACCCTGGTCAGTCATATATTCAAGAATTAATAGGGGCTAGAGAGATGGTGGGTTTAATTCCCAGCACCCACATGGCAGCTAAGAACTGTCTTTATGCCTGGTGTAGTGGCACATGCCTTTAATCCCAGCACTCAGGAGGCAGAGGCAGGCAGATCTCTATGAGTTCAAGGCCAGCCTGGTCTACAGGGCTAGTTTCAGGCCACCTGGGGCTACAAGGAGACTCTGTCTCAAAAACACCAAAAAAAAAAAAAAAAGAAAAAAAAGAAAAAGAAAAGAAAAAGAAAAGAAAAAAAAAGTTCACATAGATTGCAAAGTAGCAAGGAAACTTTATTCAAAGAAAAACAATAGTGAAGATTAGAAAGCAGTAGGCTGTTAGCATTATAGCAGGCCACATGAGCTTTGAAAACATTGTTATTTAAAACTATTCTTATAATCCAACCTCCAACATCCCATTAGGGGAAGTTAATGATGTTCCCAAATAAGAATGAGATCATCTCAGAGCATTGCACCTGCTTTTCCTCCACAAACCCAAGAAAACACCCACATGGTGCAGAAGACAGCCTGCTGTTGGCACAGGAAGAGGATGAAGTCATGCCTGTCTTGCTCAGTAAATAGAACAGAGCCTGGAAATGGCTGCTGTTGGATGAAGAAACCTGGCTGACCTCAGCTTCAGCCTTGCCTTCAGCTAAGGACAAGTACCAGGGCCACTTCTCCCTGACCCATACAAGACCCAGGTCCGGGTTGCTCTCACTTTCCCTTTTGTACACCAGTCTTGCAGAGACATATTTAGTTTCAGCCAAATTCTGGAACATCTTGGTGAAGTCTGTGATGCCCTTAAAGAGTGAGAATTTGGACACCTCTCCAATTAGTCTTATACATTCCAGCCACAAAACACGATGTTTCAGTGGCACCATCTATAGAATATTTGAACCACATTTTGTTGACTATCTATGGTCCATATTGGCCTCCACAATAGCTCTAAGAATTATGATATAATAAATCTCAAAGTAATGGCCCAACTTAAACTCTAATTATCTTTATAGGTTATGACCAAAATTATAAAGCAATCTATATATGATGAATGAAATTAATCTTTTAAAATATATGACAAATATTCTCTCCTGCTCTGGGACATAGCACAGTTTTCAAGTTTGGTTCAGCCAGAAATCTCAAGCTGTTCTTGATACTGCTGTTTTTCTGTCACTTGGGCAGCTGTCCAGCACTCAATTGAAATGCATTCCTCTAATGTTACTGTTTGCTGGGATACCATGCATTCCAGGGAGCTGTACTCACTTATATAAAGGGCAGAATTATCTGGGGTCAGCTGGGGTGTGCTTGCAGAACTGCAGTGTCTCAGCAGCTCAGGCAGTGGATGGCTGGGGCAGCTCAGTCTTGCTGGGCAGAGGCTTATAGGCACATAGGTTACAGGTCTTGTTTTTACTATCAAGGCCTAGACCTTCAGAATAGGAGGAAATCTTAGTGACCCAACCCCTCCTTGCTCCTCTTTGCCAACAATTAAAAGTAAAAAACTCATATTTATATCTTTTTTTGCATTCTCAGCCCATGCTTTATTGCTAAAATATATATACATTCAGGTACAGAGTTTCCAACTCTCACAAAAGCTTTTTCAAGAAGTAAAACCCCCCAAAATGCATATATTAAGAAGTTGCCTTTTGTAACACTTCATAGTCAACAAAGTTCTTTGACCATCTTAGAAACCAATGGTGCAAGCCGGGCATGGTGGTGCACACCTTTAATCCTAGCACTTGGGAGGCAGAGGCAGGCGGATCTTTGTGAGTTCAAGGCCAGCCTGGTCTACAGAGTGAGTTCCAGGACAGCTGGGGCTACAGGGAGACCCTGTCTCGAAAAGACAAAAAAAAAAAAAAAAGAAACCAATGGTGCAAAATATAGCAAAGCATGAAGAACAGCAGGTAAGGAGCAGCACCTGTATTTAAAGGACAGCAGACAACTACTGTGGAGTATTTCAGTATTTATAATCTTTGCAACTATATGGATGGCCAGATTTAAGGTTACCTCCCAGACTAGTACTGTTGTTTAAAGATTGATAACATGCTCACAGAACACTTGACTGATCCTTGAGATAGGGATGTCAGTACTGGAGACTGAACCCAAGGCCTTGCATGTGCTTAGCCAAGTGCTCTCCAGAGCCACACTCCAAACACCAGAGCATTCTCATTTTGGACAGAGCATACCATCATCAAAGGAAACAAAATGTTTTGAAAATCATCAGTAATCAGAACTATATTCTGATGTTAAAGGAGTTTAGAAGTCTGAGCTCCTAGAGAAATTTCCTATGAAGTTTGGCTTTCCTGTATTACCTACTTTAATGTACATCAGTAGACTATTAGGAACTGTTTTAGAAGAATTGAGACCATCTTTATTAGCTGGCAGATGTACCAGTAAATGGCAAAGAGAAAATCTATATTTGGGATACATTTCACTTCCTGTATTTGAATGGAAACCAAATATCACACTGACAACCCTAATTCAGTACTAAACCACCAAAGCTACCAAAGCTGGAATCAGTTGACACTTACAGCAAAGCCCATATCAAAAAAGAATGAATTTTGAAAACAGTATTTTTCTATCATATAACATGTAACCAGATTGGGCTCAGCGAAATAGTCCTATCTGAATTTGTTTCTATTTAGACCTTTCACACATTATAAATTCTACTTATTATAACTACCTATTACTTGGGTTATTTAAAAGTTAAGAAATCTCAGAAAACTATGCTATAGTAGGTTTTTTTGGTAGTGCTAGGGATGGAACCCATTTTTAAAATGTGCACTAAGTCAATGCTCTGCCACTAGGTTACATCCCACATTGTTTCACTACAATAAAACTGCTTCTTCATCAAAATAAATGACAAACTGTATCTTTTGGAAGAGAATATTTTTTGCTGTTTATCTGGGTTCAAAAGTTTTAGGCAAGAGTAAAATTCTGTATAGTTTTTAATGTAATACAGTAATGTGGGGTTGTTGGTTTGTTTTTTTTTGTGTGTGTTTGTGAGAGGGGGTCTTGAATGTCACCCAGGTTGGCCTGCGCCTCAAGTAGCAGGGACTGCAGGCTCTACTTCATCTACTAGTTTTTGGTTTATTATTATTTGAGACAGGGTTTCCCTGTAGCCCCAGCTGACCTTAAACTCCTTATGTAGACCAGGTTCACCTTGAACTCACAGAGATCTGCCTGCCTCTGCCTCCCAAGTACTGAGATTAAAGGTGTGTTTTTGGTTTTAAAATTTTTTTTATGTATATGACTGCATTGCCTGCATGTAAGTGAACCTGTGCCTAGCAATCCCCCAGAGGTCACAGGAGGATACCAGATTCCCCTGGAATTGGAGTTACAGTTGATTGCCACCACGTGGGGTGCTGGGAATCCACCCAAGTCCTCTATAAGAGCAACCAGTGTTCTTAACTGCTGAGCCATCTCTCCAGCCCCTTATCTACTAGTTTTAACAAATACCAAATTTAGTCTGTATAAACTTTATCAGACAAGCCCTGTATCTAGTTGTGTAGCATACTGCACAGATACTCCTTAAGAGTACCCTACTTAGCCTTCTTTCCTACCCATTTTAAAACTCTGCACCTTCCTGATTTTTATAACCATAAAGCTTATTTAACATGCTTAGTTTGTGTTTTTAAACATGCATGTTTGGGAACAAATGGAACTAGGAAAGTAGAGGGTGAGCACTGTTATGCTCTATTCCTAACAGTCTGAATGTTCTGTGGTTGTCCCCTTTTTTTAATCTTCTACTTTCCATTTTCAATGGAATAGCCCAAACAATAAAGCCAAGCTATTGGATTAGGTATCTATTGCTTTATTATTGATAAATGCGTACATAAAATTACTAGTAAGTACATGACAATGGAAATTTTCAACCATGCATTAGAATGTTAGCATTCTAGAATCTGTTAAGGGCCTGCCACTATTGTTTATACTTTCAACCAGGCCAGCTTTTGACAGACATGCAAACCCCTTGATTCAGAAGAACTGTGGAAAAACAATGATACATGCATATTTTCAACTAAAAAGTCCTTAGAAATGAAGTTGGGCACTCCATATCTACCACAATGCTGCTTCAAAATGGATACAAGTCATCCTACATGCTACAGTGAAAAAGGAGTTCTCAGGGCTGCCAACCTTACAGTAGAGATTGAGTGGTAGTATATTTCTCCTACATAAAATAAAAAAAGACAAAATGGATACAAGTCACAGAAAATGGCTAAAATTAGGACCTTTATTTAGCTTTTAAAAGTTTATCTAGAAATCTTGGCCCTTTAGGATAAAAAATGATTTAAACCTTGAGAAAAAAGAATGGAAATGACAGTGTCTATGAAGCAGTTTCTAAAGTTTCCCTGGCCACAATATTGAGAGCTATATCATCAAAGAGCATATATAGGTGGTGTAGGGGTGTGGTGAAGATACTTAGGCAGAATGGCTTCTTTTCTGGTTCACATTAATGAATAGCTCCCTGGGGGTGGGGGGAGTTAAGGAACAGAGCTAATACAATATAAACTCAAGCAGTAATGCCCTGAAATTTAGCATAGCCCTCTGCATTTTAAAACTGTTGGTCAAAGGATTCTCCCCAAATGGTATAATAGCCAAGTAATGTTCTGAGTAAACTAGAAACAATTTGCTTGTACCAACAGCACCATGAGAATGTAAACTCCTGAAGGCTAAGGGTCCCTTCATATTTTGCATATCACAGGTACATAAAGAGTAAACTTAAGACTACAGTTAATATGAATACTAATTAACCACACTTTGAGACCACAAAATCTTGTAGCATATTTTAGCATTTAAAACCATCAATGTGGCTCTTAAGTAACTGACTAGAGTTAGCCATGTCCCCATCATCATGCATTTGTCTTAATATTGTTTGGTTGTCTCTATCACGGACACCACAGGACACTTAAAGGGAAACAATACTTGATTTACCCTATTCCCCAACCTTTAAGCTTGCAATAAAAGAAATATTTAGAGAATCTTAGAACTTCAAAATTAATCTTTTACTTTTTCTTTCCCTGGGAAAACAAAGGAACACAGGCCCAAGTCTTTTCAGGAATCATCAAGGTGCTAAGTGGCCAAGATGGACGTGAGGTAAAGGAGTGAGAAGTCACCCTGTTCCACTGCTGTCTCGTTGGGAGCTGTGTAATTCCTCAGATCAGGAAAGAAACAAGCTTGCTGTGTTCTCCATGTTAAAATGATAAAAGTCACACACAGCCCACAGGTTTCTTTAGATACACATGAGACATTTAGATAACCTAACACTGGCTATTATTGCCCAGCATTTTTGCTTATATGTAAATCATATACACGACAGATTTTTCCTTTTTAAAAATGTAGTCAGGAAGCCAGTCACAAACGATATGCCATTCAACATAGAAAGTAAATAACTACTCTTAATATGAACAACTTAAGCAAAAACCCTACATGTTGATTTCACTGGAATTGTAGAAGTACATTTGTCTCTAGACATTAGAAAGATTTCAATAGCTATAAACTCTAGAGAAACAAAATAGTGTCTTTAGCATTTAACATATATAAAATTGGTATTTTTCACACAGATATATTCATATACATTCATAGTTTAAAAAGGAAAGTACCCTTCATATGCTTTTTAACCTACTTTTCCTTTTGTGTTAAATTGTAGAGTCCCACAAACAAGTAGTAATCATTTACTCAACTGCACAACTTTGTGAATGTAATATACTGTACATGCAAACGTGTTATTGCTACTAAAGTTCTACCTCTTAAATAGTAGTAGTTCATTTTATGGCTTTTCTTTTTGCAATAAGAAATATCCTTTCCTATATACTGTGCTATTTTATATGCATTACCTTTTCAAAGTTTTTTCTTTTCTTAAATTTAAATGCTTTTCAGAAAAGGATTCTCCCAGGTACTAAACTACTTGAGTACAACTACTTTAATACACTATGAGAATTCCTACCTGGGTCCCTGAAAATCTAATACTAGAACTAATAATTTACCTTGTTCGTATAGAAGATATGCCACATTAAAAAGTTTCACATTTCCTATCATACTAAATTCTGGACTCCCTCCTTTGTCCCCCCCCCCTTTTTTGAGACAGGGGTTTCATGTAGCCCAGGCTGACCTCCAATCACTATGTAGCAGAGGATGACCTTGAACTCCTCATCTTCCTGCCTCCACTTCCCAAATGCTGGGATTATAGGCATCTGCCGCCATGCCAGGCAGGATTCTAGGATTATAGGCATATGCCGCCATGCCAGGCAGGATTCTAATTTTTTAAAAAACACTCCAGAAAACTGCTACTTCCAGGTTTTCTGGGCAGCTTTTAGAGGTAGGAATTCCCTTTTACAAAACAAACAAACAAACAAACAAACAAACAAACCTTTTTCAGAACAAAACAACTACTTTTATTTCCTTAAGGAGTATAAAAAGTGAAAGTTGTCTGATGATTACCAAAGCAGAGTCCAACTTACTATTACATGTCACCCTAAGCAGGCTCCATCAAGCTATATTACCAATCCTCATGAAAAAATCTAGAATCCCATCAACATTCAATTTAGACTTGGCAACAGGCAGAGCCTAAACCGTAGGATTCTCCAGACCACCAACAGTGTTCCCAAGTACCACATGCTGCAAACAGGACATGGAAATGGTCGGCAGACTAAGCATTAGTTGAAGCAATCTCAGACATGCAAAATGTAAACTAATTTGACATAAAAATGAGGAAAATGAACCAAAGAAAATATGAAGACAGTCTAAGAACAGTCTTACTTTTTAAACTATGAGAAATGCAGAATCATGAAATGAGGCCTCACTTTGAAGTTTGAAAACCACAAAGGCAGCTATTTCTAGCTACCTTGTGAAAAGCTAACATCTTCAAGTACCATTGTATTTTTGAACCTGAGACCGCACATGCAAGTGTACAGATGGCCTCTGGAATGCCAGAGAGTGTTGCCAAAGGCCACTAAACCAGTGAAGCAAATACAGGTCTCCCTGAGTCAAGCAAGACTCCACCATCAGCACCAGCTACACCTCACCTGCCTGGAAATACTGTGCAGCAGAGGCAGCCATGTGCCTGTATATCCCAAATCTAATTGGCTATTGGCTCTCTCCTTGGAGGAATAACCCATGGCTGATGCCACAAGCTTACATCCTCTACAGGTTAGGAGATGTTATAAGCCACAGTAAGACCCTGTCATATTGAACATGGGGGAAAATATGTTATACTCATATATTAACAATCATCCAAACATATGTGTCCATGCCAAGTTAACCTACCATAACTGATTAGCTGCGGCTTGTAAATACCTAAATCTAATTGCTTGTGCTTCATCAGGTAGGAATAAAAGGTTATACTCCTGGACAAACTGTAAGCCCATGAAAAGCGAAACAGCCAGAATGACCAGAGTCCCAAGTCAACACTCCAGAGAGTGGGACTGTGTTTACTTCTCATTCACCTGTTTCCCCTTTCTAAGGCATAGGGGGAAATAATCTGCGGAAGAGGGGGGTGGTAGAATGTAAAGGCTGCGATTGGGTGTGAATGGTGAACTCCAGCGTGTAGACTGGACACTCATTTGATCAACTTATTGAACAAACAACCTGTCACCCCCACGGTTGATGGTGGGGCTGTGGGGTTAGGCAAACAATCCTGCAATTAGTTTTGCCCACGAAGGATGGTCCTTTACTCATGGTTATCACCTTGAGTAGCTAAAAACAAATGAAAAAAAAAAAGCTGGGCATCTGGTGGCGCACGCCTTTAATCCGTAGCACTTTGGGAGGAGAGCCAGGCGGATTCTGTGAGTTCAAGCCGGCCTGGGTCTACAGAGTGAGTTCCAGGACAGCTGGGGCTACAGAGACCTGTCCTCAAAAGACAAAAAAAAAAAAAAAGAAACAAACAAACAAACAAACAGAAAAAGATGCAAGACAGGGCAGAATACATGATCTGGGATGGGGTGGGGGTGGGGGGGAAGGGAAAGGGAAATATGCCTGATCTGAATTGGAAAATGATGTACAAAATGCACAAAGCATCAATAAAAATTAAATAAAAAAAATACCAAAAATGCTAAAAAAAAAAAAAAATGAGTTGTTTTGGCCTTTATCATCTCTTATCCCCAAGGAGAATATCAGATTCATATATGAAAAAAGTAAAGGTATAGATTTTTCCACTCTTTTTACACTATTGGTTATTATCAATAATTCATCCTGAAATTTAAAATTATACTAAGTTCATGCACTAACACCTAACATGGCACTACAATACGCTACCAAGCACTAATGTTTAAAAAATTATACACATCTCAAAATGGAAGACATTGGTGATTTTGTTGTTCTTAAACATTTGTCCACAAGTATTAAAATATACATTATATATATTTATATTGCACATGCCCCGTTTTTGTATAATAACTTTTCAAAAGAAAAACTGTCAGTTTACACAGAGAAGGTAAGAGGCATAACTAGATGGAGGCACAGTACTCCAATTACAGCCTTTGCTATTAGGAAAACCAAAGTGAGACTACAAATGGAAATGTACTGCATACTGTGCAACTTATATCTGGAGTATACCCATGCTGTTAAATGCCACCAAGTTGTCAACTATGCATGATGCAGGAGCAACTCTGAAAACAGCACTGAGCAGTTTAAGCATTAAACTAAATATCTGAAGCATCTGGAGAAAGGAGGTCTGACACCTGTTCAAGTGGCCTTAACTGGTTTCCCTGGTGCTGACAGCCACTGCCCCGTAATCATACCTGAGCAAGTTACCTAAGGACAAGGGGAAGATGGATAATACATCTATACCACCAGTGCACTCTGTTGTCTCTAAATGAAAATAGAAGGAAGAGAAAACTCAGGTTACATTGTTTTGAAATAGGTTCTCCTCTGTAATCCAGGCATTCTGCTGCCTCAGCCTCCCAAGCACTAGAATTACAGTGTGTGCCATCAAAACCAAAAATTCGATTACCTTTCATGAGTTATTTCTCTCATGCTTTATCACTAATTGCCCTCTGTGAAAAGTCATTTTGCTAACATCATGAAAGTTCACTTTACTAATAGCATGAAAGGTCATTTTACTAATATCATGAAAGGTCGCTTTATTAATACCATGCTTTTTATGAGAAAACCAAGCTAATCTTTGGAACACTCTACTGTTCAGAATGCTCAACATCCCCTATTTATGATCATTTCTGTGACTCAAATTTTGGTAAATCTGCCTCTGTCTCCAGAATCACAGCACCTTACAGTTCCGGGCAACTGTTTAGAAAATAGCGATAAAACGCTACCTATTCCCAAAGTTTCAAATTCTTTCTCTACTTATAAATAATTGTGAATAAAGGCTTCCCTCCTAAAAACCCAACATTCCATATAACAGACTTCTACTGATTTGGAAGCCAGGCCAGGTTTCTACTATACTATAGTCTGTTAATCATAAAGTCTATTAAGGAAAAAAAATGAAGATAAAATTATTTCTTAAAAAAAAAAATACAGGGCTGGAGAGATGGCCTAGCGGTTAAGAGCGCCGACCGCTCTTGCAGAGGACCCGGGTTCGATCCCCAGCACCCACATGGCGGCTGAGAACCGTCTGAAACTCCAACTCCAGGAGAACTCCAGCTCCAGGGGAATCCGACGCCCACTTCTGACCTCCGGGGCATTGCACGACACGGGTGCACAGACTTGCATGCAGACACGTATATTCGTACACATACATAAATAAATAAAATTAATAAAAAAAATACATTATTTCTTATTGGAACCAGTATTCTTGAGGTGTATGTCAGGCCCAAAATTTGTTTTAAATCTTACAGTGACCCAATACAAGATCTTTTTTTTTTTTTTTTGTCTTTGAGAGAGGGTCTTCCTGTAGCCCCAGCTGGCCTGGAACCCAGAGATCCACCTGTCTCTGCCTCCCGAGTGCTGGGATCAAAGGTGTGCTCTGTCATGCCCAGCACATCCAAACGTCTTATAGGACCTGCTTTTCTTTTCTTTTCTTTTCTTTTCTTTTCTTTTCTTTTCTTTTCTTTTCTTTTCTTTTCTTTTCTTTTCTTTTCTTTCTTTCTTATTGATTATTTATTATTTATTTTATTTATTGTATTTATTTAGTGTCCATTTTTTGAGACAGGGTTTCCCAACTGGCCTCGAACCACTCTGTAGACCAGGCTGGCCTTGAACTCAGAGATCCTCCTGCCTCTGCCTGATGAGTGCTAGAATTCAAGGCGTGCACCACCACACCCGGCTGAAAGATGGTTCTTTGGTTGCTAGTCACCATGTAGGTGCTGGGAATTGAACCCGAGGCCTCTGCAAGAGCATCGGCATTCTTAACCACTTATCCATCGCTCCAGACCTTGGACTTTTTTTTCTTTATGTGGAGGTTTTGTTGAGATCCTGAATTTCTTCTATCTATAATAACCCAACCATAGGACTGGGAACATTGTTTCTGAGGCCCACTCTTGATGAAAAAGTTCAGTTCCAACTGGGGAAAGTTACCTAAGTTTCAGAACTTCAGCCCAACATTATTATATCAATCACCTAGAAAAATACATGCCCTGCCAGGCCTGAAGTCCAAGAGCTTGGAGGAAAATAGTCATTAAAATCCACTCTGTAAGATTTGCAGTTTAAAGGGGTATACTTAAAAATAACATATATTTATAATAGGGATAGATAAAAAAAAGTGTAAGATGTGACGTAGAGATTTATACAGAAATAACAATATAAACCCGATAATTAATGGACTTGATTTCTCTGAAGTCTAGTCCAGTCATATAGCTTTAAGGAACAAAGTGTAAGACCTGGGTAATTTTATTTGGAAGGTACTCAGCTCTGCCCAGCCTTATCCACATATATAGGATATTTTAAGGCTTAGTGACATGTTTAGATTAGGTAAATTTGGTTGTAGGTTTCAGTGAAAATGGTAATACATTTGAACTAATTGGGAATATAAAATGTTAATTGTTTTGTTTTTAATTTGTTATTGAATTGCCAACAGTAACTTCTGAATTATACATCACATTGTAACACTTTTCTTTTACTGGTAGGACAATTTAAAGGAATTGAAGTTTAAATTTACTTTCCAAATAAGTAGCGTACAGTCAAGGAAACAATTTGGGTAAATTTATGAAAACTTATGCATTGGTTCCTATTTATAGGTATGTTGGTAATAAAACAGGCAATCTATAGGTCAAATATATAAATTTAAAAAACAAAAAGAGGGAGATGGGAGGTGGGGAAGTATCCCTTCTGGGATATAAATGGAAAAACTCTGTGTTCCAATCCTATTGATAAATGTTCAAATTTTGAGATCTGGAAACTAACAGGGAGGAGATTTGTATGTCCCACAGGTAAAAAAACAAATCTAAGTGCCTGAAAATGTACACATTTTGGCTGTGCAGGATGGACTTGGGAAATGCCAGCAGAGATGCTGACCCATCTCTTCATTACAGAACTAGGAACCTCAGACTGCCTGATCACAGACACTGAGCTCTCTCTGAATTCTATTGGGGTGAAGTGCTTATAATAGGCCCTAACGAATTTAAACCTTCCAGAATGCTGAGAAAACCTTCCTACCTCTCCCTTTAATAGGAAAAAGAAAACAGGAGCTAATGAAGTCATTCCCTAACTTAAATTAGAGCCAACTGTTAAATTGGTAATTTCTTATAAAACAGGTATAACTCCCTTTTTAATTGACTGATAGGCATAGGAACTGTGAAAGGATAATGCTCTAGCTAGAGCCAAATTCAATAGTAAAGTCTTAATAAGCTGTGTAATTACAATAGTAAAGTCTTTATAAGCTGTGTATTAAGCAAAATATATTAGTACAGTAAAGCTCTGATATCAGCAATGAATTTTCTGCCTAGGAGATGTTGGCTAGGGGAGTCAAACCACCCAAAATATAAAGGCCTTTGCCTATAATGGGATATATGCAAGGAAAAAGGCCGTAAGTCCCTGTTTTCGAAGACCTGGTGTGAGCATGAATAAATGTTTTGAGACATCACTGCTAATGTACAGCTGGCCTCTGAAATGCCAGAGAGCATTACCAAAGGCCACTAAAGTTAATACAGCAAAAATATTGGTCTCCTTGAGCAAGCAAGACTCCTCCATCAGGAGTCAACTTCACCTCAACTGCCTGGAGATACGTGCAACAGTGGCATCCATGTGATCTAATATATATCCCAAATCTAATGGCTATTAGCTCTCTCTTGGAGGAAGAACTCACACAGATGCCACAGGCGTATGTCCTCTAGGGATTAGGAGATGTTATAAGCACAATAAGAACTTGTCACCCTTTATAGAGAAACCACAGAATGTGGATTAGCATACCATCCAAGCATCTGTGTCTATGCTCACAGCTTAGCTTGCCATAATAATTAGTACTGCTTAAATGCCTGTACATCCAATTGCTTGTGCTTTGTTAGTATGGCTAAAAATGTATCACTGGATAAGCTGTCAACCCATGAAGGGAAACAACCTGAACAGACTAGAGTCCAAAATGACATCTCCAGAGAAAATAGACTGTTTTGCTTCTCACCCACCTGTGCCCCTTTCCCAAAGCCTAGGGAACAACTTGCAGAAGAGGAGGCGTGGTAGAATGTAAGGTCTGCAGAGAGATTGGGGTGAATTGTGAGACTACAGCAGTATAGACTGGACTCCTAATTGATCAACATGCCTCTGCATACAAGCATCTCCAACTGGACTATGGGAACTTTAGGTTGTTCAAAATTTGGACATAGATACTTGCAAATTGGTTTTACATGAATGTTACTTACATTCATTGCTTATGCTTAATAATTTGGCTCACTTCAAAAAAAATGCACCAATTACCTAATTGTACAGCAAACTGAGTAACATCAATGTTATCTGAAAACAACTGTGTTATTGTATTGTAGAATCCCTTAAAAAAATAAATAACTAAATAAATAAAAGGGGGGGGAATAAAAATACATGCCCAAGAATCCATCTTGGGTTAAAGGAACTTATTTATTCTTTTATAAAAATATCACTACATATTGTAAAAATGCCAAAGAGTCAGATGATGCTACATAAGACATTTTTGCTTCTTTTTTCAGAAGAAATGATTTATATGGAAAGTGTAATTTTTTCCTCCACTCCTCTGTGTCCCAAGTTGAAGGCACATTATATTTTAGGCTCCGTCACATCTTCTTAATGGAATGACTGCATATGCCACTTTCCTTCCAACCACAGCCACATGAAAAACCAAAGTCTCATGTGTGACAAGTAACTTCAAAGAAAAAGCTGTACCAAAATGAACAGAGCTGCATCACTAAGCTCAAAACTGTTTTCTTTCTTTACTTTTTTTTTTGAGATAGTCTCACCATGTGGCCCAAGCTACCCTTAAACTTCTGATCTTCCTGCCTTAACCTCCTAACCACTAGAATTACAAAGTGACGACTGCTTCACCCAGCTTCTTGTTTTCTCCTGCCACCCTTTCTAAATTCAGAGCTAGCTGCTCCTTCCTTAGAATGAACAACAACAACAACAACAACAACAACAACCTCCACAAACTAGTTAAAAATAGCAAACTGTCTAAAGCCCTCTAAAAGTCAACAGTTTTCTTCTCCAGGAGAAGAAAAAAGTGGATTTACACATGTAAAAATGTATCTGCACAGAAACTATGATGATTTCATTCACATGGGAAACCAACCTCAGCATCTTGACTTCATGTTTCTTCATGGCATCAAAGGTTTGTTCTTATCCAACAGATCTGTCATAAGATGATCTAGAATTCAGATCTATGTAACTTTTTAACCTTTTTCATTTCAAATTATAAAGAATATTTAGAATTTACTGCTGCAGTCTCAACTGTGCTTATCATAATAGTGTCAAAACTGGAAGACAGTTTAAAAAAAAAACCCTGAAGTCATTCACACTTGGTATTTATTTAATTGTCTTGTTTGGAACAAAAAGAAAAGAATTCACAACCTAAGCACCTGTTTCAAATGAATCATCTTCCTTTCACTTGCAAAATGATTTCTTCCCAATTAAGCAAACTACAGCAGTTTGTTATCTTGAGATAAGCAGTTTTATCTTGAGATAAAAGAAAAGCGTCTTTCCATTCCAAACCATGGAGGTAATGTGTAGAAAGACATCCACATTTCACTGGGGAAGGTGGCTGAGCGAAAGAATCAGGACTACTCACTGAGAAGACAATACAGAACTTGCCAAGTCCTGAGTTCAGAATTTCGAGATCAATATAGAAGCATCTCTGGTCAGGAAAATATTTGTCCTGTGTGCTAGGATTCCTCACACGGTCCAGCACCCACACTCAGCCTCGGGAGCCAGCACGCCCTGTACCCCGAGGCCTGCCACCCCGGGCACGCCTCATTTCACCATCTTCGATCCTTTTCCCATATTTATATCTTGAATATTCAGTAGGGTCTATAGACTCAGAACAAAGGGGAAAGAAAACCTGCTTTTTTCATTCTAAATCCAGAAACTCACTATGTGACCAGGGTCAGAAAACAACATAAAATATTCGGGATAAACAACATATTCTCCCCCTCTCAAAATTCCCTAGAGATAGCTAATGTCTCATAAGCCACAGAAGCTCTATCCTTACTTCCAAGTTCCCTGGCACATGCACTTGCTCAAATAGTTCCCATTCCTGCTTCATTGTTGAAACCCACATGGTTAAAGATATTAGACCTGGTTTGTCTAGGGTGGGAGAAGCCCTTCTCCAACCCATGGTGAATAGACAAGAAACACACAAAGAATGCTCAAAAAAAAAAAAAAAACTGCAGAGATCCCATTTGACAAGACAACAGCTATGGCTTCTGTAATTATCATTTTGCCTAGCAGGTGACCTTGGCATGCATCCTAAATCCTACAGGACTATCAGTCATTAAGAGCCATCACACTGATAGACTATTAAGTGCTCACCACACTGATAGACTATTTCTTAATTGCCATGGGATATATGGTCCATAGCTTACTTTTGTCTGTCTTAACATATCACCTTCTGCCTTTTGGCACAAGGATCCTCTTGACCACCTACTACCAAGGACACACTTCTGTCTGCAGATCCCCAGGCCATTGTGCTTCCTGTAATCCTGGGTTAGTCTGCTTGTTTCCTCCATCTCTAGGCCCCTTATGCCTTTGTTAGCCTGGGATTTTTTTTTTTTTTTATTTATTATCTTTTTTTTTTTTTTTGGTCTTTTTGAGACAAGGTCTCCCTGTAGCCCCAGCTGTCCTGGAACTCACTCTGTAGACCAGGCTGGCTTTGAACTCACAAAGATCCACCTGCCTCTGCCCCCCAAGTGCTAGGATTAAAGGCGTACGCCACCTTTTATGTGTATGAATGTACTCTCTGCATGCAGGCTGGTGCACCCGTGTCGTGCAATGCTGCAGAGGCCAGAAGAGAGTGTCGGATTCCCCTGGAACTGGAGTCAAAGACAGTTCTTAGCCGCCATGTGGGTGCTGGGAATCAAACCCGGGTCCTCTGCAAGAGCAGTAGGTGCTCTTAACCACTGAGCCATCTCTTCAGCCCGGCCTGGGATTTTAATAAACATAAAACAAAGGAGTTTGTTGCTTGAATGAGAATGAATAGTCATTGTCTTGCCAAGAATATTTTAGTAGGAAGGAAACCGGTTTGTAATCAGGAAATTCAAATATATCTATATATATATATTTATCTATAATATTATATCCACACTCCAGAAAGTGTGGAAAGAAGAAAAAATCTGGATTTAGCAGTGTTAATTGATCGAAGTCCTGATCCAGAACCCATCAGCTGTAGGAATTTTGGTTGTATCTTTTTTGCATTCTGCCTCATTTTCTCATCTGTCAAATGAGGATATAGTATCTACTGTAACTACCTTTCACCGGGGTTTGTGAAAAAACATAGCAAAAGTATTATAAAATGCAGAATGAGTTTATATACTCATGACATTATGCTCATAAGCCCAATAGACCTTGATGGGATGAAGCCTACTTCAGATAAGTTCTCTTGAGGTATGAAACAAGAAGCTGAACAAAGACTTGTGAAATCCCTTAAGATTTATGAAACTCTAATCTCTCAGGCCATAGAAGTCTGTAGATATAATCAAGATCATGAATACCACAAATATTTATACTTCTGGGCTTCCTCACCCCCACCCCCACATACTAAGGCAACAGTCCCAGACTAAGACAGGATAGAAATGTTACTAGTTATTAGGGTTAAAACATAGGCATCTGCTGTGTGGTGTGAGATAGGTGGGAGACACTGACACACACACCCTTTAAGCTTTAATCCCGGCCACTTACGAGGCAGAGTATGTACTGATCTCTGTCGACCATGAGGCCCAGCTTTGGTTTCACAGTGAGTCCAGCGCAAGCGCTATGGTACAGGAAGATCCTGTCAAAGAGGTCACCATACTTTCTATACACTTTGTTTTTCTTTTTTTCAATACAGGGTATGCTATGTAACGCCCAAAGCTGGTCTTGAACTTCAGCCCCTGCCTCAGCCCATACCTGGGACCACCACTAAGCCGCTGGGCCATGAGATCCTTGTAGCAACAGGGAAAGGTTGATTCGGTTTGTGGTGTTTCATTCTCTCTGCTCATCGAGGCTACTTCTTTTAGATATATATACTATATATATAATATATCAATATATAATATACTATATGGTCAGACTAATATTTTAATTTTTAAATATATATATATATATATATTTGGGTCAGTAGCTAAGTTATGTTTAAATTTTTTATTTGAAGAATCTATAAGAGGGCTGGCTAGATGGCTCAACAAATAAAAATGTCTGCCACCAAGCCTGACAATTTGAGCCAATCCCTAGAATTCATATAGTAGAAGGAGAGACACCATTCCCACCTCCTTCCTCTCTACACTGCAGGTTGTCCTCTACTATGGCATAAGGGTTTCCATTAAAATGTTGTTATCCTCAAAGAAACATAATTATCTTTGATAATTTCTTTGATTATTACTAGGTACACAGTTTTTTTTAAGTGTTTGCATTGGATCAGGTCCAAACTCTATCCTTATGTTATGAGACTCCAAAAGGAAAAAAAAAGACTTTCCTATTAGACAACAAACAATAAATGTCAGGAAAGGTCTCTAATAACCCTGTTCACTCTGCTTGCCTGGCTCTGGTGGAATGCTGATCTGATCAGCCCTGATACAATACTGGGTTATAAGTCCACCTTGTGGATGACAAAACCTCACATATAGATGCCCATCATGAACACAGGCCACCCACTACTCAGCTTAACAATGAACTTGAACACATGCTTCTGACATGATCTAGGGAAGCAAATGGATTCTATAGACCACACACCTGCCCCAGTCTCTCAAATGCTAGACATGATCACCATACCCAGCCAGAAAAAAATATTCTGTTGTTGATATGTGTCCTGTGGTGGTTTAGGGATGATATTTACAAGCAAAGCCACTGGGAACTGGGAGTTGAGAGACTTCAATTTGCACCACAGCTCAGTCACTTAAGAGCAACTGCCTTTTCTCTGGTCTAATTTTCAGGGATTTTCTGATTCTAAATTTTGAATTTATTATTATTATTGGTAGTAGCAGTAGTAGTAGTAGTAGTAGTAGTAGTAGTAGTAGTAGTAGCAGTAGCAGTAGTAGTAGTAGCAGTGGTGGTGTTTTAGAGAGGAAAGCGTTTATTTGTCTTACAGCTCCTGGGTCAAATTTCATCACTTAGGCAGCCCGAGGTAGGAATTCAGGGCAGGAACCTGGAGGTAGGTGCTGAAGCACAGGCCGTGGAGAAATGCTTCTTACTGGCTTGCTCCCCTGCCCATGCTTTTTGTTTGTTTGTTTGTTTGTTTTGTTTTGTTTTGTTTTGTTTTGAATGGAATTTGTTCATTAATAAGATACTGGTTTTTTTTTTTCCTCTGGATGGAGGCACAGACTTTGACAGAATTTACATGAACAACAAAATTAAAGTTCTTGTTGCCAAATAGTAACAGGATGATGCTTCAGAGCCATTGAGTTATTCCTAAAAGACTCTTGTATATAAAGAAAATTTGAAGTCATTTTAGTACTGCTTACCTAAGGCTGTTTCTAATAATTCTTTTTATATATTTTTATTGAAGTTTTGTGCATTTCATACATCATTTCTCAGTCCAATTTAGACTCACTTCCCTTTCCATGTATTGCTTGCATGTATGTAAGTGCACCCATGTTGTGTAATGCTTGTAGAGGTCAGAAGATGGTGTTGGATTCCCCTGGAACCCCCATGTAGGTACTGGGAGTTGAACCCAAATCCTCTGCAAGAGCAGCCAGTGCTCCTAACAACTGAGCCATCTCTTCAGCCCCAGATTATACATTTTAAAATGAGAGATTGTTGGGAAATTAGGCAATACATGGATAATCTCCACATGACACCATGCTGGCTGTCTTCCTTTATGTGGCCATTGCCATCAGCCTGCTTTCCTAATTCCTCTAACTGGCTGTTATACCTCAACCCCTTCTCATTCCCAGCCTCTCCTGTCTCCCTAGAGGTACTCATGTCTTCCTAAAGCTCCAGTTGCCATTTTCCCATGACTTATTTTCAGATCTGTAATCCAACTACTGAGTGTAAGTACTAGACTTTCTCAAGGGCACCTTGAATTCAACATAATCCAAAATGAAACTTGAAGACCTTCCCAGATACTTCCACAACCTGACCTACTCATGGTTCTCAGAGTTTGCTGCCAGCGCTGGACCAGAAGTATAAGCAAACCTAGGAGCATCCCTAACTCTGCCATTTCCTTCTTAATCTGAGGCTATTCTATCCTAACTATCTCAAAAACCTTTACTCTATATTTCCACTGCCATTGTTACAGACTAAGTCGTTACTGTCTCTTGCCTCAGTTATGGTTAATAGCCTTCAGAATAGAAATCCTGTGCCTCCTCATCCTGTGGCAAGAGGAGGATAGAGAGTGGATCAAAGTCAGCATATCAAAGAAGCCAGTGGCAGTGAGGAAGGCTGGAGCTCCCTTGCTCTACCCAGTGTGCACATTAAAGGCCACATGCAACAAAACAGAGCACACCCCAAAAATGTGTGCTATACAAGTGACCAAAAGCCCATGGAATATCGAAGTCATGATCTCTTAATAGCATTTACTGTTGAATTCTGTCCTTTCTCCCAGCTCTGTCCCACTTTTCCTCTTGGAACTTTTTTTTTTTTTTTTAGACAGGATCTCCCTATAGCCCCAGCTGGAACTCACTCTGTAGACCAGGCTGGCGCTGAACTCAGAGAGATCTGCCTGCCTCTGCCTCCCGAGTGCTGGGTTTAAAGGCGTGCACCACCATGTCGGGCTTAAAGGCAGTTCTTAGCCGCCATGTGGGTGCTGGGACTTGAACTCGGGTCCTCTGCAAGAGTAGTCGGTACTCTCAACTGCTGAGTCATCTCTCCAGCCCCGGAACTATTTTCTTTCCTAGTAAACTGTCTGTTCTATCACTGTCTACATGTCCTTGTCCAATTTCTTATTCCCAAACACAAGAACCTGCAAGTACCACTGTGTGCCCACCAGACCCCCATATCCATGTATAACAGTGGGTAAGCCTGCCTGAGAGATAGAATTTGTTTCTAACTGGGTGGTGGGGAACCTCAGAGAAGCCTTGAATATTTTCCTTCTCCTCTTTCTTCCTTAACAAGTAGACTCCTCTCAGCAGCCAATCAATTTCTTTCTTTCCTCCCCTCTTCTGCTAAGCATTTCCAGTTTAATGCATTGTTTCTACAATACTGAGAAACTAACATTCAGCCTGGTAGAGCGTCCTCTTCCAGCTACACCTGCAGTTTCAGGGAGCCAATTGTTTCTGAAAAACTTGTTTTACTAACCAAAATTTAGACACTTTTTGTAAACTGAAAGCCTTTTTTGTTTACTGCCCCTGCTCTGGTGCAACTATGGTGATCTGATATAACTATGGTTATTGGTTTTGTACCTGAAATTATGTAATTGTGGTTTTAGGTTTTATAAACCCTGCTCTGCATCAACTATGGGTCAGAAATTCTTTTGGGCCTCAATCCCCTCTCTAAACCCCTACTAATTATTTAAAGGACTCTTAAGTTGACCACTACTATTGGCATCCTTCTGTGCTTCATGTTGGGCATTACACTGGGACTACCACTATGTGCAGCTGCACCAGCCAAGGATGGTGGTGCCCACATGGAGGGTGCCAGTCAAAGATGGTGGCAGCACCCATTTGGAGACTCTAGGTTCATTGCACATCTCCTCTTCTCTAGACTTTCCCATGCTGCCAGAATTTTGCTAATCCATCTCTACTCCTTTCCTTTCTTTCTTCATCTCCTATTACTTTCCCTAGGTGGCTGCCTAGAGCCCTGAGACAGTAGCAGTAGTGATGGCAGCTCATAGCTAAGTCTTTCTAGCACTCAAGGTGATCTCCCAGAGACTCATCCCCATCCTAGCACAGGCTACCTGTAGGAGGGAGAGGCTACATCCAGCACAGGATCTGAGGCACCAAGGAAGTGAATACAGGAGTAACATGAAGGCTGACTGTTGCCTGTAAGATCCCCATTTCTGGTAATTTAGGGTGTTGCTCCTGCTAAGGGGCCCAAGGCTCACCTTTATCCCTTGGGGTCAACCCCTGGGAGGAATGTGGGTTCAGAGTCTGGGTTCCACCTACATGGGCCCAGAAGCTTAAGACCCAGACACAGGCAGCAGTGCAGCTTGGTAGGCTGGGCACAGGTCAGGTTAGGCAATGAATGCTTGCCCTCTGCATTCTAGTTGAGTCTGCTTGGCACTTCCCAGCTGCCATCATGCGTCCTCTTTTCTTCTGGCTCCTTATATCCTAACTGTTCTCATGTCCTTTCTGTTCCTTACTATAGACAGCCCTATCCCTTGAAGGATTTAATCTTACAGGTTGTAAGACATTCCTTTAAGGAGAAATGGAAGGAGGGAGGGAGAGAGAGAGAGAGAGAGAGAGAGAGAGAGAGAGAGAGAGAGAGAGTTAGTTGTACTTTTAACTTGGATGGTCAATCTGGGGAAAAGACCAGAGCCATTCATGGAGAGATGCCTCCTCTATGAACGTAGCAGCTCAGGGCTTTTTAGACCCTCTTAGAATTAAAAAGACCTTATCCACACAGGCAAAAGAAATAACCTCAGAAATGCCCATAACAGGAACTTGTATCCCAATATTGCAGGACTCAGTCCTAGGAGAGAACAACATGGAAGATGAATCAGTCATAAGCACCTGGCAGTTAAAACCAGTTTCTGAAAATCTTACATGACATGTTTAGAATCACCGAGATTGTCTGGTAACAGGTCTTGAACACACAGGTGAGGGTTGCTTTGGGATGCCTTCCCCACTGCAGAAGCTCTTCATTTCTTGTCTCTCCCCTTAAGATTCTCATTGGAAAATCGTCTTAAATTCCCTTGAGTTCCCTACTGTGAGCAATCATCAGGAACTGAAAAAAGTTTGATCCTGAAAACCTAAAGAAAAAGTCCAATATAACTCCCCAATATAAGCTGGGTGATAGAGAAGTTTGTCCAAAAGCTAGAGAAGTTTAAATCATAACACCATCCTAAAGCCAGACCTATTTTCTATAAATCAGATAAAATGGTCTGAGGTGCCTTATGCTCTGGCCTCCATGGCCTGGTACCAGGATGGAAGAACATGCACAAAGGAAGATCGAATGGGGAAATCTCTGATGTCCTAGATAACCTCAATTTGTGTTCAAACTCTACATCCTAATGGGAAAACAATGGGTATTAGAACACAGAAAATTAAATATCTTCCCCCACTCCATGGAGCCCCCAACAGCCTCCATATTCTATTTACCTTAGGTCATCAGGAAAGATGGAGCTAAGTCCTTTGGGGCACACAATAAGTAGATCTTCCCATCATCCATACACTCATTCCTAACAACACTCGCCCTAAGGGAAGTACCTGCACCCTCAAAGGACAATTAGAGTCCCCCCTCCTCTTTTTTTNTTTTCAGTCACAGGCCTTTAGCAATGCAAAGACATTATTAGGAAGCTGATCTGAAGACCCATTCCAACTTACTAGGAACTTTCAGCTTAAACCCCTCTTTTGTAAAAAAAAAAATGTGTACATATATGTGATTTTGCATGTTTCAGCATGTGTGTGTGTGTATGTGTGTGTGTGTGTGCCTGTATATGTATGTATGAAAGTGAATCCCAGAAGTTGACATCAGATGGCTATCTCAATCACTCTCTACTTTATTCTGATGGACAGGCTCTTTCACTGACCCCGGAGCTTTCCAGTTCAGCTAGTCTCGCTAGCCAGTTTGCCAAGGGAATCCTGTCTCTGTCTCTTGAGAGTTGAGATAACAGGTGGGCTGCCATGCAAACTCAACTTTTACATGCATGCTAGGGTCCAAACTCCAGTTCTTAAGCTTGAGCAGCAAGTGCCTTATCACCCCAGTTTTTTTTTCCAATTTATTTTAATTTTATGTTTATGAGTGTTTACCTGGATGCATGTAAGTGGAATGCATCTTTGCAATGGCAACAGAGGGCAGAAGAGGGTGTTAGATCCCTTGGAATTGGAGTATGGACTATGGTTAGTGGGCATGTGGGTCCTGGGAACTTTCTTTGCAAGAGCAGCCAGAGCCATCTCTCTAGCTCCCACCCTGTTGTTAACTTTAGCAGCTTTGATCTTACCCTGGAGGACCTGTACTTAAGTCCCGATTACTTGGTTTGTCCTTAGGGAGAAACAGAGGCTGTAGAAGGGAAGAAGACATTCATGCAGACAAACTATTTCCTTGGGATTCTACAGAGCATCTGCTCAGGGTGCATACTCTCCCCCAACAGTAACACACTGTTTGGGATCCTAAACAACAGCAGGGTCTCACAGGCATAGGATGATGATCGAGTCTCATTGCAAGAATAAAAAAATTATAACAAGAAACCTTTTTACTATGATAAGATCAGGGAGGTTCATCAAGGCTAATTGAAATTTTCAAGAAACTCACTAACCTGTACTCATCCACCTCTTTGAGCCAGCCAGCAGTTGATATCTGTAGAAAGTTTCCAAAGATGGAAATGGTACTGTAATAGGAAAAAACTATGAGAAACCACAGCTTTAAAATCAGAAACCTGGGTGGGGACAAAGTGGGAAGTCACTCCTTTATTCTTACTGGCACAGGTGCATGGGAGTAATCCTCAAATTCTGAGCAATAGGCAACAGTTCTTTTCATAATATATATATATATATATATATATATATATATATATACATTTATATTATATTATTATATAATTTAGGATCATTTCCTACACTGGCATTGGTGGGGATTGGGGTCATAAGACTTTTCAGTCTATGTGACTTGAATCATAGGTTTTTAACCTATGGACCTTTATTCTTTTACAAGCCATAGGTTGAAATTCCAAGCAGGGAAGAACCTTTACAAACTCAAAAGGTAAAGATTATACGGTGGGTTTCTTACGCTAGTAGGAGGGCTGGTTTCCTGGGTAACTAGGATTTGTTTTCTTAAGCCTCCAGGGGCTGATAAACAGGGCCTATTTTCTCAGGTTATCTTCTGGGTTTTTTTATTTATTAATTTAATTTTCTTCCTTAATAATTTCAGCTTTCTGCTTGAGGACCTCAGATCCCACAGACTGGGCTGCTGGATACTGCCTTCTCAGTGTTCAATAACCAATATTAGGAGGAAGACAAGACAAGGAGGGGAAAGAAAAGTTTGGGCCAAGTCCATCTACAAACAGACAGTTTCTGAAAAATCTCAGAGATAAACAGTAGCCATCAGGCATGTGAATGCACCAAATGCCCCCACCCCACACAGCCATGTCTGACCTGTAAGGATCAGAAGCCTGGCATTAGAAAGTTAGAATGTGCCAAGCATGGTGGTGCATGCCTTTAATCCTAGCAGGGAGGCAGAGGCAGGCAGATCTCTGTGAGTTCAAGGCCCACCTGGTCTACATAGTGAGCTCTAGGCCAGCTGGGACTAAAGGGAAACCCTGTCTCAAAAAGACACACACACAAAAAAAAAAGTTAGAAAGTGCCTTGTCCTTCACCAGGCAGAAAGGGGCCAACCCCTTAACATCATGGCCCCCTTATAGGATTTGAGGGTACTCAAACAAATGGAATGGCAGATTAAAAATGCAAAAATGCAGCTTTATAGTATTAGAAAAAAGGTGGCATATATGTTAGATCTATGCAGGTGTGAACCCTAGATAAAAGACAGGCACACCAAACTTAAGGTCACTCTGGGGCATATTTCTTCAGGAATCGTCAGGGCTAACAAGCTTGTTGGCACATGGCAGCTACCAGTAGCAATGGTGACTGGGGCAAGACCCTTTAAACCCATTGGGCAGGGCCTCAGGTAAAGGAGAATAGGTCATAGATTGACAGTTTCTGGAGGAAGTGGACATCTGTGTCTCCTTTGAATCCTGGGTGACTCAGACAAAACCAGTAGATATATAGACATAAACCATCTACTTTGTTTTTACTAAATACACTCATTTGATATTATTGTTATATATGTTCATGATAATTGTCATCATGTGTCATTTAGTGTCTAAGCTTAGGGTAAACTTGTTATGCTCATGTAATTCCTAAAAATAACCAAGTGACAACATCTGTGGCCATTTCATTTTTACATTTTCTTATTGCAAACTAAAATGACCATTTTTGACATGCCTAATTTAAGGGTCAGGGTATATGTGTATCTGTATGTAAATATATACATTTTAGAGTGATTTGTAACTAAATTTACAATTGTAATATTAAGATATGAGAACTATTATCTGCCAGCCTGTACTGTTTAAAAAAAAAAAATGAGGGCTAGAGAGATGGACTAGTGGTTAAGAGTGCCAACTACTCTTGCAGAGGACCCGGATTCGATTCCCAGCACCCACATGGCGGCTGAGAACCGTCTTTAACTCCAGTTCCAGGGGAATCTGACATCCTCTTCTGACCTCTGCAGCATTGCATGACATGGGTGCATAGACCTGCATGCAGACAGTACATTCATACACATAAAAAAAAATTAAGCGGAACACGGTGGCACATGCCTTTAATCCCAGCACTCGAGAGGGGCAGAGGCAGGCGAATCTTTGTGAATTCTAGGCCAGCCTTGTAGTAAGTTCCAGGACAGCCCCCACAGGTTAGCCATAACCCACCAATCTCAAAAACTCAGAAATAGAAATGAGTGACACAGAGAGGAGATTTAATCAGTGTGGCCATGGTGTGGGAGGCACACAGAAAACAGCCCTGGGTCCATCTCTGGGGTACTGACATGAGGTTTACATTTAAGACATCAAGATAAAATCAGACAATCTAAAACACCCAAGGGAAATGATTATAGGCACAAAAACAAGACCAATTAATAACCTTAGCCCTGAGAATAATATATTTCCTCAGGCAAATCATAATCCAATTCCTTGGAGAAAGCCATAGCTGAAGGAAGGGTTCCAAAGAGAATGGTTGGCACAGCTTTTAGAGACCAGTGACCTAAAAACGAACTGTCCCAGGTGGGCTTCTAAGAAATAGGCCTTGCCCCTCTACAAAGACTTGAAAGAATAATGTTCCATAGTCTGAAAGGAAGATGGACCTTCAATGAGAATGATAACTGCCCTTGAAGAATGATGCTGCCCAAGGTTCCCTGGTATACGTTCCCACTCAAATGACTTCAGATGGCCATCAAGGCACTTCAAGAAACTTTTATTTATTTTCATTTTATGTGTATGAGTCTACATGTATGTATGTATGTATGTATGTATGTATGTATGTATGTATTATACCTGTGTGTGCAAGTTCCCACAGAGGCCAGAATAGGGCATCAGATCCCCTGGAACTGAGTTCAAAATGGTTTTGAGCCACCACATGGGTATTGGGAACTAAATCCTGGTCCTCAGCAAGAATACCAAGTGTTCTTAACCATTGGGCCATCTCTTTAGTCCCTTCCTGCTTCAGGTAACTCTTTATGTGGTAGATAAAATGTCAGTTTTCTTTCCACTGTTGGGACATCATTCTCTGCTTTACTTGGTAACTCAGTATTCCTTATTAAATAAACATGTATTACCCAGTGTTGATGTCAGTATGTCAAAGCCAATGATGCTACTGTTGTCAGCCACAGACTTGGGAATTATATAGCCCAACAAGAAAGTATAACATTGGGAGTCCTCACCTAAAAGTTGGAGGACACTCCTATACATAGCTTATTTCCCTAGATAGATTCAGTAACATATGACTATCTACTGGAGTTATAGACAGTTGCTAGCTGCCATGTGAGTGCTGGGAATGGAACCTGGGTCTTCTGGAAGAACAACAAGTTGTTTGTTTGTTTGTTTGTTTGTTTTGAGACAGGGTCTCAACTGTAGCCCCAGCTGTCCTGGAACTCACTATGTAAACCAGGCTGGCCTTAAACTCACAGATATCTGCCTGCAGCTGCTGGGATTAAAGGTGTGCACTACCACACCCAGCCTTCTAACAGTAAGTGTTCTTAACTGCTGAGTCATCTCTACAGCCCCGGCTTCTGTATTTCTTATGTAGTCTCCAAATATTGGATAAATGCATAAAGCTCCTTTTTTTTAATCTGCTGACATATCAAACAAGTATAGAGCTCATTTTTAAAAACACTTTAAATTGTTATAGTTTTATTTATTATAGAATTTCCTATAATTAGAAACATGTAGTACTAGGTGTTTGTGTTTAACTTGCTTCACCCAACAAAATAGGAATGTGTAGTTTCTTTGCTTTCATTCCCCAGTAGCTTTCCATTCTATGACTCTGCCACAATGAACTGCTCCAGGCAGTTGAGCAATTAGTTTGGGTCTAGATTTAGGCAATTTGCTATTTATTCTCTTTTGGACATGTTTTTACCAGCCTGCCTGGGATTTGATATTTAAAATGCATTTCTTATAGGCATAAGTGAGTCTTGTTTTTCTATGCACTCTAATGGTCTGTCTTTGGGGGCATAAGGAAGGCTTATAGATGAATGGGATAAATGCAAGCATAAAATATTTACAGAGGCTTGCTTTCATCTTTCCTTAAATTATGCATGCCCGATGGAACAACAACAACAAAAGAACTGTCACACACACACACACACACACACACACACACACACACACTGAAACAGTGAAGTTCTCCCACAAACAATAATCCTCTGTTTAAAAAAAAAAACTCTGGAAAGACTCAGAAAAAGATGCAAGACATGTATGGCAGATGCATGAACTCTGGTAAGGTGGGGCATGGAAAGGGAAATGAGTCTAAATTGGATTGAAAAATGTATTATGTATGAAAAAGTTTAATAACAATAAAAATATATTAAAAATAATAAATAAAATATTTAAAAAATACAGAAAGAAAAAAATTATGCCCACTGTTAACCTAGTGGTTCTAAAAGCATGTTCTGTGAACCTTAAGGGCTTCACTGGGACCCTTTCAAGAGTGTACATGGACAAACTATTTCCACCACAGTACTAAATATCCTTTGCCTTTTTTTTTTTTTTTTTTTACAATTTTTTTGTTATGGTTTGGAAGTGTCTCTCAAAGAGTCCTGTGTTAGAGATTTGGTCGTCAGCCTACTGGTGGGAACTTTGAGGGTGTGGGTCTAGTGGAAGGAAGTTAGGGCATAAGGGGCGTACCCTTCATAGGGATATTGAAGACCCACTCCTTTCACATCCACCATGTGGGGAGCAGGCCTTCTCCACTATATACTCAAACCAGAATATACTGTTGTCACAAACCCAAAGCAACCAAGGTCAAGCCAGCAAGGACTGAAGCCTCTGAAACCAGGAGCCAGCATAAACTCTCATCTTTTAAATCTTTTAAATCTCAGGTAGTGCTTTCCTAACAGAATGGCGACTAACTCCACTGTCCTATAGAAGAAGCAAGAGTTAGTTACAGGCCCTTTGCCCTTGCAGCCGGCACCCAGCGCCATTGTGAGTCTGTGTGTAGGGGACTCAGGCTGGGGTCTTGCTAAGACAAGCTGAAGCACAGGAGCCCAGACCTCGCTCCAGAGAGGTAGAACATAGGATAGATTGTTTCTTGGGATGCTGGATAGTTGATTTGCCAGTTCATAGCAGGGAAGCCATGAACCGGCCTGCTTGGGTCCAAACCCAAAACCCTGGTAGGGTGTGGCTGCCTGGGCGGAGCTGCCCTTGCCCTTGCAGCCGGAACCCAGCACCACTGTGAGTCTGTGTGCAGAGGGCTCAGGCTGGGGTCTTGCTAAGACCACCTGAAGCACAGGAGCCTGGACCTCACTCCACACAGGTGCCAGGCCATGTGCTAAGTCAGTAATATTTACCCTCCCCCCAACTGTAATTGAGGAGAGAGTATCCAAGTGGATTTTTTTTGGAGAACCTTCAGAACGGGAAGAGAAGAGTGGCTTAGACTTCCAATATCCAATATATAAACAAAATTGAAAACCTGAAACCTAGACATCTTTATTAAAGGAACAATTGATGATGAAGATCTCACAATCATGAATATATACGCACCAAACGCCAGTGCACCAAACTTTATAAAGACAATTCTTCAGAATCACAAGGAACAGATTAACCCCAACACACTAATAGTAGGGGACTTCAATACCCCACTAAGTCCTTTAGACAGATCAACAGGACAAAGGATAAACAGAGAGACATCTGAACTGAATGATACAATACACCAAATGGACCTCGCAGACATCTATTGAATATTTCACCCAAACACCAGAGAATACACTTTCTACTCAGCACCTCACAGAACATTCTCCAAAATAGACCATATACTGGGACACAGGGAAAAACTCAACAAATACAAAAAGATTGAAATAATCTCATGCATTCTATCAGACCACAGTGCAATAAAACTCAATATCAACACCAAGATAAACCGTACAACCTACAAGAACACATGAATACTAAACAACACTCTCCTGAATAATGAATGGGTCAAGGAAGAAGTAAAGAAAGAAATAAAGAAAGAAAAACATTCCTGGAACTGATTGACAATGATAATACAACACAGCAAAACCTATGGGACACTTTAAAAGCAGTCCTAAGAGGGAAGTTTATAGCTCTAAGTGCCTACAGTAAAAAACAAAACAAAACAGAAAGATCACAAGTGAATGATCTAACACTACAGCTAAAAGCGCTTGAGAGACAACAACAAATGAACCCTAAATGCAGCAGATAAGAAGAAATAACAAAAATCAGAGCAGACATCAATGAAATAGAAACAAAGAAAACCATACCAAAAAAAAATCAATGAATCCAAAAGTTGGTTCTCTGAGAGAATAAACAAGATAACAGACCTCTAGCCCAATTAACCAAAAGAAAGAATTAACAACTCCAAATCAATATAATCTGTGATGAAAGGGGAAATATCACAACAGACAATGAAAAGTTCCAGAAAATCATATGGGAATACTTCAAAAACCTATACTATACTAAGTTTGAAAACCTAGAAGAAATGGATGAATATCTGAAATCCTGGGAATCACCAAAGCTCAACCAAGAAGAGATCGACAGCCTAAATAGACCAATAGTACAGGAAGAAATTGAAGATGTAATAAGTAGCCTAACAACCAAAAAATGGCCCAGGCCCAGATGGTTTCACGGCAGAATTCTATAAAATATTTCAAAAAGACGTACAGCCATTACTACTCAAGTTGTTTAGAAGATTACAAACGGAGGGAGTTCTCCCAGATTCCTTCTATGAAGCCAGCATCACAATATTATCAAATCCAGGCAAAGATGCAACCAAAAAGGAAAACTATAGACCCATCTCCCTAATGAACATAGACGCCAAAATTCTAAACAGGATACTGGCAAATTGCATACAGACCCACATCAAGAAGATCATCCATCATGACCAAGTTGGATTCATACCAGAGATGCAGGGATGGTTCAACATATGGAAATCAATACATATCAAGCATATAAATGGACTGAAAGACAAAAACCACACCATCATCTCAATTGACGCAGAGAANTGAATATTTCACCCAAACACCAGAGAATACACTTTCTACTCAGCACCTCACAGAACATTCTCCAAAATAGACCATATACTGGGACACAGGGAAAAACTCAACAAATACAAAAAGATTGAAATAATCTCATGCATTCTATCAGACCACAGTGCAATAAAACTCAATATCAACACCAAGATAAACCGTACAACCTACAAGAACACATGAATACTAAACAACACTCTCCTGAATAATGAATGGGTCAAGGAAGAAGTAAAGAAAGAAATAAAGAAAGAAAAACATTCCTGGAACTGATTGACAATGATAATACAACACAGCAAAACCTATGGGACACTTTAAAAGCAGTCCTAAGAGGGAAGTTTATAGCTCTAAGTGCCTACAGTAAAAAACAAAACAAAACAGAAAGATCACAAGTGAATGATCTAACACTACAGCTAAAAATGCTTGAGAGACAACAACAAATGAACCCTAAATGCAGCAGATAAGAAGAAATAACAAAAATCAGAGCAGACATCAATGAAATAGAAACAAAGAAAACCATACCAAAAAAAAATCAATGAATCCAAAAGTTGGTTCTCTGAGAGAATAAACAAGATAACAGACCTCTAGCCCAATTAACCAAAAGAAAGAATTAACAACTCCAAATCAATATAATCTGTGATGAAAGGGGAAATATCACAACAGACAATGAAAAGTTCCAGAAAATCATATGGGAATACTTCAAAAACCTATACTATACTAAGTTTGAAAACCTAGAAGAAATGGATGAATATCTGAAATCCTGGGAATCACCAAAGCTCAACCAAGAAGAGATCGACAGCCTAAATAGACCAATAGTACAGGAAGAAATTGAAGATGTAATAAGTAGCCTAACAACCAAAAAATGGCCCAGGCCCAGATGGTTTCACGGCAGAATTCTATAAAATATTTCAAAAAGACGTACAGCCATTACTACTCAAGTTGTTTAGAAGATTACAAACGGAGGGAGTTCTCCCAGATTCCTTCTATGAAGCCAGCATCACAATATTATCAAATCCAGGCAAAGATGCAACCAAAAAGGAAAACTATAGACCCATCTCCCTAATGAACATAGACGCCAAAATTCTAAACAGGATACTGGCAAATTGCATACAGACCCACATCAAGAAGATCATCCATCATGACCAAGTTGGATTCATACCAGAGATGCAGGGATGGTTCAACATATGGAAATCAATACATATCAAGCATATAAATGGACTGAAAGACAAAAACCACACCATCATCTCAATTGACGCAGAGAAAGCCTTTGACAAAATCCAGCATTCCTTCGTGTTTAAAGTCCTAGAGGGAATTGGACTGGACGGACCATTCCTCAATGTAATCAAAGCCATATACAGTAAACCCACAGACAATATCATCCTAAATGGGGAAATGACAGAAGCATTCCCCTTAAAGATAAGAACAGGGCAAGGCTTCCCCCTGTCAGCACTCCTTTTCAATATAGTGCTTGAAATCCTTGCTAGGGCAATAAGGCAAGAAGGAAATTAAAGGAGTTCTAGTTGGAAAAGAGGAAGTCAAACTAATCCTTTTTGCTGATGATATGATTGTCTACTTAAGGGATGCTAAGAACTCCACCAGAAAACTCCTAGAAATGATTAAATACTTCAGTAAAGTGGCAGGATACAAAATAAATCTAGAAAAATCAGTAGCCTTTCTTTACACCAAGCAACTGAAGAAGGAATACAAGGAGACCTTCCCACTCACAATAGCCTCAAAAACAATAAAATACCTAGGAACAAACCTAACCAAAGACACCAAGGATCTCTACAACAAAAATTTTAAACCCCTGAAAAAGGAAATTGAGGAAGACATCAGAAGATGGACAAACCTCCCATGCTCATGGATTGGGAAAATAAATATAGTAAAAATGTCCATCCTACCCAAACTAGTGTACAGATTTAATGCAATCCCAATCAAAATCCCCAAGAGTTTCTTCACAGGCTTGGAAAAAAAAATCCTCAATTTCATTTGGAAAAACAAAAGACCCCGAATAGCCAAAGCAACCCTGAGTGAAAAGAGCAATACAGGGGGGATCGCTATACCAGACATCAAACTATACTACAGGGCTATAGTCATAAAAACAGCCTGGTACTGGCACAAAAACAGACCAGTTGACCAATGGAATAAAACTGAAGATCCAAACCTGAGCTCATACAATTTCAGCCACCTCATATTTGACAAGGGGGCCAAGAAGACACAATGGAGGAAAGACAGCATCTTCAGCAAGTGGTGCTGGCAAAACTGGATCACCACTTGTAGAAGAATGAAATTAAACCCCTACCTCTCACCTTGTACAAAAGTCAACTCCAGATGGACCAAAGACCTCAACGTGAAACCCCAAACTCTGGAGGTGATAGAAGAGAAACTTGGCAGCAGACTACAAGACATAGGTGTAGGAAAAGACTTCCTAAATCAGACAGCAGCTGCACAAGAAATAAGATCGACAATTGACAAATGGGACCTCATTAAACTCAAAAGCTTCTGTACATCAAAAGAAACAATAAAGGAAGTAAAGAGAAAACCCACTGAGTGGGAAGAAACCTTTACTGCAGATACATCTGACAAAGCATTAATTTCCAGAGTATACAAACTACTCAAAAAACAAAGAAAAAAGAAAACAAATGAATCACTCAAAAGATGGAGCAAAGAGCTGAATAGAGACTTCACAGAGGAGGAACTAGAGATGGCTGAGAAACATCTTAAAAACTGTTCAACGTCACTAATAATTAGGGAAATGCAAATTAAGACCACTCTAAGATATCACCTCACTCTGATAAGACTGGCCAGGATCAAGAAAACAAATGATACCAAGTGCTGGAGAGGTTGTGGGGAAAGGGGAACACTCATCCATTGCTGGTGGGAATGTAAACTTGTACAGCCACTATGGAAAGCAGTGTGGAGAACCCTTGGAAGACTCAAAATGAGCTTGCCATTTGACCCAGTCATACCACTCCTGGGTATATACCCACAAGACTCATCTTACTGCAGAAATACATGCACACCTATATTTATTGCAGCTCTGTTCACAATAGCAAAAAGCTGGAACCAACCCAAATGCCCCTCAACTGACGAGTGGATAGAGAAAATGTGGTACATGTACACAATGGAGTTCTATGCAGGGGTAAAGAAAGACAACATCATGAACTTTGCAGGTAAATGAATGGAGCTAGAATATATTATATTAAGTGAAGTAACACAGTCCCAGAAAAGCAAACAACGAATGGTATCCCTCATCTGCAGATGCTAGCACCAATAACCCAGTTCTAAATATTTCTTCTGGAGAGGGATGCATATTAAAAGAACAACAACAGAAAGACTGCATCAGAAAACTGACTGAAACGGTGAATTGGGAGGGGTGGGAGGGGTGGTAGAGGGACATGGGTTCAACAAGTATCCAGTCTTGCCCAAACACTGTCTATAGGTTACATGGTGTTTTAGGACTTAGTAAAAGTAAATATGTGTATATTAAACAACATTGGTTTAAAGGTTCTGATAAAAATGGTAACGCACCTTAGTTAAATGGAAATATAAATTGTTGTCGTCCACATTTGTTTTACTTAAAATCTGTATAACAACAACTTTGGGATTGTCACATACAAATGTTCTCTATAATTTTTTTTGTTGTACAGTATCATCTTGTAGCATTCTCTTTTACCTGTAGGATGATTTAACTTAAGAAATTAAGTTTGCTTCCCAAGTTAACAACATACAGTCACCCAAAACAACTTGGGTGAATTTGATGAAATCTGTGCCTTGATTCCTGTCTATAAGTACGTGTACTACAACTGCCCTTTTTGACCCATGGGTCAAAAAACAAAATCCTAAAATAAAAAAGGGGGGTACATATATATATGAAATCTTTTTGTCAAAAACTTTGCAATTTAAATCTTAAATCTAACTACGGGAAAAGATTTATATGTTCCCACAGGTCAAAACATCACCAACTTAATGGCTGAGAAAGAAAAGACACAGCTTTGCATTGTGTAGCATGTACCAGGAAGTGCCAGCAGAAAGGTTGACCCATCTGAACATTGAAAGGAAGAAAAGCCTCAGACTGCTACAGGCATCAAACCCCTCTGTGGATCCTAGGTGCCACAAAGATTTAATATGAGAGATTTTCTTACCTCTCCTTCATAGAACAAGGAGAAATGTGATGATGATGATGAGGTTGTTCTCTAACTGTAAATTGGAGCCAACTCTTATAGAGGTAATCTCTTATAAAACTGGTAAAACTGCCTTCTTTAATTGACTAATAGACATAGGAACTGTGAAAAGGATTATTCTCTATTCAGAACCAAATATAATATTAAATCTCTTTAAGCTGTACACTTAAGCAAAATATATTAATACAGGAGAGCTCTGATATCAGCAATGGATTATTCTACCAAGGAGATGTTGGCCAGGGGATCCAAGGCCCCCCAAAAGGTAAAAGCTTCTTGTCTGTAAACTGGGATACCTGCAAGAAGAGAGGCGATAAGGCCCTGCTGTCGAAGACCTGATGTAAGCATGGGAAAGATATATTGAACCCACACTTGCTAGTGTACAGTTGGTCTCTGGAATACTAGAGAGTGTTACCAAAGGGCACTAAACCAACAAAGCAAATATAGGTCTCCTTGAGTCAAACAAAACTCCATCAGCACCAGCTACACCTCGCCTGCCTGGTAATACTGTGCAGCAGTGGCAGCCATACGCCCATATATCCCAAATCTAATTGGCTATTAGCTCTCTCCTTGGAGGAATAACCCATGGCTGATGCCACAAGCTTACATCCTCTAGTGGTTAAGAGATGTTATAAGCCACAGTAAGACCCTGCCATATTTTACAGAAAAAATGTAATTCATGGATAAACATGCCATCCAAATATCCGTGTCTATACCAAAGTAACCTATCATAACAATTAGTACTGTTTAAATACCTATATATCTAATTGCTTGTGCTTCATTAGTAGGATTAAAAGGTTATTCCTGGACAAACTGTCAGCCCATGAAAGGAAACAGCCAGAATTGACCAGAGTCCAAAATGACAGCTCCAGAGAAAGTAGACTATTTTGCTTCTCGTCCACCTGTGCTCCTTTTCTAAGCCTAGAGAAAATCTGTGGAAGAGGGGGCATGGTAAGAATGTAAGGGCTGCAATTGGGGTGAATGGTGAAACTACAGCAATATAGACTGGACACTTATTTGATCAACTTGAAGGAACATACAAGCCCCTCAGCTGGATGGTGGGACCCTTGGACTGTGTGGGTTTGGGCACCACTGCTTGCAAATTGGTTTTACATGAAGGATGCTTGTACTCATAAATTATTACTTATTGTTAAAAAATGAAAATAAATAAATAAATAACCAATAAATAAATAAAATAAAATAACAAAATAAAAAGGGCAAAAAAAAAAACCCAGTTGACAAATGGGACCTTATTAAACTCAAGAGCTTCTGTACAGCAAAAGAAAAAATCAAAGAAGTGAAGAGAAAACCCACAGAGTAGGAGGAAACCTTCACCAGTGATACATCTGATAGAGCATTAACATCCAAAGTGTATAAACTACTCAAAAAACAAAGGAAGAAGGAAACAAATGACCTACTCAAAAGATGGAGTAAAGAGTTGAACAGAGACTTCACAAATGAAGAAGTAAAGATGGCTGAGAAACGTCCTAAAAGGTGTTCAACTTCTCTAATAATTAAGGAAATGCAAATTAAAACCACCTTAAGATTTGATCATACTCTACTAAGACTAGCGATGATCCAGAAAACAAAGGATACCAAATTCTGGAGAGGTTGTGGGAAAAGATAAACACTCATCCGCTGCTGGCGGGATGGCAAACTCATGCAACCCTATGGAAAGCAGTGTGGAGAACTCTCAAGAAACAAAATGAGCCTATGACCTGACCCACTCATACCATTCCTGGGTATATACCCACATTCTCATCCAAGTGCAGAGATTATAGGCATGCACCATCATGCCCAGTTTACATGGTGCTAAGAGTGGAATACAGGCCTTCATGCATGCTAGACATGCACTCTACCAACTGAACTGCAGCCCTAACCTCCATACAGTATTAACAAAGAACATCAAGATTCTTTGTTTGGGTTATCACATATTAAATGGAATTCTCAAAATTTCTACCTAAAATCACAGCTATTTTAAGGAAAAAAACCCCACTAAACCTTTCAACCAACAACATGGAAGTGATTAGATAGAAATTCTATATTTCAACTTAAATCTGCAATTTTTTTTATTTTTTTGTTGAATTTTTGTGGATTTTCATGAAATATATTTTGATGATGTTTAGGTCCTCCCCCCACCTGCGCTTTGTCTTACTACTCCATACTTTTAGCTATTAAAATGTCACATTCTTAGTTGTAGAACATTTTGTAATTCAGAAAGTATGTTCTAATTTGATTTCCTATAGTCACTTTAATAGTCCTATGAGGTGGCATGCCACATTTGGTTACTAAGATAGTTTTGTGAAACAATATGTGGTAGTCCTGGGATGGAATGTTACATATGTGCTGCCATAGTCCTAGGAAGCAGTATGTCCATGTGGTTACTATGATAGTCTTATGTGCTGTTACATGTGGTTACTATGATAGTCCTGGGAGGCAGTATGTTGTTACATGTGGTTGCTATGATAGTTTTACACGTTGTTATATATGATTACCATGATATCCTGGAGTTGTATGAAATGTGGTTACTAAGATAGTCCTGGGAGGCAGTATGTTATTCAACCTTTTGTCTCTATGACAAATACCTGAAAGAAACAACTTCAGAAGAAGAAAGATGTACTTTGCTTCATGGTTTGAGAGCTTTTCAGTCCACAGTCATTTGACTGCATTGTTTCCAGGCCAGTTCCAAGCCAGTGGTGAGGTACATCACCATGGCAGGAGTGTGTGGTAGAGCAAATTGTCTCATTTCATGGCATCCAGGAAGCAGACACTGGAATGGTGCGGGGGGGGGGGCGGTATTTTTTTCAAGATATATTGCCAGTGTCCCATTTCCCCTAGTAGGCCCCTTCCACATCTGCTCCCAAATGTCTAGTCCAATTTTTAAACCATCTGTATTAGTCACTTTTCTGCTGCTGTGATAAAACCACCATGACCGGGGCTGGAGAGATAGCCTAGCGGTTAAGAGTGCCAACTGCTCTTGCAGAGGATCCTGGTTCGATCCCCAGCACACACATGGCAGCTGAGAACCATCTTTGACTCCAGTTCCAGGGGAATCCGCCACCCTCTTCTGATCTCCACGGCATTGCACGACTTGGGTTCTCAAACCTACATGCAGACAGTACATTCATACACATACAAGAATAAATTAAAAAAAAAAAAACCCACCATGACCAAGGGAATTTATAAAAGGAAGAGTTTATTTGAACTTATGATTGACAGTTCCAGGGAATTAGAGTTCATCATGGTAGGGAGACATGTTGGCAGGAGCTGGAGCAGAAAGCTGAGGTTCACATCTTCAAGTGGGCACAGGAAGCAGAGAGAGCAACTTGAGACCAGTAAAGCTTTTTGAACTCACTAAGCTGGCCCCCAGTGACATACTTCCTCTAGCATGGCCACACCTTCTAAGACCTCACAAAACAGCACCACCAACTGGGAACAAAATGTCTGAATACTTGAAACCTATGGGGGACATTCTCATTCAACCCACCACACCATCCATGGATGAAGGTAGAGACCCTCACAATCTGATCACTTCCCCAAAGTAGCACCTCTAAGCACTGTTATATCTGGGAAACAAGCCTTCAACACAAGAGCATCTCAGGAAGAAACTTCATACTCAAACCATAACAGAGAGTTTATGAAGGTAATATTTTCAGTTGTACCAATAAAAAAATTAAAGCTTAGAGTTATTCAATAAAGACCAAGGCATTAAAAAAAAAGTTAGGTACAACTGCTGGGGCCTTACCATGAATCAAAGCCAAGACCATGTATTTCCTCCTTCCACACCCACAGACTAGAAACCAATAAAATCCAGTTGCACTTAACAGTAATCAGGGTAAGGAGCAGTGAGGAAACAGGAACAATTGTTCCTGTTATTACATCTCGGTCCTCAAACTGGCTTCATACCAGTTTGTAGATGGCCCAAAAAAAGCTATAAATAAGACATTTGTGGTTTTGGAGCAAAAATGTACTTGGGTAATTACAAGAGATTTTCTAAATTTCCTAAATATTTTATTGGCTTACTGAGACACATCCATTTTCTTGTTTTGATTGATCTTTATTCATATGTGAACCACATAGTTTCTGTAGATGGCATAGAATTTTCTACCATGGCATATCAAATTTTCCTTCTATGGCATTTCCATTATACCCCATACACAACCTCTCTGCTCGACACATCTACAATAATTTGTCACAATTATTGAGGAAACATTGATGCATTATTAACTAAAGTCCACACTTTCTCAGATTTCCTTAGGTTTTTAATATACTGGATTCCTCTTCTAGGATCTACCCAAGATACCACTTCATATTCAGTTGCCATGTCTCTTTAGAAAGCTGAATTGTGACAGTTTATTAGACCTTCCTTTCTTTTGATGGACAGTTTTTAAGAGTATTGGTCAGGGATTTTGCATAATGGCTCTTAGTTGAAAATTGTCTCTTTCTTCATAACTTGATGAGGATTATGAGGTTTTTGCTTTGTTTTGTTTAGAAAACACAGTGGTAAGGTGCCATTCTCATCAGATTTATCCTATTGATTGTACTTTGATCATCTGGAGGAGGTGGTGTTTGTCAGGTTCTTCTACTGTAAAGTTACTATATTCTTTCCTCTCTCCATTCTGTACTCTATGGAAGGAAGTCATACCTGCAGGGGGAGCTGTGCTTTGCCTCATTGAGAGTGGTGCATCTCCTGCTTGAGGGTGGAGCATCTACCACAATTACCTGGAATTCTTCCACTTGGAAAATTTGTCTATACCCCTCCACTATTTATCCACTCAGTCACTAATATATAATAGCACAGACTCATTGATATTATTTTATTCAGTTCTACTCAGTTTTGTTGCCTAAGTTATGCCAACATTGTCTATTGAAGACCCTTTCCACTGGCTCCTGTGTTCTTCTGATATGTTTTCTTTTTCGTTTGATGAACTATAAGATAGTCCACATTCTTCTTGTGTATAACTCCACCTCAATTCCATAATTAACTGCTTCTTCAAAGAACCTTTATTGCTCTATTATTAAAACATGGTATTAGACCAAGGTATTTTCTGAATTACTTTTAAAATCAATTCATAGTAATATATATAGATATATATTATATATAATGATATATATATATGATATATATATATTCATTGCAGAGCCAGAGGAGGAGGGAAGAGGCCTGGAGGACACCAACATGAACAAGTTGAAATCATCACAGAAGGATGAAGTTTGTCAGTTTATGATCTTCACACAGTCTAGTGAAAAAACTGCAGTAAGTTGTCTTTCTCAAAATGACTGGAAGTTAGATGTTGCAGCAGATAATTTTTTTCAAAATCCTGAACTTTATATACTAGACTGTAAAAGGATCATTGGATAGGAAGAAGTTAGAACAACTGTACAGTAGGTACAAAGATCCTCAAGATGAAAATTAAATTAGAATAAATGGTGTACAGCAGTTCCGTGATGACCTGGCCCTGGATCCGGCCAGCATTATTGTGTTGATCATTGCATGGAAGTTTAGAGCAGCAACAGAGTGTGAGTTCTCCAAACAGGAGTTCATGGATGGCATGACAGAATTAGGATGTGACAGCACAGAAAAACTCAAGGCCCAAATAACCAAGATGGAGCAAGAATCAAAAGAACCAGGACTATTTAAGGATTTTTAACAATTTACTTTTAATTTTGAAAAGAATCCAGGACAAAAAGGATTAGATTTAGAAATGGCCATTGCTTACTGGAACTTAGTGCTTAATGGAAGATTTAAATTCTTAGACTTATGGAATAAATTTTTGTTGGAGCATCATAAACTATCAATAACAAAAGACACTTGGAATCTTCTTTTAGACTTCAGTACAATGATTGCAGATGACATGTCCAATTATGATGAAGAAGGAGCATGGCCTGTTCTTATTGATGACTTTGTGGAATTTGCAGGCCCTCAAATTGCTGGGATGAAAAGTTCAACAGTGTAACACTAAAGGAACCTTCTAGAATATACATAGTCTGTACAATAATTATAACAGAAAATTGCACAGTCTGCTGGTTGGACTGAACTGAAGATCAATCCTCACAATTCAAAATGAGGGGTGAGACAAACTTTAAGGATACATCTTGGACCATATCATATTTCATTCTCCTAATGGTGGTTTGGGCTTGTCTTCTAGTCTGGGCCATTCTAAATATTTATAATTCCAACATTGTGGATTTCATCTTATATCTGTGGACCATCTTAGTTTGTCTTCCCATAAGTCTTAGAAGCTTTATGGTGATTATTTTGAGGTTACCATTCTTGCATAAAGCACAATGCTGTCTTCATCAGAAAACATTTTGGCATAAGAATTAAACATAGTAATGAACATCACAAACAATTTATAAAAACTTCTTAAATACATACTTTGGGTTAGTTGCAAAGACTATGCTGATAGCACTTCTGATGAGAGTGATATATTTAATATACCGGATCTGCAATGTTGTTTGGTTTGGGGGAATTTAATTTTCCTGGAAAATCACATGTATTGTTGATGTGCCTAGAATATATCTGATGAAAGAAATGTCAAAATAATCAACGTGAAAAAAATTTTAGGATAACCTGGTGCCTACCTGCAGTATGTATAGTGTTTCAGACTCTTTCAAAAAAAGATTCCACAGAATTAGTCTGCAGTTACCTTACCCGTGTTTATGCACAGTGGTCCTGCCAAGGATCTTTTATTTAGAAAATGCTGGAATGAGGCATAATGTTTCCAGTTTCATTCCAGTTTCATCTGCATTACATACCACAAATTAGATTTCATTATGCTTTTGAAATGCTTATGTGCCTTTCAAATAAGTTAAACTGTTTAATTTGTTTTGAATGTTTTGGATTGCTTTACAATACAGTATTCTAAATTCAGGCATGAGGGTTTTTTTGGGGGGGTTGGGTTTTTTGGTTTTCATTCTTTTTGGTCATTGCACTGTGGAGCACAAATGAAATTTCTCTAATTTATGAGAAGGTAGTAGGAGTTAAGTTTTAGAGGTGGTTATTATAAGCCATCAAGTTCAACCTTTATCACACAGGTACTGCTCTTTCAGGCAAGTAGTCCATTTTTGATGACTTCTTATTTTGTTGAAATTGCTTTACTGCTAAATCACTGTGGTTGCCAGATCTTTACTCCGGGAGCAGAGATTTCCAAACAAGCATGCACTGGTGCAGAAAACTCATCTGGCTTCTGTGTTTATAAATTATTTAGTCCTTTGATTGTTTTTGTTTCATTCACATTTCCTATTTTCACATCAAAGCAGAATGGTATCTTATTTTTTCTTTTTTTCTTTTGAGACTGGGTCTCCCTGTAGCCCCAGCCTGGCCTGGAGCTCCCTTTGAAGACCAGGCCGGCCTCAAGCTCAGATCGCCAGCCTTTGCCTCCTGAAAGGCATGTGCCACCATGCCTGGCTGCAGAATGCTCTCTGTTTGTTTGGGTTTTTTTTTTTTTTTTTTTT